>VZTB01009548.1:44518-91883 GCA_013397245.1 Thryothorus ludovicianus | reverse complement strand
AAAAAAAAGGAAAAAAATTTTCTCTTTTGAAAGGTTTGCTCGAAGCCAGCTCCATCCCCTCCCCGCAAGCCCGGGTAGCCCCCAGCCCTCACCCCACCAGCCTCTTGTGTGTATTCTTGTTCTCCCCTAATAATCCACATCCCAGCTGCCTCCCTCTGCCTTCGCCCTCCTCCTCCCTGCCTCTCTCGCTCCCTCTTTCTCTCTCCTCCCCCCTTCCTCCCCCTTTCCATAACTCAAAAGCTTGTCAGGCTGGTTCCAGACTGCTGGCGCCAGGCTTCACTCCAGGAAAAAAATAAAGCAAAAGAGAAAGGCATGCAAGGCAAAACAGCCCCGCCACATGAACACACATCAAACCAGCCCTTTATCTCCCCGGAATGCTCTCCCCGCTGCAGAGCTCCCTACCCCGGCCCAGCAGCCGTGCTCCCCATCCCCGTAACCCTAATGCAGCAGCGCCAGGCTGCGAGCGCACACGCCCTGCCAGAGACAGCGAAGGAGCAAATACAAGATCTATTATTTATCAGTGTTATCAATTATTTAGAGCCTCGGTGCAGGGAAGGGGTGGGGAGAGGAGGCCATGGAAGCGGCAGTTCTTACCCTGGCAGTTCAGGTGAGAGGGTTCTGCATGGTCCCACCTCCCCACTGGTGCTGGGATGTCTCCAAGACCATCCCTTGCATCCTACCCCACTGACATGGGGTTGTTTCTATCCCTGACCCATCCCGCCTTCAGCAGAGCAGGGCTCCCCCTCACAGCAAGCCATGATATCCAGGAGCATCCCAGTTCCAGAGCCACTGGTGCCCGAGTGGAGGGCTGTGCTACCCCACAGGCAGAGTGGCCAGCCAGGGGGTGAGGGTTCACACATGGTGACCTTGGACCCTGACTCATTACCCAAGGGACCAGTCAGCTCCCCAAAATGCAAATTTTAGCATCAATATATGTTTTCTCAGGCACTTCCAATAGCACTCTTCTGGTTTGCCAGTGTATGTCTCCTCTCCTGCAGTCTGGAGGATGCACCACTCTGCTCATCACCACTCCCAGACTGCAGAGGTGGCTGGTGCAGGGCTCTGGAGCCTCCAGTCATCCTCACACCCAGCTCTGCTGGAGCTGCTTTGGCTCAGGGCGGGAAGAGGAATGTGTCCAGGGCTCTCCTCCTCATGGTGGTCTCAGGTCAGTCTTGACCCCAAAAGGTCAAAACCAACATTCCAAACCAAAACCCAGCCCTTGCCGCAGAAGGAAAATTACACCAATCTACACAGCTCCTTCCAGCTCTATTTTCTCTTGGATTTTGGAGCAAGCTCCAGCCCACTACCTTTGTGATGACGCTTGGGAAGGGTCCCAGTCACCAGGCAGGTGACACCCATGGCACTGTGCCGATGGACACGGGTTCATGCACGGGCCACTGCCACAAGCTCGCAGATGGCTACCGCAGCCTCCCCGCGAGGTAGCCGCCTTTCCACAGATCGCACCAAAGTAGCTACAGTGGGAACGTGTGATGAGGTGGGTGTGCTAAGAAGATTTTTTTTTGGCAGACTTCAGGATGACTTTATTGCTCACAAGTTCTCGAGTCATGGCTGAGTAACACACTCATCGCATGTCTGAAATGAAAAAAAAAGCCCTTACCCCAGCACAAAATAAATAGCCTGGACAAAGCGTGTTTGCTTTGCTCCCCTTCCCTGCTCCAGGGGTTCCAAGACTCCCACATGAGCTGCAGAAGCTGCTGCCTATGAGCTGGATATTTCCCCCAGAGTCTGAGAAAAGAGGCTCCCATGCACACAAGCACCAATATCCAGAACTGACACCTCCTTGTCAGGTTCCCCTCTAAGTGATGGGCTGTGTATCCAAGGCAGAGGAGCATCACCCACTCTGACAGGATCTCTGTGACATGACTTTAACTTGGGTGGCTGAATTAGGCTCGCTGAGCCCAGACTTTGCATTGGAAGGTGTGACCTCAGCCTGTTTTGGTCTCAAGTGTTTTCTTCTAAAATCCAAGAGTTCTGCCCCATGTTCCCACATCCCA
Source organism: Thryothorus ludovicianus (assembly GCA_013397245.1). Classification (NCBI taxonomy): domain Eukaryota; kingdom Metazoa; phylum Chordata; class Aves; order Passeriformes; family Certhiidae; genus Thryothorus; species Thryothorus ludovicianus. The sequence goes on along the minus strand of VZTB01009548.1, from coordinate 89,868 downwards.
GCCAAGCCATGTGAAGGCTCCTGGATTGGGTCATGAGAGACCCTCAGATCCCAAAGGAGGATAAATTTCTGCAATGCGGATGCTGGTTTGGATGTTCCTGGGTGCCAGGAGGGTGCAGAGAGCTGTCTTGTCTAAGGATAGAAGCATTCCCACCTCCAGTGCCTTCAGCTCTGAGAAACCAGTAGCTACTCTTGAAAAGCAGCCAATGTACTTCTAGCCTGGAAGGAAAACTACTGTCCTCTGCTCCAACTGAGTCAATGGGGGCTGATCAAATTCCTGTGGCAACTCAGTGATCAAAAGGTATCAAATGCCTGCCTAAGCCCACAGGTGCAAAGAAAGTGCTCTCCTTGAGGGAGGGAAATGAATGTGAAGAGTGATGAAGTGACTTCCCCAAGGTCACCTGGGAAATGCTGCTGCAGAGTCCAGAACAGAACCCAGAGCCTGAGGTTTCTGCTGTCCAGCTCCCAAGTCCTCACATCCACCCTGACCATCCCTGGGTCAACCCCTGGGTCAATCCCAGTCCTTCCACAGCCCCACGGACTCTCAAAGCCTTCTGTGCATCCCTCCACTGGAGGGAAAAGAAGGTCAGAAGCATGAACCCCTCCAGATGCTGGCTTTTAGGTGCCCTCCAGCCTCAAAGGAGGAGTTCAACTGGGATGGAAAAATCTTTCCCTTGAGTAAAGAAAGAGTAGGATCTGCTTTCTGCCATTTATTATCCCTGTTCTCCCACACTAAAGACTAAGAACAGATGAGAATTAGTTGGAAGAAGGGGAAAAAACAAAATTAATTTCATTCCATTGTAACAGGTTCAAAAGGGATGTTCTAATAAATTTTCTACTATTTTGGGAAAAAAAAAATCCAGAAAAAAACAGTCTTTATAGTTGCTGTGCATCCTCCTGAAAGAGCATATCCTGGGGAGAAAAATAGGGGCTGAGGGAAAGGAGACATTTCACTGAAGATTGAGGGGGGAAGAGCAGAGGGACAGGAGGAACCCTTCATTTAGAAATGTCACAGTTTCGTGAAGAAGAAAAAAATCCCATTATGTTGAGTATTTTTCACAAAAACTTTGTGTGCGTTTGTTTTTTAAAGGCTGGGGTTTTTTTCCAGCTAAAAATAAAACTCCACATGTTTAAAAAAAAAAAAAAAAAAAGTCATCCGTCCCTGAGCAAAACCAAGAGTGCTGGAAGGGACAGCAGCTACCCTGGGACAGCTTGTGCCGCTTCTCGAGAGGCGGCCCCGATGGCGGTGACACCTCCGGCTCTCGCTCCGTGCCGGGGGAGGTTGGAAGGACGAGATCTGCCCCGCGCCGCCTCTGAGGAGGCTCCGCAGCCAGCCGGAGCTGACGGTCACCACCACATCAGGGCTGTGTCCTGGCTGCCAGCTCCGGGCACATGGGGATGCGGGTGCCCGAGCATCCCTGGTTGCCGGTGGCCGAGCTCCCAATGGGTGCCTTTGAGGCAATCCCCGGCAGGCGCTTCCAGGAGCTCTGCTGTGCTGGGAGCTAGCCCTGACCTGGCCCATTGCTCCAGCTCATCCTGGGGGAAAAGCGGGAAGCGGGACACTGCTGGGGCAGAGCACACGGGTGTCACGCCGGCCCCAGCTGTATCCTTTTCCCATTTCCCTTCCATGCGTGCGGCCGGGCTCCCCTCCCTGCTGAGGTCAGCTCCGGCTATTCTCTCCTCTGTTTCCCCTGCTCTTGCCATGCACTTCCCGTCTCCCTTTGAAATTTCACCTTCACTGCGTCATTCCCTGTGGGCTGTTTTGGGGCTTGGGTTCACGTGGACGTGCTGTTCCTGCTGTTAAAGAGCCAAGGTGGGGCTGAGCCTCACTCTTTGGGACCCCGTGTGCTGGGGAGCACAAGAAATAACCCAGCTCGCACAGATCCATGTTCAGCTGAACAAGCACGAGCCCAAATGCTGAGCTTGCACCAACAGCCTCGAGCAGCACAAGAGTCAGAAGGGAAAAAGCCATGAAAAATAACGAGGAGCTGTGAGGAAACAAAGGCTGGGCAAAACAGGGAGTGTTTCCAGCAGATGGAGATGGCCAAATCCAGCGGTCTGCTAGCTGTGCTCAGCTTAACCAAAGCTGAGCAGGACCTGGCCCTGACCCAGGATGGGCAGAGGAGCTGTGTCATGTCACAGCCACCCAGTGCCCCAATGCCACTGAATCGAGGGAAGATCGAGGCAGATCTCTCCTGGGCGTTACAGATGGGACACCCAAGCACCCACTCAGCTGACATGGGGAGCAGCACTCTGCCAGAGCATGAGTGAAATCCCCAGGGGGGTTTGGGAGTGAACAGCTTCCTCGTGCTCCCACAAAGCCCCAGGGAATTCAATGCCGAGGAGAGAGCAGCTGGGCTCCTCCCCAGGCGGAGCGACTGCCGCGCTCGCACGCGCCCCATTTTGGCCAACCGTCCTTTCCATGGAGGAGCCACAATGTGGAACAAAAGCTGTCCCCGCTGGCCCCCAGCACTGCCTGCCGCGCTCCCCGCGTGGCACCGGGCCAAAGCCCTTAACAAAGGAGGGCTGGAAGCGGAGCACACATTAACTCCGTGCTGGATTTCCCTTGACAGACCCCAGCGAGGAGCATCGCCCACCCCGCTGCGGCAGAGCCCGGGCTGGCAGCGCTGGCAGCACGTGGCACTCACCCATCAGGGCAGCTGCACTGACGGGGTCACTTCGAGCTGCCTGGACCTGTGGCATCCCCAGGACACCACTCCAGCTATTTTCCAGCGACAGCCGACGTCTGCCGGCGACCTCCTGGACACGGGCTACAGCCAAGCCGTGTCAGCGAGATGAGACACAGTGCAGAGGGGCTGCTCCCTGCAGTTTGAGGGAGGAGGTGGAGAGAATCTCATGACATGAGAGCCTGGAAGAAAGGCCTGACCCCAGGTTATAGATTTTTTCCTCCTTCAATGGCAATCACTGACAAATGCTCACAAGTACATTTCTTTGGAGGAGCACACACTCACTGAGACGGGAGAGCTGAGGGAAGGGCTGCACATCTTCTCCCCTGTGCTCCCCTTCCCAGCTGCTCCTGCCAGGAGAGGCTCAGCCAGCCCAGGTCACATGCCACCCCACTTCAGGGATTCTCTGCAGCCAGGGATCACATCCTGCTCTGCAGGTGATTCCCAATGAGGAGCAGTGCTGCAGAGCTACGGGTAAAACCACAAACACTTGCTTTGCCAAACAACTTTGGGGCTTCCCCATCCCCTCAGATTCCATCACCTCTGTCATTACAATGTCCCCAAGCTCTCCCCTCTTATGTCCTTTACATGCAGGAAGCTCTCATACAGTCATAGATGTGCTCCAAATCATAGACAGTGCTCATTACTTGAAGTCTTAATTGGATATCATCCATAAAGGGAAAAACCCTCAGTGTTTTCTCCACTCTTCTCCCAGCTCACAGATGCTCAGGGCAGGGCTGATGCCTCCAAACAGTGGCACAATCAACTCTGACCTGAACCTTGGGAGTCCTTAAGGAGAGAGGAGGGGTTTGAGAGACAAAATCTGAAGTAAAGGTAGAAGAAAACGTGAACCTGGCAGCCTTGTTACCCAAACCATGTTCTAGATGGCTATAATCTCATGGCCATTGCAAGGAGCAGCAAGAAACAAGCACCATTTTGTGTTTTCAAGCTCAGAAAAAATGTTTAAGTGAGTCACAGGGATTTTTGGCCCTCTCCTGGAGGCTTCAGACTCATTCACTCTTCCTATCTTTTGTTATTTTCAATAATCTGAAATATTAGTGAGCTGTGTTGAATCTACAGGGTTTAGTCACCACCCCCAAAGAGAAAAAAGGCCTGAAAAATAGCATAACAGCATGGCAAACCCCAAGCATTTAGAGCTCCTGAAGATTTCCAGACACTGGAAAAACCAGGGAAGAGCCTTTAAAATAATGAGATTNAAAAAAAAAAGAAAAAGGACCAGTTGCCTTGCTTTAATTTCCCTGTTGGCTTTTGAGCCTGTAGGCCACTCTGACATCACTCTGCTAGGCTTGTCTCTGCAACCATGAGGTAAGAAGCCCTTAAACCAGCAAGCCCCCACCAGTGCTCTGCAATCACACAGCTCCAAAAAAACGGAGGAAAGAAGGAAACGCTGGGACACAAGGGATGCCTCAAGAGGCTTGGAGGACCATTCATAGTACCAAGAGGAGCAGCAGTGGACAAGGCAAAGTGAGAGGAGCCCTTGAAAGGCCCTCTCCACCCACGGGGTGATGGAGAGCTGAGGGTTTGAAGCAGGGCAGTGAACGTCGCCGAGTGCCGGCGTGGCCGTGCCGCGTGGCCGGCTCGCTCCCGGCAATAAGGACAGTCCCAGGAAAGGGAAAAGACTTCCAGCACATCTCAGCAATTTCTCTCCACTCCCAAAGGAAGCGTGTTTATTGGAAGCCATTTTCTGCATAAATAGCCCTTTCCTGCTGTTTCCCACAAAGTCAGACTAAAATAATTTCCTAGGCTCGAGGATGCCAACCCACAGCTTTCTAGATGGATGCACAGAGCTCAACCTTGAGCAAGAGACCAAAGACGTTCCCAAAATCCTGCCCAGAGTCCAAAGCAGAGGTTTTATGTACCCTCCCCAGCAGCACTTGCATCAGCTTCCAGCTGCCCCACCGCATCACTCTGCCCCAGCACTTTCCCTGTAACCTCAAGCCCATTCCCACTCCACGCACATCCCAGGTGGAAGCAAGACCCCAAATCACTGCTCAACACACAAAGAGTGAGTAGCAGCTCACTCAAATACCCAGGCAGCGCAAACTGGAAAATAAACTGGCCTTCAGCCCCTGAAGGACTGGTGTGCAAGTGATACAGCAAGGATGGAGACAGTCCAGTGTCAAACTTCTCTCACCCCACACAATTTAGAACTGGTATTCTCTCCACAGCAGGGAGCTGGTGATGGGAACAGGTCCCTATTCACACATGGATGTCCCCTGAAGGGCCCACGCAGCAGCACTTTGGGGGCTGCAGGGGAGAGCTGAGGCGCTGCAGTGTGCAGAGCAAGGACTGAAGTGGGGATTCCATCCTCCCCAGTTCTGCAGCGCAGATCAGGATCCCAGCAGGCAGCTGGGAGGGTCTGTGCCTGTGCTGGCTCAGCCTCTGACCCTCCTCGGCCCCACCGCCCAGGCTGGGGCTTGGCTGGAACAGGCTGAGGCAGCACTGCAGGGTCCCCAGCAGCCTTGGCAGAGCAGCACCGGGAGGTCATGACCACAGTGATGAAAACCACCAGCATTCCCAGAAGAGCCCTCGCTCTGTACTCCAAGGCCAAGCAGCCCATGGATGCTGCTGTCCTCGAGTTAAGAGCAGAGAGAAAAGAAGGAAGATTTGGAAAAGCCTCTGAAGCTGCCTGGGGACGGAAGGCAGAGTGACTGCAGCACTCTGGAACTAGAATTGGGCAGGACACAGTTAACGCCTGGTTCCTCGTGAAGGATCAGGAGGAACTTGGCTTCATATTTCATGTGTGGGATGTTGCAAGAGGACAAGGAGCCCTGAACCCCAGCGGCAGGCGTTCCCTGGGAGAAACCCACGACGTGCCCCTCTCCACGGCCGCTCCGCCGAGAGCAGGACCCTCCCTCCCGGCCAGGGACGGTGCCACCACGCCAAGAGACACCGGAGAAGCACCAAGGCCGCTCCGACTCCGCGGTGGCACCGAGACACCGGGGCTGGCGGTGGAAGGGCCCCACTCGTGGTGCGGGGCTGGGGGCTCCGCAGCCCCGGCTCCTGGGCTCACATACAAAGGCTGGGCTCCCCCAGCCCGGCTGATGCTCGACCTCTCCGTTGTCCTCGCTGCACGCCTGTCCCAGTTCCAGCAGCCGGTTGCTACAGCAACTGAGCTCTGACTAATCATTTGCGCAATGACCTTTTTTCCCCCCAGAGAGAGGGAGGGAGGGAGATGGAGAGGAGGGAGGGAGGGGAGGAGAGGCAAAGCGAGCGGAGGTTAGCAAGAAAAAGCAGCCAGAGAGAATGTGGGGTTTTTTTAGATGATGCAAGATTTTTTGGGGGGCAATTAGGGGGATGAGGGCGGCAGAAGGGGGAGAGGAAAGCAGGTCTTGAATGGATTCCCCACTCCCGGCTCTAAGCTCCAGAAAGGGTGGATGGATGGGGGCAAAGCCGGCTGCCAGTGGGCAAAGAACCTCACTGGCATCTCTTCCCTGGGTGCGGGGGTGGGGGGACTCCAACCAGGGCTGACATTGCTGCCCTTCTTCTCCTCCTCCTCCTCCCCACCCCGACCCTGGCCACTGCTGAAGGGCCAGAAGTCAAGAATTTGGCTCTGCCTCACCACCGGGTGCCTGCAAAGGGCTGGCTGGCCCCAGGTCACTGGGATGGAGCACCCCAAGCACAAAGCCTGACTGGTGGGTGGTGGTTGGGGAAGCCACAGCAGAGCTGAACTGAGCTAAAAACTCCCGTGTCAGCGTTACACCAGGAGGGAACAGGGCTGGACTCTGCTGAGCCAGGAGAAGCAGCCAGGGAAGAAACCTGAGCCCAGCTCCAGTGGCTCTGATGGTGTTACTGGGAAGGCTTCACTCCCACCTCCATTGCCTTGAGCTGAACAAGCCCAGAGTCAGGTCTGGCTCCAGCTCCAAAACAGAGTAAATAATGCAAAAGCCTCTCTCTGCAGAGCTCTGAGAAGAACATGTGAGGTCACATCCTCTTGAGTTGGTAGGAGAAAACAGTTTGGAGGTTGTGCATTGTTCCTCACGCCAGAGGAGAAGAGAATAGAAGTTGGTGAAACCAAAAAAGCAGTGGCAAGGTCCTCTTCACCAAGGGGTGGATAATTGTGCCCCAAGTTTTCACAGCAAAAGGATTTAGTCTTCATCCCAATGGGATCAGAAAATAGTCATATCTGACCTTGACCAACTGCAAAGTGCTAAGCAAGCTGAGATAAACAACAACAGTGACCAAGAGCAGTGTCACAGGAAAATGGGTTGGCTATTGGAAAGAATGGGAAGTTTGAAGAAAAATTAGTTTTGTGGACAGAAATTCCACAACACATCCTGACAAATTGCAGTTCTGTTGTGTGAACTGGAGAAGGAGGATGTGGTATGAATAGTGAGCAAACCAAAGAATGAGTTATATCCTGAATGGTGCTGAGAGCACACTCTGCACACACAACTCCTGGTGGCACAGGGCAGGGAGCTCTCATTAGGCAAAACAAAAATCTCATTTCAAAGTGTTTTAACAATGGCTGAGGCTTCTACATCTTTGCCCAGTAAAGATAGGCCCTTTCCTTAAAGTAGATCAGACAAAATCCTTACTCCAAACACCTCCAAAATGTCCTGAAACCAATTCTCCTCTTCCAGCTTATGCTTCCCTCTGCCCATCAAAATAATTCAATGGACAAGACAGGTGTTCCCAGCTAGTTTGTACACCAAGTGAAGAAAAATTCAAAATCACCTGTGGCTTAAGGCATGTAAAGGAGAGGCCAGGTTGTGAGGAACACTCTACACTCAGTGAGCACCCAACATATTTCCCTTATCAGCATGACTTGGCACCTACAGAAATTCCCACTGTAGCATCTGATTCCAAACTTTGAGAAACCAACAGGAGAGCTGATATTGAGCTCATTGCAGTGCTTGCAGAAGATGGGGCATTGCAGGCAGCCACAGCTTGAGGCTAAGAAGACCAAAGCCATGTCCAGCTCAGTGTAAAAAGTGTTGCTGAATGGCAAGAGATATTAACTCAGGCTTGGCACTACATGGCCACGGTCACAGGGCTTGCAGATCCAGAGCCCACACCTGCCTCTGATTCCCCTTGTAGGTGAGCCTGGGGCTGCACTGAGCCTCAAACACCATATGCAGAAATAAAACTCCTTTCCACCTCTTTTCAGTTAAATCACTCTGCAGTTTGCAGAGCTCCACCAAGGACAATTATTTCCAGCATGTGCCGTGCATGAATGCTGAGAGCAAGGCAGAGCTGGAGTTTCATCATAGCCCAGCTTTGTGTGCAGAGCAAAGAAGGAGGGGAAAAAATAGAGGGGGGAAAAAAACCCAACAACAACAAAAAAGGAACTTGGAACTGGAGGCCCCCCCTGGCCTCACCCTGATCCCGAGGAGGCTCCGCTCTGCTCTTGCTCAACCCAACACCGAGAATGAGGAAGCGGGGTAGACAGGCGGGGGAGGCGGTCAAGCTGAAGACAAACAGCCTCTGAGCCGGGCAGCTTGGAAAGCTCCGGGAGCAACAGGGCACTGGAGCCAAGAGCAGGCTGCGTCCTGAGCCCTCTGCCTGTCCAGCCTTTGTGGCCCTCACTCCAGGGGATGCTCGAGATTTTTCTAAGTCCGGGTCTTAAAGGAGATGTTGTCCAGCACGGAGCTCTGCCAAGCCCTGCTGTGCTGCCAGCCCAGATCTCGCACACCCCAGCTGTGGCCGGTGACAGCCAAGCCCCCGCTGGCCACAGCGCCCTGCCCAGGTGCCTCTGTGGTGCACGGGGATGGCAGAGCCGAGCCGTGCCGTGCCATGCTGGTCACAGGCAGCCAGCTCTCCCCCTCGCCCAGCCAGAGCCGGCTCTCAGCACAGCCGGCAGCTCAGCAGTTCGCCTCCGCACTCTGCAATGCCGGGAACCGCAACACCGCGCTCGCTGCAAACAGGATTTCGCATAAAAAATTAAACCCCAGCCAAATGTGAGATGTTTCAGACGGCTCCACGTGGCCAGGGCTGGTTCACAACATCCCAGCACCCTGCACCTCACTGCTCCAGGAACTCAGCTCCCCTTACCCCGTGTGCCGATGGCCACTCTCACCTGCCCTGTGCTGTTGTCCCCAGCCTGGTCTCTCCTTCTCCTCATGCCCTGGGGTAGGAAGAAACCCATCTGAAGGGAATCCAGTGTCTGCACAGCCCCATTGGTGGCAGACCAAGACCCCATAATATTGTCCTGCTGATCTGCCCTTCTCCCTCAGTAGGCTGGAAAGGAGTTCTTTGATCTCACCCATCTTAGAGCAAAGGACAGTGTGGCAGACACTGTGTCACATCCAAAGGGATGTGTCCAAGGCCAAGGAGGAGACAGAAACAGGCAGAGGAGTTGGTTGGGTCCATCTGTTGAAATTTTTTTCATGACAAACAATATCAGCTGTACCCCAGAAGTGTTGTGACAGACCAGGATGACCCCACAGTTCCCAAATCCCTCTGGGTCCACCAGCAAGAGAACCAGAACACCAAGATGGACCACCTCACTTGCCCAGTTCCTGGTTGCTCACAGGGATGGAGTTATTTTGGGGTCATCACATCCCCCTGAGCATGTATTATCCCAGCTGTCTACACTCCCAGCATCCTGAGGCAAGGGGAGGCTTCGGAAGGATTGGAAGGGTCAGATGGTTTTGGGGTCCATGAAACCCATCCCAAGGGAAAGGATTTGCCATTTCCCAAGAGAAGTGTCAAATTCTACCGGATCTCAGATGGAACAGCCCTTCAAGAGTGTCAGGGAAGTTCCAAAACCTAGAGACGGACAGACAGGGAAGGGAAAATCCAGCAAACTCTGGGAAAAACTGAGGTGTTTTTTCTCTTCCACAAGGCTCTCACAAGTTGGGAGCTGGGGTGAGGAAATCTTTACCCCCTTCCCAGGCCAGACAGCACTACAGCCTGCCAGAGAACACACTGTGGGAAGAAAGACAAGGGCCACACAATCACCTATGGTGAAAATTCTGTAAGTTTACTCCCAGCTTGCATTAGGTCACCCATCACCGAGTCACCTGTGGGACCCAGCTGGGAGTGAGACCTTTGGAGCAGCAGCACTGGGTTTAAATAAATAAATACAATTCTGCTGAAACGGGAGAAGAAAAAAGGAAACAAGAGGAATAAAGGATGTGCCTCTCCAGCGCCTCCTCCCCTACCATAAACCTGTGTGCTATGCAAATATATGCAAATGAGACATGGAAGCAGGGATGAAATTGGCTCTCTAAACCAGCGTGGTTTTAGACTGGGGAGCGTTGGAGGCAGCTTCCTGGGAAGTTGAGGCAGAAATAGCTGCAACCACGAGAGGGACAAGCAATGACGTGTCCCCAAATGCCTTTGACCGTGGGATCAGCTCCCACAGAACCAGCAAAATGCAGCACCAAACCTCCCTCTCGACACCCCACTTCAGCAGCTGGGGTGGGGAGGGGGGCGGAGGGAAATGAGAACTTGCTTTGCTCCTGTTTGTGATTCCACTCATGATTCCTGGGAAGGGATGGCAAAAAGCACTGCAGTGCATGGAAACCCAGGCAGCTCGGTCCAGATCAGGGGATGGCCAACACAGGCAGCCCAGGGTGATGCTCCCCGGGGTGGGCACTTTCCCCAGGGACTGCTTAAGGAGTGACATCTTTCTTACATGAAGAATGGGATCGTACAAATTCCAGCTCGTTTGTTCCAGGCAATTTATCCACCCAAGTATTGCCTTGTTCAGTAACATTTTCTCAAGGGGTTTCTGCAGGGAAGCAGGTAAAATCCAGAAAGTCTGAAGGCTTCGGGGTGTAAACACCATTTGCCTGAGCAATGCTGCTCACGTTGATAGTCACTGCCTGAGTGTTTTTTTTGCTGAGAAACAGGAGGGATTTTTGTGTTAAACACTCCCTGCTTAAGAACAGACCTGGCTGCAGCAGAAGCCCCTTTCCTGCCTGCTGACCCAGTACAGGATTTTTACAGAAATAGCCCAGAGGCTCTGAGCTCAATGGAAAGTTTAGGATGGACAGCCAAGGCCCCAGACAGCCCTGGACCACAGCAGCCCTGCTGCAGGGAGCCAGCAGTCTCCATCAGCATCACTGGGACATGGCTGACAAGTTGTTTCCTGCAACTGCAGGGCTTCCCAAACTCACTCCAGCCACTGGAGATGAAGGAAGCACAGGAGACCTGAGACACCATTATTCGTGCACTTTGAGACCAAACGTGCAACACAAGGGTCTGTTTCATTTCTCACAGTTGGGTTTTGGAGGAGTAGAGTACCTGCAAAAGGCACTGGGAAGGATAAAAGGGCTCTCTGGTTTGAGCCCCTCCAAGATGGCCATCTCCTCCAATTGCCTCTCCAGTGCCTCCACCATCATTTGCAACTCCATCTTCCCCCCAGGAAAGTCACAGCATTGCACTCAAGACAGCTCCCACAGCCCTGCATCTTAATTTGCTTTTCATTTTGCTTTATCTGTCTCATTAAAGGCAATCTCCAGCGACTCCGACGCCAGTCTCTGGCATGGCGGGCGCTTGTGTTCCCACTGTTGGGCTGAGCAACTGTCAGCAGTGACAGCCCACGGGTGCCACACTGTCACTTAGTGGCACTGAGTGTGGAGCAGAGGCACCCTCACTGCTCTGCTCTCGCTGTGGGGTATTGAGGGTTGTTCCTGCACCCCAGAACTACCCTCTGACAGGTATTATGGCTTTAGCATCACACATTCTCTAGGCAGGGCTCATTACCTGTGGCTGGGGACTTTGCATCATGCACCAGCCATTTATGGACATTGTCCAAAAACCTGGGCCCTTCCTGTGCCACAAACCCCATTGCTTTGCTTGACCTGGTCTATGATATAGGGACAAGCTTGAGCATCTTTCTCGTTGGGGAGGAAATAATGCCTCTCAGCTCTTCCTTGTGCTTTTCTATCCTTTCATCTGCCCTTTTTACCATATTTCCCCGACACATCTCAGTGAGCTGCCCTGGCACTGGGGCTCCAGAACAAATCATTGTCAGTGCATACACTCTCCAACCACAGTGGTGTTACACAAACCCTTACACAAGAGCCCCTGAATATGGTGTTCTGTGGCTCTATTAAAAACACAGCCTTAACCCACCTCCTTGAAGAGAGAGTTTCCAGGAAAGCATCATGGGGCGGCAAGTCCTGGAGATACCTGGCAAAGGCAAAAGAGCTGCTGCTCACCCACTTCTTCCCAGTCCTTTCCCCAACTCCTGCTTCCATCTAAGGGCTGCACATTTCTCCCCCTGCCCACACTGCAAAACACTGTGAACCTGAAGAATAAAAGGTGCAGACTAGCTGGGATTTCAAATTCTGTGATTAAGGATGGAGGCAATTTCTCCCTCCCTGGGCTGATAGAGCAGGCAGCAGATGAAGACAGCTTTTTAGCGTGCTGCCAGCAGCTGCGATAGGCGCCTGTGCCGTCACCAAGCAGAGAGATTATTCTCTGGATCTCCCGGGCTGTTTATCAGGAACACTCACTGCTGCAGCCGCTAAACCAGCTTAAGTACCAAAATTAAAAAATAATTAAAAATAAACCCAAAATCTTTTCTGTAGCCTCAGAAGGAGAGGGATTGGGGAAGGGGAGGTAAAAGCACCTGGGAGACAAGTCAGGGTCTTAATAAAATAGCCATAGGCACAGGCAAAACAGGCTCTGTAGCTGGCACTGTGGGGATGGCCAACCCTGGCTGGAGGGATGGAGCAGCAAAACCTGCTGGCAGGAGACCCCAGGACCTGCCTGGAGCAGGCAGCTGCCAGCCTCAGCCAGAGGGCACATCACTGGGAAGCCAGGATGAAGCTGGCAGTGCCAATGTCAGCACATTTCCCCAGCCCTGCCTTGAGTTTCACGGGATGGGGAGCACAGAAGGAGCAGCAGCTTCGCACCATGGCCAGGGCAGCCAGCTCTGGTACCCAAGGAAGGGCAGCAGAGTGATGCTCCCTCCCCATGCACAGCCAGGGAGGGAGTGGCACGTGTCAGGGATAATAAATTGCATGAGAGTCTGGATCTGGGAACTGCATGGGAAGAAAAGGCACAAGGTCTGATTTCCTTGGGCATTCAGAGCCTTTGAAGATCAGAAAGCAGCTAAGTGCAAGGCAGGCTTTCAAGCTGCCAGTGCGGGTTAGTGGTGGGCCCGGGACTCCCCAGGGAGCAAGAGCTGTAGAATCCCAGCTGCCAGGTCAGATCCTGCCTCCCAGCCTCAGGAAGGTAAATGGCAACAGCTCCATCAACACCACATGAACATGCCCCTCAATGGGCCCTTCACTGGCACGTGGGTGTGAGCTGGGGAGCATCAAGGGCTGCCTCGGTGCTCACTGGTTTGGGATCATCCCAGCACATCCATCTGTGACAGTCCCTTTCCTTGACTCCTGTTTAGACAACCCACTGAGCTGGGGATGGTCCCATCCCTGGTATCAGATGCATGCTGCCCAGGACAGTCCTCCTCAGGCACAGGGGTCCCTACCCACCCTGGAGACAGCCTTGGATCCTCCAAACCTCCCATTCCCCTGGAATTCAGGACAAGCAAGACCCTTCATGGAATTTCTGGCAGTCAGGGAGTGTCCCAGCCACTTGCATGAAAGGTTAAGACCACTTTCCAATTAGAGAGGCAGGAGCCATCGCAATAAAGCTCTTCTGAGGGGATATTAATCAGGGCATCTTCCTCTTGTGGAAATGCAAATCAGCAGAATGGAAACGGGAGTGATTAGAGCCAGGGAATAACACAGACACATCGATCCCAGCTCCATGAGCAGCAAGGGCCATGAAGGCACAAGAGAGCTGCCCCAGGCTCCCACATCAGAACTCAGGTGGAGGAAGGAGGAACCCATGGGCTCAGCATATGAGAATGCTGAGAATACTCAGCATCAGTTTTCAGGTCATCACTGGTGCCAAGGCCACAGGAATGGCACCAGTCATAATAAACCATCCCCCAGGCTGGCTGCAGGGCTTTGATCCATCCTCAAGCACCCACCCAGGAACAAGGATGGAGTGAGCACAGGGGCTGGGGATCTCACAGGAGAAATGGAGAAGACACCAGTGAGGGCAGCAGCATCAGCTAAAGGATGTAGAAAGGAAAGAGAGGGGATGAAGAGAAAAAGGTGATGCAGAAAGAGGCCAAAGCGTGGGCCAGGGTGGTGGGGTGCAGGGAGGACATCCCAGCCCTTGCCCAGGGACGCTCTGCACCGAGTCCGGAGACAGCTCTGCTCCTCACGGCAGGAGGCATTAGATCCAGCTGAGCTGCTTCAACGCAGCGTGCATGTAAATCAGCTGGACAGGCAGAGAGGAGAAAAACAAGGGGATGAGATAAGAGGATAGAGACAGAAGCAAGGGGAGGAGGAGGAAGGAGAAAAGGGGAGGGATGGCAAGGAGCAGGTGTGGAGAGAAAGAGAAGCAAAGAGAGGGTAAAGGGAGAAAGGGAGAGGGAAGAGGAGGGATGGGGAAGCAGAGAGCAGCAGGAGGGCAGGGTACTGGGTGGGGGTCTGTGGATAACTGCTCACACATTCAGGTCAGGGGCCAGGGAGGACAGGATGAACAGACTGGAGGTGCCACACCATGACCCAGTCTGGGCCAGGGCAGCCCTGGACTTGGGCACCCTGCTCCTGCCCCTTGGCTTCCAAACCCTGCAGCAAGTCTGGGACCCTGCTGGGATAAAGCAGCACCACACTGTTGTTTTTCAGTCATGATACACAAGTGGCCAGTCTGGCACCCTTTAATCCCTCACCTGCAAGCATGATGCCTTCAAATCACCTGTCCTGAAACCTGGTGTACATTTTTGATGGAAGAGTTGGTGAGCATCAATCCAGAGGTGACTGCATCTGGGGGATGAAATGACATGGACATGTCACTCCTTTAAGTCAGGAATGTCCTGCAAAGCACAGTTCATGATTCCTGATAGATAATACCTGGCCCTGCCTCTTTCAGACAGGGAACTCAAAGGCTAAATATTATAACAAAACCCCCAGGCTTTGGATCAGCAGCCTCTGATAAGTTCCCGTGACTGGGCAAGACACAAGGATCCCCTGACATCAACACTCACTAAGCAACCAAAGCTGATGCAAATACCATCTGCTATAATCATGACATCATCCTTAATTACACAACGGATGAGGATGTCGCCACATACAGACTCCTGACATCACCAGCAGAGCTAGAAAAAGATCTGGAGCAGGATGATTTAAAAAAAAAAAAATTAGTCCAAAGGAGGAAGATCTCAGCCTGGAAAAACAGCAGCCAGAGAGGCACACTTGTGGCCTCAAGAGGGTGAACCAAGATTGATTGCTTGCTGCATCTCCCAATAAAAGAATTAGGAGATATCCAATAACATTAAGAGGCAGCAGGTTCAAAAGAAACAAGAGGAGACGGTTCCCCACACGGTGCATGGCTAAGCAGTGAAGTCCTTGCCACAGCTCTCTGGGGATGATTAAAACTTATGTGTTTACAAAAATCAACTAGACAAATTCATGGGAAATCCATTGAGGGGTATTAAAGATGAAATGCCACTTCAGCCTGGGGAGTCCCTGAGCTGCCATGTGCTCAGGACTGGGAAATGCTCAAGAGATTTATAGGTGCCGGTCACTGGGGGGACAGGCAGGGGACAGCTGGAGTGGGGGACAGCCCTGCACAGCTCCTTAAGCTGCGCTGAAGTTGGCAGGTGACACCTCCAAGCCAGCACACTGACGTCCATAGGATCTGTGTCACACTCTGGGTGATCTCCAGGTCCCATCAGCCAGGTGAATTTACAGCTCAGCCTTGGGAGCACTGAACTGCCCCAAGGTCCATAAGGGCAGGACCACACAGTGCCACTATTCCTGTTTTAATACCACATGGAGCCACCCTTAACCTCACCCATCCTGCACTGGGTTGTACTCACATCTCTTCCCTAAACACCTCTTCCCAGGATCCCACCGGGAGCCCGGCTGGACACAGGGGCCATCCCTTGGGAGCCTGGCCACGCACTTCCCTGCGAGCAGCATCCTTTCCACGCACGTAGCAATCCCAATTAAACCAAACTGCCTCGCAGAGGGGCCTGGCAGCGCTGGATTTATCAGCCTGCCTGGAAGGGGCTTGTGCAAGCTGTCCCCCCGGCAGACGGATTAGACAGCAGACAATTAGGTTTCAGACACACACACACACACACACGCACGCACGCAAGCAAAGCACACGCAGGCACACAAATCCTTTCTCTCCATCCATCTGCAAGGCCGGGGTGGCCGAGCCCAGCTGCGCGGCCGTCCGGTGCTTCTGAAGCTGCGTGCAGCTGAATAAGAACGAGCCCCCGTGCCTCGGCTTTCAGCGCCCGCTCGCGAAATGAGCGAGAGGTCCCCAAAGAGATGACACAATTGCAATGGAAATTATTAACCCTTGGCGGGCCGGGTTCGCCGCCTCCTCCCTGTTCCTTACAGCCGCGGCCAGCCTGGCGGCGAACTCCCACTCTGAGTTTCAAGGACAAAGCTGGAGCAAGGTGGTGGTCAGCTGAGATTGCAGGGGATGAGCAGCTCCTGCGTTTGTGCTCCGAGGTGAGCTGGGCTTTTTTGGAGTGCAGATTATTTCAGCATCCCTTATTATTACATCTCTTTGCTGCTGGGAAAATTCCAGCTCCTGGAAGTATGGATGGTATCTCAACACGAGCATCACTTCTACAAACATCCCACCAAAAGCATCCCCTCTTGGCCAGGAACTATGGCTGCTATGTGCAGATTCAAGGTGCAGCACAAGCCAGTGGTGTTCCCCAGATTATTCTTTCCAAGGGCTACCGAGAACAATACTTCAATATTTCAAAATTAATTGAAACGTGAAATGTCTAAGGTAGAAATGGAACAAGCCCGGCTGCCTTCTAAAGGCAAAGCCTGCATGTCCTCCCTGGGACAGGATTTCTGATGGAATCAACAAAACTATGGATAAAGGGAAATCAGTAGACATAATTTATTGGGATTGTCCTAAAGCCTTTGAAAAAAATCCCACATGAGACACTATTAAGGAAACCAAGCATTACTGGACAAGATGTAAAATATTGCTGGGGAGCAGGAAGCAGTAAAGTGGCACAAACCAGTGCAGGAGGAGATGGTTAATGCCATGCCAGGACGGAGGAAGACAGAGCATGGCCATACTCTGAGCCCAGCTCCTGCCAGCATCAGGAGCCAGAAACTGACAGCTCCAGGAAGGCAACACTGGATGCTCAAAACCCTCACAAAGCAGCCCCCAAAGTCCCTCACTCCTCACAGTCTGTGGGGCAGGGGTATGGGAACATGAGCAGCCCCACCCTCCATTCTCCCTCACACCTACTTGAGGGACAATCTGTGGAACAGGACACTAAAAAGATCGTGTCAGCCCCTGGCCTCACCCCTCACACTGACAGCCCTCGGTCTCCCCAGGCCCTTTCAGGACATCTTTCAACCATCCATGTGGAAAGGAGAAAGTCCCAGGAGAGCAAACTCCCATCCTATGCTAGGAGTGGGACATGCTGGGAGAGGAAGGATCCTCTGGAAGCACCACATTCAGCTGTGCAAAGAGCTTTCTAGAAACTGCACCATGCTTTAACTTTTCTTGTAGTTACTTTTTGAAGAAAGGGAGATTGAATGAGAAGAGTCCTTTTTGGTCCTTGGTACCCATTTCACCCTGGTAGAGGATGCAGCCATCTCCAAGACAACTGATGCTGAGGTAGAAACATTACAAAGGTAACTCAGCACACCTCTCAAAGCAATTCCAGCAATTTTTTAGGTATGTTTTCACAAGATACTGACATAAGCCCTTAGTGTTACAAGATGCATCATCCACTGAAGTTAGAAGAAGCTCTCCAGAGGCACTGGGGAATGTCTAGATGTTTGCCAAGGAAGATTGCTGCTCTCCCTGAGCTCTGATTATTATTGGCAACATAACAGTGGAGACATGAGGATGGACCTGGCCTCACAGAGCGCATCACACAGGAATTTAGGACAGCCTGGAGGCTGCCACGTTCATCACCTGTGAGCAGTTGAGTCACAAAACTGGCTCTGCCCCACACGTGAGCTGCTCCATCTCCAGACCCACCAGCTTTTTTACCTGCTCCAGCAGGGTTGGCCCGGTGCCTCATCCCCTCCTTCACCAGAAATCAGTTCCTTACTTTCAGCATTAACTTATTCGTGGGCATTTTCTAGTCATTTGGTCATCAGCCAAAAATATCTGTCAGTGAAACAGAGCAGCTCCTCTCCTGCCCTGGTGCTCCACGGCTCCTCACCTACTACATTTGCAAAGCTGAGTTTGCAGAGTCTCAGGAGATGGGCCATTCACTGCTTCTCCTTGGGGATTTTGCCATCATTTCATGTATCAATCCATAAATCATCCCTCCAGGTTTATCAAGGACCTACATGTTTCCCTCTGCAGCACTAAGCAGGGACCTGAGGAGAATTTTCTGACAACTGCACTGCATTTTCCTTTCCTCCATTCATCCCATTACCTGTAGTTATATCCCTTAGACCACTCTAAATAATTACTCAGCTGTGGGTTTATGACCTTCAGATATTTGTCCATCTCTGGTTTAAGTGAACTCCTAGTCAAGCTATGCTTAATATTTAGACTGCACAGAGAAATGCACATGTTCAAAATACATCCAGGCTGTGGTGGGGAAGTCAACAGAAAGGGTTGATTATGAACCTTGTGTCACAGTTCTGAGGCCATTTTTCAGTTCCAGGCAGCTTTCTGCTTTTTCACTGTCATGTATTCCCATTAAAAACCCCAATACTTGGAAAGCTCTCCATGCATTCTTCCTTCCCCTGTCCTTAGGGAAAAGGGAGTGCAGGACCAGTTTATATAGGGTGGTTCCTGCAGAGGTGTGAGATCTCCAGATAAAGCTGTTCACACCCCTCCTTTGGGAGGAAGAGCTGGGGTGCCTGCAGAACTCCCCTGGGAATCACAGGGAAGGGAGGAACAAACCTTGCAAGAGGAGCCAGCCCCCAAAACAACACCTGACAAGGCCAGGAGGATCCAACACTTTCCTTTGTGCCAGGAACATCACTGACATCAGGAGGAATTCCTGTTCCCCTCTGGCCTCCCAGGAATGAGAGGCTGGGCGAGGTGAGGGTCAGGGCCACAGCAAAACTGGCCCCAGTAATGGAGATTTACTGCTCGAGCCCCATTATCTGAGCCATCTGCATCCCAAGCATCAGCACAAGTTGTTAGAGACCACAGAGAGATGTGGTACAGGCACAAAGCAGGGAGAAGAGGGAGAAACTGCAATGGCTTCTTCCCATGTGGGAAGAAGGTGGGAGCTCCAGGAAGGTTTCTGCTGGAGCAGAACCCCAGCAAGGGGAAGGAGAAAGGGAAAGGCCCCTGAGCTCAGGGACAGTGACACAATCACACCAGTGGTGCACAGAGTGCATCTGCTCCCACAGCCCAGTGCACGGGTGCTCACACCCAGGCACAGCACTGCATCTGCTGCAGAGGCAAGAAAAGAGAGGTGGAGGGAGGAGGAGGAAGAAGAAGCAGAATGAGCTCCTCATCTGCAGCACTGCCAGCTTCAGGCATCCATCTGTCACTGCCAAGCCCCCAGAAAAATTATGAGGAGGGTCTCTAAGAGTTTGTGAAGAGTGCTTAGAGGTGTTTATGGTGTATCTTCTGCTTTTTGATGCTTTATGAGGTCACATTTACCTTTATTGCTTTTTGCTGTGGCCCTAGGAGGTGGAAATACTACCTTTATTTTTTTTACTGAAAAGTAAGATCTCCTCATGGCCACCAGACTCTGTAACCTTAACTTTGAAGTAAGAATTTGTGATAAAGCAAAAGTCTGGGTTGGTGTCTCTGTTTTATGGGGCAAATCCCCAGGGCTTGGCACAATGACACTTTCTTTTTTTCAAACCAGTCTGAGTTTCTGTTCCTTTTCAGTGAGCTTGGGTTCAATGGTTAGACCCAATAAATACCATGCAAGAGGCTCTAGTCTGACTCAGAGAGGAGAAATGACTCGCTGTGGTTATGAAGCACCACTTTCCCAGAGAGGAAAACAATCCAGCACATGAAAAAAACCCTCTGTCCATCCTTAAATCTGGGCATCACCTGTCAGGAGACAGCAGACGACCCCACCTGACCCACACACAATCTGAGAAGCTCTTGGCTTGCATGAATAGAAGTGCATTTCCACCAAACCTGTGCTAGTCCCTGGGCTCCCCAGGTGCCATCTCAGACCCTCCACCAACAACATGGCCCTAACCCTGGACCCATTTTGGCCCTCTGTGTGTGAGACTTGGCTGCCTCCAAACCTCCTGCCCTGAAGAGAACAGACCTGGCCACATCCAGTCCTAAAGAAGAGGATCCTTCATGCTTTCCCTTCAGCCCCCCACCCCAGCACTGCAGAGACAGAACCCCCGAGTCTCCCCTCGATGGCTCTGCAGAGAGGGGCGTTCCTGGCTGGAGAGGATCGAACAGTCTGAGGGGATGAAAGCAAAAAGAGAAAGGAAGGAGGACAGAAATAGGGCCGGGGATGGAGGAGACTGGCGGGCCAGGCTCCCGCAGGTCTCAGCCCAGCATCGGGCTATTTTCTGCCTTTTCCTTTTCCTCGCCGCCGCGTCGCCATGGCAACCCCATCAGCTGAGCGGCTCCGCTCCCGACTCTGCTTCCCGCTCCGTGGGGATTTTTGGGGGTTTTTTTCCACCCCTTCTCATCCTGATTTCCTGCTCGAGCCCCATCCCAGGGAGACTCTCAGCCAGCAGAGGCCAGAGCCTTACAAGGGTGCTGATAAGGAGTCCCTTGCGCTGGCAGGAACCTGCTGTGCAGCCTCCCCAGCCCCAGGGAGGGTCGATGGTACCCAGCACCGGCTGGGGACCCACCCAGTGAGGCACAGCACCGGCGTTGGGAGCAGAGCCCTGTGCCAAGGGGGTCCCACACACCTCTCACTTTCCTTATCTGCCCTGGGAAACATTTTCCCCTTTAGCATCTCCAGCCTCAGTGCCTCCAAACAGCTCCCATTGCAGGGAGAGGGTGTTGATGTTTTTGGCAGGCATCCCACAGGAGCAGTGCTGCCCTGGGACACGGACATCACCCAGAGAAACCTGGGAAGAAGCCCTGTGCAGCATGGTGGACTCACAGCTGGGGAAAAGTTAAACACTGTCTGGGTATAACTCCTGCCACTGGGTTATGTCAGTCTCCAGAGGTCACTTCCAGCCCTGTTTTCTAGGGCCAAAAGTCTCATTAAAAAAACAGCTGAGCCAGAACCTTGGGTAACTCCTAGGGTTTAGAATTAAACAGGGGGAGAGAAATGTAGCAAAGCCAAAATTGGTGACAGAGGACTCAGAGAGGTCGGAAGAGGAGGGAATAGGAGGAAGGAATAAAAAGGCTTTCCTGCCCTCCATTCACACTGCATGTCCAGGTGTGACAGGAGCCGTCGACAAGGAAGAGGGGGTTTTGAGAACATCCCCTGACATCAGATACCTTCTTGTCGTTACCAGCACTGCTCCTCTTCTGTCTTTGAAATCCCCAGCCTTAAATACAAAGGAAAATCTCTGCCTCCCTGAAAGCCTGAGTTTGAGGAGACCAGATTCATCTCCAAAGCATGCTCTCCTCTCTCTTGCCTAGCATTTGATCCCGCTGAGCACTGGGCTGGCACATCCCCAGAGCACCATGAGCTCATCCTGCCTGGCCAGCTCCTCTTCAGCACAGAGGAGTCCCTTTGGGGTGTTTTGCATTGGTTTTGGTGCCTTCAGAATAGCTGTGGTTGGAAATCAGAGGCTCGGTTAATCTGACCCTGTCATACATATCAGATGTGCAGCAGAAACAGCCCTCCAGTGAGCATTATCATGACATTTGGGGAGGGTGGGGTTTTTTTTCCCCCTTCTCTTTTTTATAGCAGACATCTGCAGCAGGAGAAGAGGGATAGAGGAGAGAGGAATGAGAAGAAACAGCAATTCTTCTAACAGCCAAATCCCCATGACTCAAAGCCTCCCATCACCCCCAAATCCCAACTTGCTCAGAGTGAGACTAAAACCCCTCTGGAGAGGAGCAGCCCAGTGGGGCTCGGGATAGCTCAGAACAGCCCCCTGGCACCAATATCTCTGCACACATCCCTGCCAGACCCCGGGTTTCTTTAAATGCAGAATCACACTGACTTCACTGAAGGTGCAATTTTGCAGCCACTTGCTGGGGAAGCAGAGTTTTCCATGTGGTTTAAGTCAATTAGGAGCAGGTTGAAGCTGAAGTGAATTAAGGCATTGAGCTCCAAACAGGAGTGTGTGCCTGGAGGAAGAGGGAGGGGAAGGCAGCTATGCACCACTTTTAGCTAATCCAGTGCAACTCAACCAATATAAATCCAAGGACAAGGCAGCATCCTTCATCCCTCCTCCTCCTCCCTGTTCTCACTTTTTCTCCCCCCTCCTTTCGTTCCTCATCCTTCCCCCATCCCCTCACTTAAGAATTCTTCTCCTGCTGTTCATCTCTTCCCCACTTTCTCAGCTCCTCCCGGTGCCCACATGCGTGAGGGGGCTGGGAAGCAGTTGGAGATCAAACTCCTGGCAGTGCCGAAGCATCGGCCGCACCGGGAGCCCGAGACAGCTCCGGAGCAAGGAGGCAAAGGAGTGGGATGAGGAAAAAGTGGGTGGGTTTGGGGATAAGCAGAGGAACTGCTTGCAGCCTGGGCTGTTTGGGATATCAGGCAGCAGGGAAGAGTCTGATTCATCACACCATGAGCACCTGGAGTCACCCAGAGCCCCCACACAGACCTGCCTATATCCAGCCTGCTCCAGGACACAGGGCAGGGAGAGCTGGTGAACCCAAGGGATTGGTCTGACAGCACGGGAACAGCTCAGCTGGCTCAAGAGGGAGGTGCCCCATGGCAGCCATCATCGTTTGAATCTTTGTCATCACCCCCAAGGACATCAGCCAACAGTTTAGAGACCAACTCTTAAGGTGTTTGGAATTGCGTAAGGACACTATTAATGCAAGAAGATGCATTAAACATGGGTACCATGAAATGTTTTTAGAGTTTAAAAGCTTCTAAAGTACTAACTTCCTCTATCCCCATCCCCACTCCCCCCTTCTTAATCTCCCAGCTTAACATCCGGAAATAAAACCAGCAATGTTTAAATTCCTTTAGACCTCATCTAGCTACTCAGGTGTCATAGCCCCTGGAAGAAGGAGGAAAGGAAGACACTCCTGGCCCCACACTGCAATGACAGAGGACTCTGTGCACACCAGGAAACAGCTCCAGCTGCTCTTAGCAGCTTCCCTCGACGAGAGGAAGAGCCCAGAGAGGGTGAAGCAGCTCCAAACCTGAGCTGCTGTACTGGGTTTTCAGTGATGTAGAGTATCTCCATCTGTCCCCTGCAGCCATCAGTGGGATTTCCCCAGGTGGCTGGGGGAGAGAAGGAGAAGTTGACAACCCAACCTCACAGAGCTGCTCAGGGGCTGTTTTGGAGATGCCAAAGCTCTGTGCAAAGGTACCTGCCCTGCTCTGGCTGCTCCCAAGGACACACACAGCACAAACAACCTGCACAAAGAAAATGCCATTGAAGCAAAGCCCCACACACCCTGCTCTGCACCACAGAGCTGCAAAATCCTCATCCCTGGGTGCTCCCTGCAAAAGGGCAAAGGCACCAGATATTTCCAGCAATCCCTGCTGCAGGTCGAGCCGGCAGCACTGTGCAGTTTGTCTCTGTGGTTCACAGCATTGGGAGAGGGAGGAACTGGGGGAGAACAGAGGAACCATGAGAGGGACAGTTAATTAGAAAATCTGCCCAATTTGTGTGCTAGACAAACTTTGGGATGTCCCTCCACACCTTACCAATGCAAATGAAGCAGGTGGACCCAGGGAGATACCTGAGGCTCCCCACTGGATTTGTCCCAGATAAGAAGATGACAAGGATAGCCCCTGGTACTCCTGGAACCCTCTGACCACCACTGCAGCCTTTTAGTCTTTGCCATCACCATCTTGGATAAAGATGTAGGGGCTGCTGCAGGCTGAACCTGCTGCACTTGCAAACAGTGTGACTCCAGGAGGAAATGTGGTGTGGGCAGGCTTGTGTAAAGGAGCTGTGACCCATCACAAACATCTCCCCCCTCTCTGCTTCCCCCCAGCCCCCTCAGCATCCATGCACACTGAGCTCCTGGGGACACACAGCCCTTGCCCACCTTGGGATCACTGAAGTGCTGCTGTGATCCCCTCAGGCATTAATAGCCTTAAAAATATCAAATCACTATTTACTACCTAAATACAGATTTTTCTCAACACTCTGGTTAAGCACCCTGAAGAAGCCCTTCTCAAGAAGGAAAAGCAGGATGAATCAACCCTCCCTGCGTAGGGTCTGTTCTTTCTTCCAAGAGACATCAGAGCTGGCATGGACATCCCAAGACCTGGGCGCAGGAAGCTCCAGCCAGGGTGATGTGAGGCAGGCATGTGCTAAGGGTTAGAGAGAAAGGCTGGACACGTGGGACAGGAAGGCACATCCCATTCCCATTCTATCCCTGACTTCCCCCATGACCTTGGACAAAGTCCAGGAGCATCAGATTTTCAGAAAACTTCTGTTCCCTTTAAGCCTACACTTATGTGGGCAGAGGCTGGCATGGCAGGTCTCTGAGACAGCTGAAAAGTCAAAATCCATTCAGCACTTTGGTTCCACTCCCTTCCAAAGGGCATCACCAATGCTGCCTTTTCTGCCACCCTACTTCCAGCTGATCTTTCAGATGTACTGGGCTGGCAAAAAGATACTTCAGATTTGTGCAGCTCACTAGGAAATAGAAAACATCCTGGGGTTGTTGGGGGGGGGAGATGTCCAGGAAGAGAAGAAGCAATAAAGAAAACCCTTCTCTCAAAATAAACATACCAAAGTGTTGGGTGCTTGTTCAGAGTCAGGATGGAGGGTGAATTCATGGGTCTTGTTCTCCTGGGGGAGACCAGACACACGGTTTAAGTACAGTAAAAATCTGTGTTGAAGCAAGTCCCTCACAAAGGGCTTTGATTTCTCCCCAGTGTTCAGAAGCCCAAAGCAGCCCCAAAAAGGGCAACATTTGTGCTGTTTGGGAAAGGGAAATTGGAGAAAGCAGCAGCAGATAGAGCACTACATCTGCCAAACCCCAGCACACTGGATGGGGCTGGCCTTTGCTCTCTGCTTTGCTGTCCCCAGTTGTCGTGTAGCTGTCACCCAGCACAGCTTTTGGGGGACCCTTTGGGGCAGGGCAGCAGGGGCGAGCCAGTACCTAATCCTGCAACATCAGCTCTGCCCACTCCAGCTCTGACAGCAGCAGCAAGGAGGAATGGAAAAATACAGAAAGGAGCTGAATAGAGCTCCCTTGTAAAGGGGCTCAAACCACACTTTGGACCCTATTCCCCACTCTTGGTCCCTTGTCTTGACAGCTGCACAGTGTCTCCATAGGGAGCGAGCAGATTCAAGCTCCAAACTTTAAAAAAAAAAAAGGAAAAAGAAAAAAAAAGGAGAGAGGGAGCAAGCAAGCGAGAGAGTGTCTGACTACAGCCCTAAGGGCTGTCACAACAGATAAAACCTCAGCCAGGATTCGCAGTTTGAGCTCCTGCACGCTAATGCACAGCAGAGCTAAAAATACCGACGTGTGGAAAAGCAGAGGCTGCTGTTGCTGCCTCCCGAGCTGATCCAGGCTCCAGCTTCCCGGGCAGCCCAGAGCAGCCAGATGCACGGCCAGAGAGGGGGAACTGCAGCCCCAGAGAGGGCCAGGGCCACCCCGGGGTCTGCCCCACCGCCCGGCTGCAGGGCTAGCTCTGCTCATGCAGCGCCCAGCTGAGCCATCTCGGAGAAAGATCTGGGTTGGGTTTGTGCTGATGTGAAGTAAAATATCTGGGCCACGAGCTTTCTGCTCTGCAGGCAGAGGGATGGCAGTGGAGGGATGGAGCAGCCTTGGGGAGAGCGGCTGACGCCAGAGAGAGGGAAGGATGGAGCCTGTGATGAGGAGGATGCAGCGAGGCTTCAGGAGATGACAAAGACGAAGGACAGCTCCAGAGCCCCCACTCTGGGACTGCAAAATAGGCAGCCCAGTGCTAATCCCCAAAGTTGGACTCATGTGAGATGGGAGCGAGCTCATGGCAGTGTTGTCACACTGTCTCCTGATTTATGCAGCCATCCTTGCCCTACCTGAGGCCCAGGAATGGGAACAAACTTCACCACGCACTTAAATTCAAGCATGCGCCTAAAGTCTCTTTCCTTCAATGGAGCTGAAGGGTGAGCTCAAGGGTTTGCACCTCATTAGCTGCTTCACCAAGGTCAGTTCTCCACCCAAACCTGGGGAAGGCACCTGGGTGTCCCCAAGCTGTTACATCTCCTCCTGTAAATGCAAAGCCCACTGCTCCTGGGGACAACCACCCTCCAAAGTGCTGATTAACACCAGGTACAGAGCAGTCATCACTCTGTCTGCATCAGGTTTGTGTGGTCCCCATCCCATCTAAGTGGAGCAGCTGCCTGCCCAAAGGACCCAGCCCTGCTGCCCAGGAAGGGTTTGGTCTAATTTTGGAAACCATCAGGACAGTCTCTCTCAGCTCAAGGACAGAATTTCTCTCATGTTCTGTGCATGCTCTGCTCGGTCCCATGAGGGGGACAGACACGACCATCTCAGGGTCACCCCAACACCTGGAGCCCAAACTTGAACTCAGAGCACCAGAAAGTCTCCAGAGCCCTGCTGCCCTGGCTAACGCAGTCTGCACTGACTTCCTCATAGGAATCAAATCCTCTCAGGGATCGGGGGGAGCACTGGTCATACCCCTGCTCCAGCCCAAAATTGCACCTCCTGCACTGCTGACACACCTGCAGAGTTCACAGCCCAATTTCCCTACACATCACCCAATTCCTTTTCTACTCACAGTCAAGTTCAGGACACCAGTGCAAAGTCCCTGTGGATCTGTTTCAAGTTGCATTATCAGCACATTTAGCATTTTCATCATGCTTAGGACATGGTCCCCTACAAAAGGCCAATTTATTTTGAAAGCAAACCCTGCCTTAGGGGCTGCACCTTGGGCAGGGCAGAGAGTCCTGCTAAACCAAACAGAACCGACCATGTCCTGTACTGGGACACATACCCAGAGAAGGAACTGCCCTAGCTCAAATAACCCAAATTTCTCATCACCTGGATGGGTTATTTTCACCACACCAGTGCAAGCCATGATAGCTAATTGGTTCTTGAATAATAACTATTATTTAGATTAATTAATTGATGTTTCCACAGTGTGTTGAGGAATTAAAAAGAGGGGGAGGCAAAGGAGGGAGCAAATCAACAAGAAAAAAGCGTTACCTAAGGCCAGGGAATGAACGCCATGCAGGAAGAGAAGAGCAGGTTGTTGCAGTAATTATAATGTCAGTATTTATGGATGAGGCCAAGAGGGTTCCCCCAAGCACTGGCTGCAGCTGGGTCTGTTTGCAGCGAGCCCCACTCACACAGGATGGAGCAGGAAAATTCCCTTTCTGATCCCAGCACAACCCATCCCAGCTGAGCAACAGCCACTCCTCTGTAAGATGTTTTGCAGCATGACAAACTCCCAAAACAAAAAAATCTGGCTTTCCCCCCTCCATCCCACTTCCAAATCAAGTAGACACTTGCCAACCAGCCAGCCCAGCCCCATATTTTTTAGTATTTCAAGGGCTTCCAGCCCTCTTTTTTTGCTGCACTCAAGCACATTCATATTATCTCAACACTAGATATATAAACCTTACACATCACCATCCAGCTATAACCCAGTGTTGGCAAATATCACAGCACCATCACAAGGTGTTGCACAGCCTTTTGACTTCCAGAAAGCTCCTGCTCCCAGAGCCATGAAGTTATAGAAGAAAAATTTAAAAAAGGAAAAATCAAACCTCTTTCATTAAGCAGGAAAATCCTCAGCCCTCATGGTTAGAGGCAAAGACTTGAAAATATGAGTTCTGAAAATACAGCTCCTAACCATACAGGAAAGGGAAAGCACATAGAAATCAGAATTTTTCACACAAATTTTATAGCAGATTTCTGATCTGGGGGCAACAACTGCATTACAATCACACTTCTTATTTGCTTACATTTGAGCATACATAGAGGATAGTTCCCAACAGAGCAGCACTGACAACCAGGAGCACTTTTCTAAACTGAGTCAGCTCCAGCAAAAATCCAGATGTCCATGGAGATATCCACGATCTAGACATGGTCCCTCCAACAAGGAGCCCAACAGCCC
The DNA here is from genome assembly GCA_013397245.1 of Thryothorus ludovicianus. Lineage (NCBI taxonomy): Eukaryota > Metazoa > Chordata > Aves > Passeriformes > Certhiidae > Thryothorus > Thryothorus ludovicianus. The sequence continues at coordinate 62,116 of VZTB01009548.1, read as the reverse complement.
AGGGATGTCAGACATGCAGACCCCCTAACAAAGACTGCAGCCCCACCCATGATTCTCAAAAAGCCCCAGTTCGTCATCTCTTTGGCCCAGAAGGTCACTGGTACCCACCAATCCTCCTGCTGACCCATCAGGCAGCTTCATCATCAAGCTGTTAAATGAAAACCCTCCAGAGGCAGCTGCACCAGCTGTGGTCGCTTGAAATGGTCTCACATTTTAGCCCTTTTGAGGAACCTCTTTGCAAAACACAGGTAAAGAGGTGTTGAATTTCCACCTGGAGACACAGAGCTGCCCAGCCCAGAGCCTGACAGCAGGTGCTCCGTGTGGGAATCCCAGAGCCATTTTAGCTGCTGTCCCTGGGGTGAAGAACCAGGAATTCCCACAATTCAGAAACCCCAAACTCCTAAAGATGCTCCCTTTGAACACTTCTGTCCCCAATTCATCAGGCCTCTTTGCCAGCTCTGGCCTCTTGAAATTCTGCACACTAATAAAATCCTACCTAATTTACATCCAAGATGGGGAGTGAGTGGCAGCTGTTGCTATAGAAACCCTCTCCCGAGCCCTGGCTCCCGGTTGCTGCTCCAAGATGAGAGGCTGGAAGCCAGCTCGGACCCCAGCCCCAGTGCCACTGGTACATCCCATGGTGTCCAGCCAGTCCCACACGGGCTGAACCCTGTGCTGCTCCCCCAGGGAGGACACGGTGGCCACCACAACCACCAGCCAGCCCCCAGTGTCCTGTCATCCCCCAAGCTCTGCATTTCCCACCCTCCAGCACTGAAGGGTCTTCTTTGCCTGCCACCCTTCCTGAAAGCCTTTAACCATCAGCTCTTGGAGCCAGGGGATGCGTGACAAACCCCTCTCTCACTTAGAGAAAGGAAAACAAAGATGAAAACAAAGCAGAATTGCTCCCTGAGCTGCCAGACTTTGGGAAAATGCTGGAAAACCCAAGATGTGGATCCCACCAACAGAAGGAAAACTTGAAATGTGTTTAACACTTAAAGTAGATCTGGTTTTTTTTTAAGTTGGACTGATAATTATTCAGTGCATGACCTCCAGAAGGGTTAATGCTTTGGATAGATAATGGCACCTTACACAAAACCCTCCCTCAGCTCTGAGCAGGCTGTGCCTCAGGTCTTTGCTTTACAGAAGGAGCTCAGCTTACAGCAGGAAACCTGCACCGATCACCAGGGCAGCACCAACAGCTTTGCTGAGACACCACATCTCCATGGTGAAGCATCCAGGAGTGAGCTTCTTCAGCAGAAAAGCAATCAGAGGACATCACCTCCCTGAGGAAGGGAAGGAAGCAGCTCCCCTTTCAGAACAGCAACAGAGGATCCAGAGTGACTGTCCCACCATCATGGTGCTGCACACTGAGCTCTGCTCACAGCCCCTGGGTGCAGACCAGGCCTGGGGGACAGTGTGCCTGCTCCATGGGGCTGGATCCTGCACCCAGGATTCTCTGTGTCCAGCTGCAGAGAATCAATTCCTGAACTGACACACCAGGGAGGGTCGAGGAGCCTGTGATACACACATCATGGACACGTGCTGTGGGGTGAATGTGCTTCCTCCCCCATGGATGGGTTCCTCAGGTCTTCCTGGGGGCAGGATCCAGCCCACAGCACAAAAAACAAAAAAACAACCTTTTTTCCCCTTGGTTGAGGTGTCAAGGATGTATGAAGGTTGCTCAGAGGAGACATCTCCCTTGTCCCCTATGTATGTGCTGTGACACATGAGCACCGTGACTCCAGGATCGGGGTGGTGGAAAGCTCCTGGCCCAGCACCCTGTCCTCAGGGACAGATGTCCCTGGCATACCTCAGGAGTTATTTATTCCTCCCTCCAGCCCTCAGCTGCCTGCTCTGTCACACAGGGAAAAACTGACTCAGACCTTCCCAAGATAAGGCGACCACATCTGCAGCCCAGCTCCCCAGGAATGCAATCAAAATAGCGACCGGCAGCCCAGGCGGGGGAAGGAGGGGGGCAGCATTTTTTGCTGTCGACTCCGACCCCCTGATGGACCGTTGCCATGGAAAGCCGGCAGCCAGCAGCCCCAGCTGGGGTCTGCTGAAGGATTTTTCCTGCTTGGCCTGAGGCTAGGGCAAGGGGAAGAGGGGGAGATACCGGGGAAGAGCTTGCATCTGGCAGCGACAGCCCTGCCCTGCTAGCAGGTGTGGAGCTCACTTCCCTCTTGGCTGGAGCATCCCGAGATGGTTTGTGATCCAGCATGGCTCAGACGCTGCCGGGCAGTGTTTGAATCCTAGTGCAGGAGCATGGATAATAAACCAAATAAATCCAGCTCAGTATTAATGACAGAGAGACCAGGGAAGGGACAGAGAGATGGTGACCTCAGAGAGGGCTGCTGTCCTCTGAGTTGGTGAGGTCTCTGGGGCACCCATCCAGCTCCTCTCCCCTTCAGCCTGTTTCCAATCCCTCATTTTTGCATGAAGAATTAGGACAGTAATTTCTCTCCTGCAGAGAGAAACAATACAGGAGCTGAAGCCGACCCCTTGCAGGCTGCCTGAGCAGGCTGACGTTTGGGGAAGATTTGTACAACTTTCTTACTGTGAAAAATCCCCCACGGTTGGAGATCGCACGGAGCTGGGCACTGCATGGTGGTTGCTTACCCCGGTGCATTGAGATGAGGTAGAAAAGGCCACAGCCTGAAGCTGCTCATTTACACCAGAGCCTGGATCAGGCACTGCAAAATCTGCTGCCAGCAGCAAGCACCCAGAGGAGCCGCCACCCCTCCCGTTGCCTCTCCGGGAGCTGGCAGGAGGGGACGGACAGCTGCTTCTCCATAATCATCTCTCCACCACTGACAACATGCTGGAGCTCATTTTCAGAAGACACCTTGGGAAGAAGAATGCATTTACAACAGCAAAAGCACCAGGAAGAGCATCTCCTTCCAGAAAGCCAAAGATGCAGCAAAATAAAATGTCGCTTCTTGTTAACCCTCGCCTGTACCTGAGCAAGCAGGACACAAGTTGCTGGTCAAATCCTACCCACATTCACAGCCCTGGAGCTGAGTGGATTGGCTCAGCAAAGAGACAATGGCTCTTTGGAGACCTTAGTGGCTGAAAATCCTCCCCGAAGGAGGGACCATGCCCTGGTTTGAAGCCAAGACTCACTTTCCCAGATACCTGCTGAGACCATGATCCCAGCAGTCACCATTCCTGGCACTGCTCAGCTGTCCAGCACATGTGTGGCATGCGTGGCATCCAGGAGGGGGGATGAGGTGCAAAAACCACCAGCTAGCAATCCCAGCCCAGCTCCAATTTTCAAAAGCTTCCCTGGCCCGAGAGGAGAAAGGAGAGCTGAAGAAGGTGAAGGGAAAAGGAGGGGGAATGCCACCTGCGTATTGATCTGAGGATATGAAATGGGTTTTTCTTCTGGTTCCTGAGCTGGAGACAGGAACCTATTGAATGCAAACCTCAGCTCTCCCGCTGCCCTGGTTTCAGCCACTCCAGGCTGCTGTTTAATTAGATGAGCATTAGCAGAAAGGCAGCTGGGCAGCTGGGAGGGGCCGGCTTTCCGCACCCACGGTCACCCACCCGATGTGAATGTGCTGCTGTCAGAGGCACCACTCAGTTCTACCTGCTCCTCCGGCAGCCAGGCTGAGCCAGCCAGGAACCTGCCCCAGACACACCAGGGAGCAGACCTGGCTGAGCCTCCAGCCATTGGCACCCCAGCTGCCCCCAAACAATGCAATCATTAACCCTTTTCCCCTAAATTTCCAGCAGCCCTGCACAAAGCCCAGCAATGGGACAGGGTTTTCCTCTTGCATCAGCCTCAGGTTCAGCTCACTAATGACCTGGGAGCCAAGGAGGCTGGAGTGTGGAGCAGGCTGTATCCTATCTGGGAGAAATTACAACAAAGTCGTGAAGGATTTGCAGCTATTTTCACACTCCTTTTCCCAGATTAACACATGGATCCACTTTCTGTTCAGCAGTCTGAGAGCGTATTGTTTTGTCTCTGTCGCAACCTCACACTCCCACATCCCAGAGCTTTCCAGCGCCCCACTGATGGCTATGGGATATCAACAGGAATGGAGGAGCTCACTTTAATTAGCGTGTACTTCTTAATTGGGCTGCAAGCTCCTCAGCAAGTCAGACTGTATTTTATCTTTGTTTTACAGACCTGGGAGCAAGAAGACAGCAGGAAGACCAAGGAATATGACCGAGGGTAGGCAGCAAGATGGTCAGCAGAGCAATGGAGAGATGCTATGAGTTCCCCATCCTCATTATCTGCACTGAACCTAGCAGTGACAGTAGCTGGTGACAGCTCACCAAAGCCCTCTGTTTGTAAGAAATAACAGGAAGATCCCATACCAACTTGCATAAATCAGCCTCTCTCCCTTGTTATCAGTGGGGTGATGTAAATTCAAGAAAAATGGGTTAGATCCACATTTATATTAGGATGCAACACTCACAGGTTAAGCGAAGTTCCCCCAGCTATCTGACTGATGCCAAATCCCACCAGGGAAAAGAACCTGATCAGATGGGGGCTTTATGTCAAGGTTTTACCAGGGACATGGGACAAGCTCTTATTACCTGTTGTAAAATAAACTGTGCCACAAAGCCAGGATGCATCTGTTTCAGCTGCTTTCAGCAGAAGACATTATCTGTGGTGCAGATAAACCCAGTTCTGCCTTACCTACAGCCCCTCCACAGCAGTGTCAGCACTCAGCTCACTGCTATCAGCACATCTGCAACACATCCATGCCAGAGCAGCCTCATGCCTGCTGGTTGGGAGGGAGAAAGCCAAAGCTTTTGCATTGTCCTTCTCCAGTGGGGCTCTGGTCTGGCTGGTCAGAACTGGCTGTGGTGGGACCAGGAGCTTTCGGCTTTGGTTTCTCACCCTGCTTTTCTGTCCTCCTCTCTTTCCAGGCATACTCATTCTCAGACCAGCATGGAAACACAAGGAGAATTAAATGGCTCTGAGCTCCCAGGTGAAAGTGGTGCATCACGGGGCAACAACCCCATGGTTAATGCATTTCCCCCTTGCTCTCTTACTGTTCCTCGTCTCCTTTGAGACAATGATTTCATGCTGCATCTGTCCAGTGAGAGATGTTAGAAAGAGATGCACAACCCACCACAGGAAGATGCTGTATCCCAGCTCCAATCAGCCATGTGTTGTTCACCCCCAGCTCTGAAACCACTTCATTTAGCTCAGGAAATACATTGACCAATACCTGTGGAAAATAAGGGGAAATTGGGAGTGGGGAGCCTAAGGGTCAGTGGAGACTGGCAATGCTGAACCTATCAGTGCTGGAATGTCTGGGGTTGGCTCTGGGACTGGTATCCCTCCATGCTGATGGGAATGTGAGCTCAGAAGGTCTTTCCTTAAGACAAATCCAAAGGATAAATTTTCCCTGCTGTGTCACAAGACTCAAGGCAACAGCCCCCATGCATGACATGCCTCGACTGCTGAATCCCACCGGGGCACACATCAGCACTGGGAACCTCTCACAAGAAAAGCAGTGAGCACATCCCACCAAGCAGAGACTGAGCTCCAGCAAGAGTTAAAGGAAGGCTGTGCCAACACCTCTGTGCAAGCAGACAACAGTCCACAAGCAGAAAGGAGAGCTACAGGCACCACGTCCCCCTGCAGCTCCCAGCGTGACTCACGCCGGTTGCCATGAAGAAGTCAACATTTGCATGCAGCCACCCCACGGTGGAATGAGAAGCTCCCTCAGCTATTTGCTGGCTCTCAGAGAGAGGCCAGCAAGCAGAGGGACCTTAGGGGCCAGCGTGGTACCAGATGGCCAACGCTGGCATTTCCACAGGCATCTCCAGGCTGCTACCAACGCGGTCCTTATGTGCAGCATACCCCAGACGATGCTCCGTGCAAATGAGATGTTCAAAACAGGAGAAGGGAGTCAGGCACCCGGTTCCTGTCAGATTTAGTTTCTCCTTCAGCTTCTCTAAACTCGCAGCCTGAGAGCTCCCCACCCTCACCAAGCTCTGCACAGAATTAGCTCGACACAGAACGGTCGATTCCGGCTTGGGAGCAGCGCCCGCTCGCACCCACTCGACACACCCTGCTCTGCACAGAGCGAGTGTGAGCGCACAGACCCGGCCCGGCACCGAGCTCTGGCAGCCCCGGAGCCCAACACATCCACAGGCACTTCCTGCCAGCGTGGACGCACCCACGGATGTTTTCTCCAGAGCGATGCTCGGGCCCCGCAGTGGGGTGGCTGCTCCTGCAGGCGTGTGAAAAGCCCCAGCTTGGGAGAGAGGGGGTAATTATATGCCAGGGGAGCAGCTGATTCAAACCCTTCCTGACCCCAGGCTGAAGAGTTCTCCTGATCGATCAAGAAGATGCTCTTTCATTTTCCTCAAGCGTTTCACTGATGGATGGAAAAATCAATGCCCCACAGAGGAGTCTGGAGGGGGGTGGAGCAAGGGGAAGAAAGGGAGAGAAAGGGAATGAGGCATGGAAAGGAAGAGAAGGGAGAGAGGAGGGTGCTGTGGGAAGCAGGGGCTGCTGGAAGGGGTGGAGGGAAGGCACATGGGCTGGCAGCACCTATGGCAATCACCTGCATCTGATTTGGGATCTCCTCCCCACATGGAGGACCATGGGCAATGCAAAGCTTTTCCCAGCTGCACACCATGGAGCCAGGGCACTGCTGTGCCAAGAGCCCCCAACAGGCTGGTGTCTCTCCATGCCAAGCACTGCTCCTGCAGCATTGATGAAGGGTCCAAATCTGTGCCATGGGGTCCTCCCTGCAGCAACATTGCTGGTTTCCATGGAAACACCTCCCAGTTACCCATATGGAGACAGCTCTGGTACCTACAGTCAGAAGAAACCCTCAAAGTCCACAAGCCTTTTGGAGGAAAATTCCCCATTACTTGTTTTTTTCCTTAAAATTGCCTGCTGAGATCCCCTATCTCTGACTCACTATGTGGGTGCAGTTCAAGCACCATCTTTGGGTCCCATCCTGCCCACACAGCTCTACAGGGTGCCCCGGGCTGGGACAGAATCCCCAGTGCTTCTGTGCCACCAGTTCCTGCAATTCCAGCATCTTGCTGGGCAAAGATGCTGCCAAAAATTACTTTATCCCTTGCAAGGTAAATCTTTGCTATAAAGACCAAGCTAAAACCCATTTAGCTCCTCAGTTTAGGAGTACTGTGGTTTTCAGAGAGGTGGTCAAGCCCCTTCATTCATACTTGCCAACACCAGTCGCTGAAAAAGACACCCATAAATCTCCCCGTGGATCAGGGGAAAGCCAGCCCCACACCACTGGCCCCACAGATGAGGTAGCAGCTTGCCTTAAACAGTTGGGGCTTTCCAGTGTTTTCTTCCCCATTTCCTATTAATAATTAACACAACAGCAATGAGACCAGCTTTTAAGAGGTTTCACTGCCATGGGCTGCGTTACCGTCCCTCTTTCAGGAGCAAAGGTTTGTCTGTTACCACTGGAAACAAGGAAAGCTCCAGTCTCATCCAGGGATGTGTCCTCATGGGAACCTGATTCTGTGTCCCCACTGGGCTGAGCCGATCCATCACACTGCCAGAGCTGAGGTGACAGAGCCCTGCCAAGGCAGCCCATCCTCTGCTCCTTCCCAAACTTCCACCCTATGTAAGAGACAACTCACTGGGCTGTTTTGAAGTCTCCACGTTCTTTTCAAGGCTGACCTGCTGTGTGCTCCAGAGGACAAGCTGATACTCTCCCTCAAGATGGGACTTGGAAGACAAAGGACAGAATTTGGGGGTCATGGGTGGTCTCTGCCCACTGATGAAGAAACCCCATTCCCTGGCACCTCCACAACAGTGAGTGAGCAAAGCCAGAGCAGCACATTCTAGGCCACCCTGGGGAGTGTTTTCCAGGCTCTCCCTTTCCAAAGAGCTCCTCACAGATCACCCAGCTCCCAGCTGCCCAGATGACCATGCTGTGACAGGCTGCGGACAAAACTCCAAGCTATGCAGGAAGGAAGGACAAGGTTTCAAGTTGTCCCCAAAACCTAAGATTTGATTCAAGTGATCTCCATGCCTCCAAACACCCTGCTCGGAAGAAAAACAAACAGAAAAGAGGGGCTGTGATAAAAGCAAACACCTCAGCCTAACCAGCCCTGTCTCCCACCCCACCCCGGGCTGGGGCCCCACTGGCCCCACGCAGAGCGGCCACACCGGCCCGGCTGGTTGGGGGAGGCAGAGCAGGGTCTGCAGCAGCCCTGGCAATAAACAGCTTCCACATGCTGGTGCCGTGCTGAGCCCTCAGCCCCGACATACCAGCACACTTATTCATCCCTGTGCGAGGGCTGCAGCCCCTCCTGGGACAGGGTTCTGCCAGCCCCCCAGAGTCCCTGGGGCTGTGGGTAGCCCCAGGTGCCCATCCCACAGCTGTGCCACAGCTCTGGTGGTGCTGCAGGACCCCCAGACCAGCAAATACCCAGTGTAAGTGTGGGCACCAGTGCTGGCAAGCCCCCTCGAATCTCACTTTAATTGGATCCCCAGTTTTCCTCATCCCATACTGTCTGCATCCCTCCAGGCCATCGTGCAGTGCTTCTCCTTTGTTGAGGACCAGTTCAAACCCATACCAGCCTCTCCCCCCACAGCAACACTCTCCTGACCCTCCCTTGTCCCCTGTCCTCTCAGATTAGGGGTTGGCAAAGTGTTTCAGCCCCCAGCCCTGAGGCAGAGGGGGATCAGTGCTCTGCAGAGCCTGCAGCTGTGAGGATGTCTGGGACGCAGCACCCAACAAGATCCCGGTGCCGTTCCATCCTGGTTGGGACTTTTCCATCCCACAGCCTCTGGGGATGATAAACCCCCTTTAGAGGCAGAGAGCAGGCAGGGCTCCAGCTCGCTGGGACCCCGGCGGGTTTACGAGGAGATTTTTAGCAGCACCAGGAACAGTCCCCGGATTAGAGCTACAGGCTTCAAAAGGAGCTGTCGAGCGCGAGAGCCGAGGGCTGGAGTCGCTGCGGCTGAAAAGGGAATGCTGCACATTATAAATAGCTGCTCACTGGCAGCACATCTGTTTCAGACAGCGGCTCGGGAAGGCTGTGCGTGTTCTGGTTTGGCTATTTTGGGGGAAAGAGATTTGAAACTCACTCATTATTATTGTTCACCCAAGAGATGCGAATGATGCCTGTTTCTCCTCTGCCTTTTCAAAGTGGAAAGCAAAACGAGGTGAGTTTCAAAGCACACAGCGGTGTAAGGTTCTCTGGGAACTGCAGCTCTCACTGGGAGATGGTACAAGCAGCCCAGTGATACCTGGATCAACATAAATCAAGGCTGGCCATGGGACAAGAAGAGCACAGCTCTTGTCATAGCTCAGCTGTAAACCACCTTTCAGCCCTGGGAAGCTGTAGGGTGGGAGGGACACAGGCAGCTGCAGGCACCAATGAGGCAGGTGTCGAGGTGAAGCTGTGAGTGGCACTCCCCAAAACCGTGTGGGCTCATCTGCACCCACCAGATGGGACTGCCCTGTGGCTCTGTTGATGTCACCATGTATCCCCACAGCTCTGGTCCCTCTCTGCCCCAGAAGAGATGCCAGACCTGCTCTAGGATCAACAACAGTGCAGAGGAGCAAGGGCCAGTGTCAGGATGGGCAGCCACAGCCACAAGAATGGTCTGGAACCATCAGGGCAGGGGACAAAGGGATGTCCCAAGCCTGGCTGCCCCATCCCTCAGAGGGCTGACATCCCTCAAGAGCCCACACCAAGATGTGGGGTGCTGCTGAAGCAAGCATGCCTGGGGGCGAGCAGAGGAGGACGAAGAAGCGTCCAAAGTCCGGCGGTGCTGGAGCAGCCCCGTGGTGCCCAGCCCGGCCCAGGCGCTCCCGTAGAGCCCAGCAGCGGCTCATTAATCACCCGGCACCACGGCGGGATGGAGGCCCTCCCGACCGCCGCCAATCCCCGCGCCGTTACCACAGAAACAACCCTCACCCTGCACAGGCTTCAAAGGGTTTTGTGCGTGTGCCTGTGTGTGCTGCTCCGTCTCCCCCCTCCCCTTGTTGTTTTTTGTGTGCGTGTACGCAAGAAAGAGTTGGGTTTTTTCCTCCTTCCCGGGAAGCGTTTGGCATCGGGGCTCTCAAATCGTGTCAAAAGCAAGGGCAGGATGGACAGACAGACAGACAGATGAACCGGGAGAACTAGCCACGATAGCCCAAAGGCTGGGGAGTCTTCTGGAAGGAGAAGGGTTGAGGGGCATGGAGGCAGCTGTGGTGCTAACGAGACAAAAATAAATATTTATATGGGTAGAGTTTTAAAACCCTATTTTGCATCGTTATAATAAATAATTCATTTGCCTGTTTCTCCCTGCCTGCCTCTCATGGTAGGGAGCTGTGCAAGGGGATGAGGCTGCAGGGTGAGAGAAGGGGGTCGTGGCTGACCAGGACCCTGCACCCCTCCAGCACCCGGGAGAGGAGGCAGGGAGGTTTGGGGAGGGAAGCAGGGATGGCACAGATGTGGCTGGACCCCGATACAATCATGGCAGTGCCAGATGGGGAAGGGTGAGGAGAGGTGGGTGTCAGGAGCTGGCAGCTGAAAGTGCCCAGGGGACTCAGCAATCCCCCAGCCAGCAGTGTCAGAAACAACGTGGCTGCCATGCGCTCGTTTTGGATGGAGCTCTCTGTGAATTTTGGGCTCCCTAATTTTTGTTTTGGCAAAGACAGCAGTTTGGCTGATGCCCTGCAGTGCCCTGTGGAGCAGGTGGGAATGGGGAGCTCTGCAAGGAGTCCTGCTTCCCTGACTCCCCCAAATCCCTGGCTTCCTGCATGTCTTGATGTCCCACTGAGGGACACCTATGGGCCGTGGTACAGCTCCCCTCCCTCCTGCCCACACTCTCACAGTCAGCCCAAGAGCTGAGCCAAAGGGAGCCCCACACCACCAGCTGAGACATCCAGGAGCCATCAGGACCTTCCTATCTCCACCAGAGCACTGAACATGTGCCAAACACATCCCTGGGCAAAGCTGGCAGCAGCTTCCCATCCAGGGTCTTCAGCAGCACCTCTGAGCCTGCCCCATTTACCCTTCTGGGTGTGCTAAATTGTTTGTTTTGATCACTTTTGCACGTCCCAGGGCTCTGATGGCAGCTGCCTTTGCCTCCACCGGTGTATGGGGTTTGAAAGAGCTGCCAAGGACCAAGGAATGGTTTGGGGAGAAGAGCCTCGCCCTGGCTATTTCCAGGCTCATGGCAATTGCATTTGCCAGAACTGCTGCAGCAGAGAAAAAAAGCAAGGATAGAGAAAGGCATGAGTCTGGTTGAGCAAGCCACAGAAAGCCCCTAGCCTGGCTGGAGGCTGCCAGCACATGGAAGAGGAGGTAAGAGGTCTGAAGAGGATGAAAAATTATCTGGATCACCCCACTATCCCTTGACAGCTGCTCATCTCACCTGCCCCTCCAGTGACTCCCCAGCAGCCTCCTCTGGTGCTACACTCCCAGGATATCTGAATATGAAACCTAAATCTCTCTTGTACTATAGTTGAAGACCATAATTTCTTGTCCTACCCGCTGCAGGACATGGAGAATCGTTTATTCCTATCCTTTTTGCAGCAGCCTCTGACATATTTTTGAAGGCTGTTATCACATTTCACCTTCAGTCTTAGACCTTTTCATGAAAGATGGAACAGAAACACAGGTTTGTGACAGGGAGGAGGACAGAATAACAAAGAGGTTTTTCTGGATCACACGTAGAAACCAGGAAAGGCAGGGAGCCAAGGAAAGAGCAAGGAGAAGCCTGAAGGATCTTCAGTGCCACCAGCCAAGCCCAGAAAAAAAAAAAAAAGGGAGATGCTGGAGACAGCAGGGAGGGAAAGTGAGGACACACCTGGACAAAATGTGCCTGGGATTCCCATGCAGGGTGATGTGGCAGTGCCCAAAAGGACTTGGCTGCAAGCAGGAGAGGAGCCAGCTTGACTTATTTATGCTGGTACCAGTATGAATGGCAGGTAATGTGCCAGCTTGGCCCTAAGATGCAAGGAGAACAAGAGACATGAACAACAGACATACAACAATGTGTTCCAATATGCTTATCATGCCTTTGCACGGCTGCACGTGTCAAAAGTACTTACGAGAAGGAGATAATCTAATTTGATAAGGGAGAGGGTAGAGGAATGACACTGTGGGCACAGATATCAGGAGCAGAAAACAAAGGAGGGACTTCGGCAGGCATCTGCTACAGACCCCCAGGACTGGAGGAGAGAAAGAAAGAACAAAAAGATTCCTGAACCAACTATCAAAGAGCTCACAAACACAGGATATTTGTACTCAGGGGGCACTTTAACCACCCAGACATCTGTTGGGCGACACACACATCAAAACATAATCAGAATGCTTCCTTCGTTATGTAGAGGACAATTTACAGATGAAGGGAGTAGAAAGGCTTCACGAATCTACTTGCCAATAAAAAGGCACTGTTCAAAAAGCAACAGTAATAGGGGAAGTTTGGAGCCTGTGATCACAAGCACAGACCCACCAGAGTGAGGACACAGCAGCACAAGAAACTTCACAGCAACCAGGCTGGAAGAGGAACTGAGGGACAGCCAGGAGCAGCGGGGCAGGAGCTGCGCTGGTGCCCTGCAGGAGCATGGCTGTTGATAAGGGACAGGATAAACCTCCCAAATGTGATGGAAGGAAAAGAAGCAGGATGAGCAGCCCTTTGCATCAGAGACAGCCCTGAATGTGGGCTGTGGGCCCACTGAGCTGGGGAGCTGCAATCCCACCTGGGCTGGCAGCTACGGCGTGTCTCAACATTGCCAAAGGCAGGGGAGGTAAAGGCAGGAGCAGGCAGCTTGTGGAGCTCATCTCTAAACAGCAAGAATTCCCAAGCCTGCTGCATGAAGAAAACCCACTCCTGCACACCACCACAGAAGCTGAGCACCTCCAAACACCACGATGCCTCTTAAAACATTGCCCTTGGTCGTTCTAACTCCCTGCCAAAAGCAAAGACAAGATCTGAATTCCACGAGCCAAAGCTGCAGCACAGGGTCAGTGCACTGCTGTGGTTCCCCCACAGAGGGACTTTTCCATGGTACTATATGGAAAGGAGTTTCACAACATCGAGCACAAGAGACACAGAACACTCTTACACAACTTGGAGATGCAAAAGTCAACAGATCTGACAAGTCCTATGGCAGCAGAGGGGGTTTCCCAGCACACAAAGCCCTTTGACTTCTAGAAACAAGAATAACTTTGTCTATGAATCCTGGAAGAGATTGAAAAAGACCTGACTTCAACCTAATTATTCATGCTCCATAGATTGTGGAGGGCACAGGCAGCAGGAGACTGCCCATGGCTACTCCTGCCCTGGGGTTCTTGGCCTTCAGCTCTGGGCACCCTTCCTGCTCCACATCCCCAACCAGCCATGGCAGCTTGGTAAGGCTTTGGCACTCTGCAATGGGCTTCAAAACTAACCAGGTTTTAAAGGTGTTTTGTCTTTAAAGATTAAAACAGTGAATTATTTGAAGTGCCTAAAATACACCTGAAAATCTGGCTTTTTGGCCAGATGTAAAGTTTCACTGCAGGAGGTGGGAAGCAGCATGAGCCTCCATTTCCCCTCTAGTCATCTGGGAAATGAAGGGATGTGTTATCCCCTGCTTCCCACACCAAGAGCAAGAACCTCCTCAGCCTTCACAGTTACCCCCAAGCAGATGTAAAACTGGAGATCTGCAACTTCAAATGGCCTAATTAAAAAAAACCTATTATCACTGGGGACAGGAAAAACTCCCCACTTCTGGCCACATTTCTAAAGGTCCTTCCCACATTTTGGCCTTAGCTGGAGTGCAGTTTCCCATTTCACTTATGAAAACGTAGCTCTTGGTATACAGGGTTCACAGGTGTTGGTTTTGAAGTGCTTTGGAAAAATACAGCCATTAAAATAGGAAGGAAAACAAACTAGCAGCAGCCATACACTACCACCCTTGTAGGGAACTACCCTGGACATCTTGCTCCTTATTTATTAAAATAAAAAAAACCCTACCCAACCTTGCTTTTCAGGCCTGAAACACTGATTCAGTTATGACATGTGTCTATTTATCAGGAGAAAAGCTGAATATTTCCACTATCACAAGATTATTGCCAGTGCTTAGATTTTTTCCCTAACCTCCAGCTAAAATCCTTTGAAAATGGAATGGCATACAAAATACGCTCCCTGACTCTCAGAGTTGGGGCCCGCCCCCCCTTCCTCCCAATAAACAATTTTGCATATATTTAAACCTTCCTTCTCTGGTTTCCCAACTCCTCCACCCTCCCCAGCAAAGAAATTACAAAAATCCGTCATTTCTCTCTTTCCCCCTTGCACCTCCATCTATCAGCGTTTCAAAGGCAGTCTCCTCGAATGCCGAGCAGAGCAGGAGATGGGCAGCAGTAATGGGAATGTGCTCCTGACTGTGCAAACCCACACAGAGAGTGAGGACAGGAGAGACTGCATTTGCATACATATTAAACGAGAGCAGTAAAAAATGCAGACGTGCAAACCATTTGGACATGGCTCGGCTCGGCGATGCGCCCTGCAAGGGAATCAATCTTCTGCGTTCTTAAAGGGAAAAACCTGTTAGGGAGAGAAAAGCAAAGCCCAGAGACGTCCGCCCGCGAATACTTGTCAGGGTTTTGGGACAGTCTGACCTTCACAGCCGTGCAAAGGCTGTTGGGAAGGAGGGTGAGATCCCAGAGATGTCCAGCTGCTGTCCCTGCCATGGTTCCAGCCAGGCAGGCTGATGCCTTTGGTCCTCTTCCCATCATCACCAATGGGAGGAGAGCTGGTGAGACCCCAAATGCCAGCCATGCTTGCACTTGAGCTGAAGCAAGATGTTCTGACAGTAATCAAGCTCTCAGGAGGGCAGCACAGAAATATCTCTGAAACCACCTGAGCTGGGCTCCATGGAAGAAATAAGTGACGCCTGGAAGTGCTGAAGGAGTCCAACCTCTGCATCCCACTACCTTCCCTGACTGAACAGTGAGTGCTGAGTGCACATTCTCCTTTAGCTCTGGGTGATCCCAGTTATGGGGAGCTTCAGAAGCAAGGCCAAGCTCCAGGCCAAGGCCAACCTGAGAGGCATGACTCCTCAAAATGGCTCTGGTCCAAAGTTTTTGGGTATCTCTTTGCTGGCTCCATAGATCTTTGCATGCACCCTACCACCGCTGCTTGACTGATCCACAGGAGCCACAACAACAGCATTGCACACACGAGCCTCTCCCATGGTCAGGTTCTACCTAGCCCTGGAATGACCTTACCCAACCTTATATTCGTTTGTCCTAATGTCCTGGTTAAGGACATTGCCAAGATAGGATGTTACACCCAAGACAACGAGTAAGTACAGTGGAGCTTACGTAGTAGATCATTCCGAAGTGTCTGCAAGGATACGGATCTAACGAGGCAAATCACGCAGGCAAACCTACTGATTTCAAAGTCTGCAGGTTCAGATGCATAAAAAGTGCAAAATCAGTAACTTTTATATTGCCACTCAAGGAACCACAAAGATAAAAGCAATATTCTGGGAGTGAAGATGCCATGAATATTTCTCATCTGCACTTATAAGGGATATTTGGGACCAACGGCTTGATTCTGCATTAGCCTTGTTCAAATGAGATAATTTACATTCCCTGCTGGCTGAAAACAGGCTGTCAAGGTATTTACTTGTGTCAGGTTTCACTTCCCAGCCACAGTACCAAAATCCAGTAGGTGCACGAGGAGAGTGGAGGTCCAGAGCCAGGAATGGCAAGGAAAGGGTCCAGTGTGGACACCCTGGCATGGTGCAAGCTCACAAAGTGTAAATGTTCTGCAGGGAGACATGCTATGGTGTATCAGCAGCTGCTGCTTTGCACCACATTCTCTCAGCTTCTCCCTGCAAGGGTCCCTTCTGGAAAATCAGGAGCTTGCAAAGTTCAGTTGTCCATCCCTGAAGATCCCAAGGCTGCAGACAGACAACTGGACATACCTGCCCACCGAGCCTCACTGTCCTGTAGGGTTTGGCTCCTCTGCTCCTGTGGGAAATGCTGTCTGGAGCCTGCCTTCTCCTGCCCTGTCCAGCTATCCTCTGCTAAGGCCAGATATAATCTAACAACCTGCTTCTTCGTGGCTGACTCACCCTCATCTGCCTTTGCACCTACAGCCCAAAGGACACGCAGGGGAACACGCTGCCAGATCTTCCCCATCAACCCCCAGAAACATCCCTATTGCCAGGTCCAGCCAGCCCAGAATAGCAAAGCAGTGCTCAGCTTCTTCTGCTTCCTACCACCCTCCAGCTCCTCTAAACCAAGCAGTTTTGGGGTGGGAAGGCAAACAAAACAGGCTTCCCAGTAGCCTTTCCAGCGTGGATTCTCTGGTGTCTCATAAGGGTTGAGTTCCCATGCAGCTATCGAGCGCTCGACTCTCTCTTTACCCACCCACCCATTTTCACAAGGCTTGTGGGAGCCACACAAGAGCTCTTTCCTTCAGCCAAATGTAATTGGAACTCGTCGCTGGGTAAAAAACAGGGGGAGGCGGGAACAAATGGAGAGAAAGAAAAGAGGAGACACGTATGCACACATGCACAGGCTGGATCACAGAGGCCCTATTCCCTTAAAGAAAGGAGAAAAAAAGAAAACAAAAACCAACAAAAAAACCCTAACAAAGTAAGACTACAGTGGCAACGTGCACCAGCTGAGCTGTTGACTTGCTTGTGTGCTGCACAGTCCCACCCCTCCGCCTCAGCTGCTGGGGATTTACAGGCACAAACAATCTGGGAAGGGTTGGTTCATCTGTACACGGGGGTTTCCACAGCTCCCTGCACAACACCAGCTCCCCTCCCAAAAGCAAGTCATAATTTGGAAACATTTTGGGCTGTTAATTATATTTGGATTTAATTTTTTTTTTTTTTTTTTTGCAATAGCAATGCCCCCATGAAAGGGCAGCGGCTGAGAATCTCACAGAGGGAACTCGGGGATTTCCACCCAGAAACTGTCCCCCTGCCTTACCAAAGAAACATGAAGGCAAAAGAAAGTGACGTTTGACAAAACAACAGAAAAACAACTTATTGAATAGCTGTCACTGGACGAGTATAAATACATTAGTGATTGTGTCAATATTAAGCTCATATCAAAGGTGATTAATTTGATAATTGCTTGCGCAGAGAAAGAAAAAAACCTCAATCAAGTATATTGCCACTGGCATCTGAAACTCATCCTTTGGTTAAACCAAATTTCTTTTTAACTTAATTTAAGTTAATAGGAAAGTTATGGTGTAACCATAACCCAAAATCACACTCCTCCTTTTATTCCTTTTTTGACTGATCTTATTTTGGCATTGGCCTGAGAGCCTGGAGGTGCCAAGGGCTTTATTTGTCAGTTTGGAAAAGTTTAAGAGAAATGAAAATTGTTTTGCTGAAAATCTTGTCCACGAGCCTCCCCAGTGACACTGAGTGCCACCTCCCACGTGTGCCAGGTCCTCCCGCAGGACACGCATCCCAGCAGTAGTCAGCGATGTCAAACTCACCCCGCAAATGGCCCCAAATGACATTTTTAGAGAGGCTCTGTTATCTGAGACTACAAAATTAGCACCATATAACAGCCTTGGTCTGCAGGACTGTTCCTGCCAATGTCAATGGCGGTGCTGTAGAAGATCAAAGGCAAAGCACAGTCCTTCAGCAACAGCAAACGTTTGGGCGGGTGGGAGAACAGCAA
>VZTB01009548.1:0-44488 GCA_013397245.1 Thryothorus ludovicianus | reverse complement strand
GGGCAGAAGAAGCGCCAGTGAACCCCAGAAAGCACCAGAGCAAAAAATCAGTCCTGCCATCTGCTTAAATCAGGCAGCTTGTGCACAATTCTTCCAGAATATTCAAGAAATTTATCTAGAAAATCAGCACCAAAAGCATTGACCTTCTGCCAAAGAGTTAACAGCCCTGAGAGCGAAGCAGAGGCCTCGCTCTTGCTGCGAGAGTTCTCCCAGTGACACCACATTCCCACTTGGAGACAAGTTTCTTTGTTTGCTTTTCCCCAGTTATATAAGGGACATAAATTTTTCCTCGCAGAGAGAACTCCAGGCAATCTGCATCGCCCTCAAAGTCTGCATCTCCCTCCAAGGCTTCTCACTATGTTTCAGCTTGAATACTACTGCTGTTGCTGCAGTTTTCCAGCTCCTGCCTGTGTCTGCACTAAACCCTCTCCCCTGCCCCGGGAAGGAAGATCCTGCTCAAAACTCAGCTTCCCATCAGGTGTAATCCCACGGCATCAGCCAAAGCACTTTGCCACCCTCCCATTCCCTGCCTGTGGCATTGTGAAGGTGAAGACATGAGCACAGACAAGCTACGGAACCTTGGGCCAGCACAAAGATGTGTCCAGGGACTCTCCCCTGTGCAAGAGTCTCAGTGGAGCCCAGGCTCCTGCCTTGCAGCTCGACTCTTTCCCAGCTGGAATCCTCCAGCCCCTGGCTTTGCTCTCCCAGCAGGTCCCTGATCCCCAGCCCCATCACTCAGCACTGAAGGATCGAGCCAGGGGAGGCTGTGCCGGGAATTTCGCAGCAAGGGCTGGGTGCTCTTGGCCGGCCAGTACCGCATTGCACACATACCAGCAAACCTCAGCCCGGCAGCCCCGGAAGGGCAACAGGCAGCCAGCAGCAGTTCCCAGGCCAGTGAGAAAGCCTTAACCCCTTCCCTGCTGTGGCCAAGAGGCTTCTCAAGAGTCCAGAGGCAATGGGAGAGAGGAATCCACCCTAAGACCAAGCATCAAAATGCAGCACCACTCCCTCTCTAAAAAGAACCCCAGCAAAACCCTAAAAACTCCCTGGGAATGTAGTCCTCCTCCTCCCCTTCCCATGGCCTGATGGAGAGGCAGGGGACCATCCCCAGCCCTGGCCAAAAGCCATCAGAGCTCCCAGCAGCCAGCACAGCCCCAGGCGCCCCACAGCCGGATGTCCCCTGCCATTCACAGCCCCATGTCCTGGGTGATGGTCTCAGCAGGGTCCTGTGGGGGACCTGGGGACAGCCACAGCCTGATGAGGCTTGCACACCCCAGAGAAGGGAAATGTTGAGTCCTTCCATTCACACCATTTAAAATCATGGTGCTGAGGAGAGTTTCTCATCAACACTGTCAGAGGAGAAATCTCTCAGGGTGAGGTTTGGCTGTGGGGTCTGTCAGAATGAATTCCCCGTGAGTCAGAGGCAGGATTTGGCACATGGGTGTTTGCACCCATCAAGAGCCAGCAACAACCTTGAGTGCCTAGAGGAAGTACAGCAGTCTAGCCTCTCCCCAATCCCCTTCTCATCCTGGTTCCTCTTGATCTCCTGATCTCTTGATCCCCAGAGAGATGTGGCCTCTGCTCTCCCACACAAGTCGGTCCCTGAGAGCCAGGGCAGAAGAAGGTGGCACAGCACCTCCAGAGCTGGTACCAGCACATCTCACCTCTGAAAAAACAGCAACCAGGTGTTACATCAACCCATGTGAATGGACTAAAAAATGCCTGTGCCACTCCACTTGGAAATCAGCTTGGTCTGAGCAAGTCTCCAGACAGCTGCAACAGCTTAAAAGTCCCATTTATGGATCCAACACAACAGCAAGCACTTTTCTTTTTTTTTTCTTTTTTGGACTAAGTGGAAAAACCAGACAAAGCCCTTCCCAGCACAGGTAGGATCACTGAAACCCGGGGCTGAGCCTGTGGCTTTGGCAGGCAGAGAGAACAGAGGCTCAGGGGCAGGGGGTGTCAGCCAGCCCCAGTCCAGGCTGCCCTCCCAGTGGAGATGGGATCTCCCACACCGATACTCAGCCCTGCTCGGCTCCCTCCAGCACCAGTCCCATCAGATCAGGCTCAACAGGATTAACCACATATCACAGAGCCAGCAAAAGGCAGATTTACCTTTTGCAAAGAAACACACACACACACACACACACCCCTTCAAAGTTTATGTTAAAGGAATTGCCTTGGTTCAAAAGCTGCTTCCAAATTTAGGTTTGCTAAAATTAAGATTTCGTATTTTTAATAAAATAGAATTAGACCCTTCATGATAGATTAATAATCAAAGGCCCACAGAAATGTTTCCATAAACTAAGTTTTCCAATTCCAAAGGAAACCATTTGTTTAAAAGAAGCAAGTGTTCCCCTGCAGAGCTGGAACTTCAGTAATTGCAGCATGATGATAGAAAATGGGGCTGGATAGCAAAAATAACTTAAAACTATTCTAAACAACCATGACGCTGAGTCATCTGTTTCAAAGTCCAAATGGAGCTATCCCAGTGACAGGGCCCACAGAAAATGCTAAGGTGCATAGTTAAAAGGGGAGGGGAGAAACAAAAACAAACAGTAAAAATAGTACAAATTCCTTCAGATACTACTTGTGACAAAAGATGAAAGCTGGGATTTTCACCCTCTTTCCAGCATCTCAATTGCACTGAAGCTCAGGGTTTCATCACATCAGGCATCCCTAACAAAACAGTGCCATGGATGTACCACCAACACCAAATACTGGAGCTTAGTTCTCCTCTAAACCAAGTTAAGGAAAAATAAAAGCACTCTCTCCTCAGCTGGTATCAGCCAGTGTAACCCTGCGAAGAACAGGGGAAGGAAAGACCAAACCCTGATCTCTCAATCTTTTGTACTCCAGCCTCACTTGTACACACTGCTATCACATTACACAGTGTGTAAGTCACTGTATGAATGGCAAGGTGCCACTGGCATAAATACATTCATATCTGGACAAAGGATCAGTCTGCATGTCAGGATCTTCATTAAAAATGAGTTTGTGAGCACTTCCCCTCATTCTTTTGATCCATTTCCACAAAAACAAAAAAGCATCATTGCGTCAAAGCTGCAAGGACACCCAACACGTGGCTGGACCGAGCACTTGGTGCTTCAGACCAAGTCAGCTGAGCTTCCACAGCACTCCAGCATTCCCAGGCCCATCAAGGTGTGGGTTTGAAGCACTGGTATTTGATCCTGGTAACTAGCTTGATCTAATGATGGTTGCATCTAATGATGAGTAGAGCATGTACTCACTGCAAGAGAGACACAGCTTGGCAGAGCTGGTCTTATTCAACACACCAAGTCCTTTATGCCCTGCTACCAAGACTAATTTAAAGCTAGTTTCACGTAGATATGGGCACACCAGACCACAGGGCTTGCCCACAGTGAGTTTGCAATGTGGCATTCAACTGGATTTACACACAAACCAGCACGCTGTGGAAGGTGGTGTTTCTGGGGCTGCATCCTGAGCAGTGAATCCCTCTGTGTGTGAGCAGCCACAGGCAGAGCAGAGCAGGAGCCTCCTCCACTGTCCCCCCCATGCCCTGGGGCACTGTCCTGTGGCTGGGGCTCCAAGGACAATTCAACTCCCTCAGGATTTCACAAACAATTGACAAAAGCAGGAGCCCAGGAAGGAGGTGACAAAAAGATGGTAAAGCCTGTGGGAACAAGCAGCCTGTTATGACAGAGGGACAAGTGACAGGGACAAACCTTTCCTCATGCTTGCTCAACAAAGACCTGCTGCAAAGCTGGTGGCCATCCCCACTGTCAGCACCTCCCTCTCCAACAACTGTTTCAGACTTCTCTTCCTGCAAAAGATCCAACTGCCTTAAATTCTGCCTTGCGCTGCTGTGATGAGGGAGGGCTCTTGCTTGCTGCTTACTGATGAGGAACCAACATCCAAAAAAAAAGAGCGTGGATCGAAGGCAGCCAGAGAGAGGGAGAAGGGAGAGGCCATAGCTTTTATCAGGCCAGCTGACAGAGCTGGAAAAACAACAGCCTGAATTTTGGGCACAACTGGCTTTCTTTAAGGTCTGTCTATGTTGCAGGCAGGAGAAGCCTGTAGTTAAAACAGAGGGTTCCATTTTTTTTCCTAGGCTGCACTCTGAATTAAAAACACCACTGGCTGAAGGGCTTGAAAAAAGCAATGAGTTCAAACAGAAAGGCATCCAGGAGGGGGATTTCCGAAAATGTGGGGAAGAAACCATCAAAGCAAGATTTCCAAAGAGGTTGGTGTTCTTTGGGAAGGGAAAGTTTTCCAAGATCTGATTCCAGGACCACTTCAACACTGAGATATCCTCTATGTGTGAAGCTGCCTCAGTCTCCACTCTCAAACACTGATCCAGGGAGGCAGGAGACAGATGGATTACAGAACTAAGCACAATGGGAGATCGGAACCTCATGTCCCTTTTACACCACACTCTCATTGTGAAGTAGTCATAAAGCAAATCATCCCCCGAGCTAATGTATGACTATTTTAACTCTTATTTTTTGTCAGCAAGAAAGGGACTCAACACATGGAGAGCCAAACTTTGCACCTTGATCACCACAATTTGATCCCCCATCTCCCAACAGCCAGACAGGAAGACGATGGGCTTCATTCCAGGTCATTGCTGGAGCATGGAAGTGCCTTCCACATCTGATGTTACAGCATCCTCCAGGCTGTGTGCAGTCTCTGCAGTGCTGCCTTTGGGGGCAGATACCCGCTGGGTCTAATGCCTGGCTGGGGAGATGAAGGTTCCTTCTTTTGATGAAAGAGCAAAAGAGGATGAGTTGTTCCCTAATGATAAGCAGGGTGTAGCTTTGCCCAGACTCTGCTTCCTGTCATGCCTAAAGTACATCCTAGGATGTCTCCAGCTCTCAGGTCTCACAGTCTCCAAGGTGCTTGTCCTCTGGTTGCCCCAAGAAATGAGGCAGCACTTATCTGTCTTTAGCAGATGGGTCACCAGAGGCAAAGAGACAAAGCCCCAGCTTCCCCCTACATAAACTCCTCAAAGCACCAGGTTTGAGGATTTCATTGTGTTCAGGCACCTGAACGTGGGTCCAGTGTCACACAGAGCAGAGAACCAACTTCAAAATCCCAGAATCTGGATCAGAAGCCCTGACCACTGTCCACCTTTGCCACGTTCTGGCCAGTTGCAATTGCTCTCCCAGGTTTCATCCCAGCCTTCATGCTCTGGACTGCCTCAGAGGAGCCTCTGTGCTGCTGACAGAACAAAATTCAGCCTTTGATGCCATTGGCACTTCCTCCATTACTTGCTTTGAAGATTAGGGCCAGAGCCTTAAATTGGATTCCAAAGCTGATGGGGAGCCAGTGGAGCAGCTGGAGCTCCTGGTGGCTCAGCCCTTTGGGAAGGTGAGTGGCCATGCTCTGCACCACCTGGTCCCACCACACTCTTTCTGCTTTCAGCTTCTGCTGCACTGCACAGAAGCACAGCCAGCTTGAGCCAAGCCATGGCTTCAATACAGCAGGCAAGATTGCCCCTGTGCTGGAGGGAGGGAGGCAGTAATTTTGGAAACAAGCATTGCCTGGCCAACACGGCTAGCAAAGAGACTGGAAAAACTGGGATTCTCCAAACCACACCCACGGTTCAAGGCAGCATAGTGACAATATATAGTAGTGACAGAAAGCAAAATGTCACTGCAGTCTTCAAAGCCTCATGTTTTCCAGCCTGCTTGCCCTCCATCCTCAGCTGAACTAAGCTGCTCATACCTGCATCCCACCCCAGCAGCAGCAGCTCTAGTGCTTGTGCCAGCTGGGAATGAGAAACGTGCCCATGAAATCTCCGTCTCTCCTCCTGGTGGGGAGTCCCTTTCAGTGTTACCTGACCAGTGGATGATGGACAACAGCAAGAGGGGGAAGCAGGCAACATGCAAGCCAAGAGCATCAGGAACATCAACAGGAGCCCAGAGTGCGAGTGCACAGTTTTGTTTTGGCATGATTTTGTTCCTCTGTGTGCTTTTCACTGGAGCAGTTCTTATGCACAAAGGAACCATCTTTGCTGTAATCTGTTCAATTCCAGCACTAACTAGTGCCTGCAGAGTTCTGCAAGCAGAGCTCAAGCTCTAGACACTCAACAAAACATCCATCTCCCAAACACATCCCCTCCTTGGCCGTCCATGGAGCAGCACACCTGGATTTCACCCACACCCACCACTGAATTTCAGAGCATCCCCAGGATGGGGGTCCCTTTGCCCAAATCCCCTCTATGCCTTTGGAGACTGGCAACTCAAAGGATGCTAAAAAAGGAGGAATATAGCCCACAAAAAGCCACAGCTCCTCTTGCCAGTCAAGTTGAGTACCCAAGTGAGGAAGGAGATCCTCACACGCTGAACTTGCTTCCAAAGCATCTCTCCTCCAGGAGCCAGGGCACAGGGGCAGCAAGACACTCAGTGCCGTGAAGTGACACACATCGAGGTAACATGTGGCTCAGTCACAGCAACTCTATTAATTTAAGTTAATTTCCTGCAGTTCTGTCTTAGTTTTCCAGCAGATTCAGGACTTAAAGGTTAAAGCGTAACCTTGTCTCAGTAGCTTGCTATTCGCTCCATGCAAATGTCTACCTACAGCCTGGTAATTACATGCATTTCCACAGAGCCAATCCGCCGTCAGCCTGACAGATACTGATCTTCCCGTTTTATTTTTAGCTCTGTGCTTCCCCCTCTAGATGCAAAAAAAAATTCTGTTTGTTCCATCTTTTGCTGCAGCCTCTTTTTTCCCTGGCTCACCAGGCAGCTCCCGGCTCAGCCGGGCTGGAGCAGGGAGCAGCTCGGGACTGCAGGCTGGGCAGGCAGTGGGCTCCTGCTGGGTGTCCTGCAAGGGTCCCCACCACGGTGACAGTGGGCAGCCACCTCCTTTGGGGTCACCCAGGGAATCACCAGTGTCACCCCCAGCAGCAAGGAGTGTTGAAATAGGAAACTGAAGTGAGACATAGACAGTCCTTTGTAGGGGAGCTGGACATTTTTTCTTGGGGAACATCTCAAGGCCTCACACATCCAACTGAGAGAAAAGGGGTCAAATCTGGCAAAATTCACCCCATGCGCCTGCAAGTACAGGATTTATCATCTTGCAGAGGCGGGTGGCTTCTCTCATTTGCCACCCCCTTGGAGCCACCCAGAAAGAGAAGGCAATGCCAGGAGAGCAGACACTGGAGGCAGGTCACCCACACAAAGTTCAGCTGACATTTCCAACCCCTAAAATGGGCACACATGAGATTAAATGTATCTGGTGCCACTGAGGCCAGTGTGCTGTTCTCTTTCAGGAGTGGCTCCTGTGGCTCTGGGGAGGAGGCAAGGTGTGCAAACCACTAGAAATTGATGTCCTCCAGAATTTTAACTCTATGGGGCAGCCCCCCAAAGGCTGATTGTAAATCATGAGACTTGGAAGAAAAGGGGATCAAGTGGTTCTTTTTTGCCTTTCATTTTGGAAGGAGTCTGGGAATGGGGATGGATTGGGCTTATAAGGTGAGGTCTGCATGCCTCTCTCCCACTCTCTCTCTCTCAAATACATAATATAGATTTAAACCAGGACAGATTTTTACAAACTTCAGTCATGTGAAGGGGAAAAAGGCACTGAGTATCAGAAGTGACATGAGGAAAGCACTGGCAGCTGGCACTCCAGCAAACAGGGCAACCCCACCATGGCCAGCCTCAACTGTGGGTCACAGGGTGCAGCTTGGGGACATTAAGGGGGTGAAAACTGTCTGCACAGAGAGGAGAAAGAAAACCTGCATGCAGGGAAGCCACGTTAAAAATGTATTAGGAATTTTTCTAGATTAAATACTTGAAGTAAAAGAGGAAAGAGGAGCAGGAAAGGGATTGAGTAGAAGGAAGATCCAACCTGTATGAGACTCCAGTAAAAGCCAGTAGAGCTGGAGTTGATGCTTCTCCCCAACACTATGGACACTTGTCCAGTGCTCATCCCTACAATGGCTACCTCAGCTCCGTGGGAATCAGAATTGTGTCTCCTACCTGCAGAGAAAGGATTGATTGTCTTGTTATTCTTCCAAGGATCCTCCTAGTCCCAACGTCATTAAGAAATAATAATCAAGAAATTATCCCTACGTGGTTTTACATTTCCAAGGGAATCTCTTCAAACCTCATCAGTTCCCCTCTTTCAAATTTTGTAATAAATAAAGCACACAACACTGGGAAGGTACTTATCCAACATTCTTCAAACACTTCCAACAGGCATTTTGGGGCAGTTAGTAGGAGCAGGGCTTTTATAGAGATCTGGGCTACACTGTCCCAGTTTTCCCCTCCCACAGCTCCTAACATGAAGGTCAATCTAACACACAACCAGGAGATCAGGAGCCATCCCAGCAAGTGACAGGGATGACAAAGCAGGGAGTGGGGAGGGAAAGGTCCTTACCCCTGTTACAGAACAATAGCCAAGCAACAGAAACTTTGTTATTTACTGAACAGCCCACAAGCTAGGAATAGAACTCAGATTCCAAAATCCTATCTTTCTGCACCAAAATAAACAAATAAACCAACCAGCCAACCTGCTTCCCTTTGAGGAGGATCTGGGGAACTCCAAGGGAGCTTTCCCACCCTCTGCACAGCTGCAAGCTCTGGCTGAGCTCTGCAAGAACCAATTCCTCTAAAAACAACAAGTTTAGCCAAAGGAATTCAGGGCAAGGAACAAGAAAAAGGCTGAAGCAAACCTATCCCTTTACCATATTCCTGCAAAACACCTTTAAATCTGTGATTTTTGAGTAATTGTGTTTAAAACAACTAAAACCTGGCATTGCCAGCCTGTCATTGGAGAGTCACTCTCTTGCTGCTGGCTCATTCACTGAGATTTTTAACTATTATTCAGTCTCCATTTTCCTTTGTTTGATTCAGTCCTACTGCTCCCACTTTCACTTGAAATTTTAAAGGTTGGGTACCTCCAAATTCCTTTCTTTGCATTTGCACCCTTCTTTTCTAGAGAACAGTGACAGTCCTGCCACACATCATTTCACCAAGGACCACACCCAGGGCTGCAGTTGGTCTCTTGCATCTTGGACATCCCTGCAAAGTAACCAGCAGAATCCAAGGCTTTAACTCCTTTAACCTTTCTTCCTGCACTTATCCATCAGGCTCCATGTACTTTACTCCAAATCCCTTCCCAGTGGGTTTACACTCGACTGTCATTGCAGTGCCCAGACTTGAGCACTGGAAAAGTGCTGTGAGCATAAGCAAGAGAGAAGGAACCAGGGAAGGTCTCCAGGGCTGTCTGACACGTGGCCTCAGCATCTGTTGCCCCAAAAATATCAAATGGCAGATCTTGCCCTTACACAAGATGCACAAAACAGAAGGTTTTAGCCTTTCTGTGACCACAGCCGGCTTAAGAGATGGGTCCCCAACGACACCATTTAGACCAGTGCTCTCCATTCCTGTGGTGACATTTAATCCAAGTCTTCCAGTTCTTCAGCTGTTCTGCAAGGAGCTCTTTTCCTCTGGATCTCTGTTGCAATTACATCCCCTTGGCATTTTCCTTGTGGCATGGTTATTTCTGCCCTCTTACCTCAAATCTTCTTTCCTCTGACTTCACTGTCTTTGTGTATCTAATGAAAACACTCACCATGATGTGGGTGAGGGATGTAAACGGTGACATTGAGCATCCTGAGAAAAAGCCCATGATGGAGGAACGTGACCCTTGGATAGGTGCTGGATGCTCCCACCATTCAGCCTGCCCCTGTTCACCCACATTTCATTTACAGGAACCCACCACAGCTTTCATTCCCTGGCCATGTATCTCCAGTGAGATGCCCAGAGGCACTGGCCAAAACTGGAATATTGTGTCCATTAAGTTCCCTGGGGCTGCTCTGACCTCCAGTAAGCACTTCCATGTGCCATGCCGTGCTTCTTCCCACAGTCCTGCCACCTCCAACAGCTCAGGCAACACAGGAGCAAATTTTTAACTTCAGGAGCATTGCTGGGAGTGTGAAACAGCATTTCTCCCCCCATACCAGCCCTGCTCTTTCTGCCAAGTGGACAGCTGGAAATTGCCTAACTCAGCCTATTTTTCTATCTCAGCCCCCTTTGCCCCAGGCTTGCCCACCCCATCCCACATTTCTCCGGTCCTAGGTGAGTCACAAGAACCCATCCCACAACAAGGACATCTCTGACCTGCCAGCACAACACCCCAGTGACAGCTACATAGACTCAACCTGAGCCTTTCCTCTGACTTCAACAGCTGCTGGCTTCATTTTCCTATTCCTCATGGCATCTCTGTTTCCTCATGGGCTGCTCTTCTATTTGGGAGCCCATGATTGTATCTGACAAGGTCTCCTAATTGTCTCCACTGATTTTACCAGAGACTGATTTTAAAAGCAGCTCAGTAACTTAGTCACTTCAATATCATTGCTGGATTCAGCTCCCTCATTTATTAATGGGCCTACTTTTGCTCTTTCTCCCCTGATATGATTGCAAAATCCCTTTTTATTTCTCTTAACCCCTTTGGCTAACATTAACAAGCAACAACTCAGTAATATTTGATATTATATGTGTATAAATAAAAGCAGGAAAAGATCTTATTCACTCCTGTTATAGCTACTAAAGCAGGCCTAGGGCTCTGGAATAGCAGCTTTACTGCATACGTTAAATATCTCCATTACTCTATTAATGCACAGTGTTGGAATTTTATTGGATGGCTTGGGTTATTTACCTTATAAAGTAACATGGCCATCACAAACCATGAAAAGAGGGTACTTAGTACCTTCTTCTTAAGTCTGTATCTCCACAAGCCAAGCGAACACAAGACCAGAAAAACAAAACTCCATTTTCTTCCTTTCATGAGGGGTGGGGAGGGCAGGGAGAGGGGAGACCAGCAGCAATCCAGGCACCAACCCCACTGCATGTTGCTCCTCAGGAGGAGGCTGGACAGGTGATTTGCATACAACAATCTCAGCCTGCTTTTCTGGCTGTGGTGACATGGCCAGAAAGTGTGAAGAGCCCTTCATCCTTCAACCAGCTCAAAAGAGGTTTTGGGGTACCCCATCCTCACAGCCCAAATGCACAGGTGACAAGAAAGAAGGTAAGTAAAACCCCAAACAACTAATACCAAAAGGCACAAAAACAATTTCCAAGGAGGAATTTTAATATTTGATATTTTCACTGACTTCTCAAACACAATTCAAATAATGCCTTAAACTGTCAGTAAAATTGTAATAACCAGAACCACTTAGAAAAGTGCCCAAAAACCTCACTTCCTAAAGTCTCTGAAAGAATTAAAATAATCTGGATAAGTCAACTCAGCCCTGATGAGAGGCCACCTTTCCTCTGCAGACTACACTTTTATTTCCCTGCCTTTAAATTGCTGCTTCAAATTCTCCCCAACTTGAACACTCAGAGACTGGTTCTGGTTCCCTGAAGAGAGATGACCAGTGAAACACTGGAGATAACTCAAAAAAGCTGCCCCAGGGTCCTGTGTCCACATCTCAGTGTTGAAGTGAGGGAGGAAATGCCAAGAGCCAAAATCAGGCACACATGGCTCAACATCTGCCTCAGTTTCCCCCACTAGAGCCAGCGCTCATCCCCAGGGGCAGAAAGGGATGAGTGGGTATGAAGTGTCTTTCACCAGACAAAACCCTTCCTGGGGGCACACAGTGTGGCAGTGTGAGAGGGAAGGATGCTCAGATCCCACCTCTGCCAGGTGCAGGGGAGGATCCAGGTGATGCAGCCACAGGATGAAACCCTGCCCAGCTCCACAGCGTTGGGTGACTGGGGGTGAGCTGAGGTCACTCCTAGCAGGGCTGAGGTGATGGGTGACAATGACATCCCTAACTTCACCCTTGCAAACCCTTCCCACCCACAAAACAGGGAGAGTCCAGACTTTTCCCATTGTCTTCTGCCTCCCTTCTCTAAGTGCAAAAATTCCCACCGCCACCTCTGTTTAAACCCAGCCCGGTCCAAGCAGGGGCCGAGATCCTCCGGGGTGGGTTTCCTGTGCGGGGGCTGTGATTTTGGGCAGCAGCAGGGAGGCAGAAGCACCTGCTGCCAGCCTCCCCCGAGCCTGCCCGCAGACCGCAGGCAGCGGAGGAGAGGGAGGGCAGGCGAGCAGGCTCCCCTTGCAAAGTCTGTCCTGTGCTGTCTAATAACACAAGGTGTCATTGTATACCCAAATCAGTGCCTGGAGCTTTATTTATAACAACTGAAACACAAAACCCAGCAGGCCAGAAACGGCAAAGGGAGCGAGAGACCAGGGAGGGCAGGGACGCAGCCGGGCGAAATCTCCCTATTTAGCAGGATTTGCCTTGAGATTTTCAAGTCGGATTGAGGCTCGGGGGGGACTCGGGGGGACTCGGGAGGAGGAAAAAAGGATGAAAGGGAAGAAGAGGGAGCTGGCAGAGCAGCGATGCCTCCCTGGCTGCGGCAAGGCGGCGGGGCTGTCTCCCTGCACGGAGCGATGGGAATGCTTTGCTCGCAGCCCCCCGCCAGCCAGCAAAGGGAGGTGGGGGGAGCCTCCAGCTCCCCTGGGACTCTCTGGCTTCTACAGCAACTCTCTTTTAAAGGTTATTTGTGGCTCTTTCGCCGCTCCTTATCCCAGGAAGAGCTTTGCAGCTCAACAGCTGGCTCCAGTGGACTCCCTTTTGCACTAGGCTGTACCTGGGACCTTGGCAGGAGCCGTCCCACAGGGACTCGCCCAGCCCGTCAGGCAGCAGTCCCAGCGCGCTCCCTCAGGTGTGGCTCCTCTCAAACCCAATGCCCGCACCTGCGAGAGGCTGAGCACCCCGAACTCTTGCTGAACTCAGTGGGAGCAGGGGCAGCTCAGCAGCGAAAGGTCCCAGCCCTGCACTTACAGCATCGGGAGATGTGCTCTCCTCGGGTGGGTCCAGATGTTATCACCACCGCTGCCACCCCCGGCAGCTTGTTCATCTGCTCCCTTGTGCCGGAGGCTCCCGCTGCCGGCGCAGCGCCGGTGGAACAGCTCTCGCACTCTCCTCCGAGGCTCCTGGGCAAAGGCTGGCAGCTCTGCCTAAACCCCCTTTCCCCAGCAGCTGGGGATGCGCCGCTGCCAGACTTTGTGCTTGAAGCGGCTGAGGTGGGAGCATTCGTGTCCCATTCTTCTGACACACCGTGGAGGTGGTAAGCAGCAGCAGGAGGGAAATAATAAACAGCTGGAGGGGATGAAGGGGGAGGTAACGTCTTAAGGAATTGCAGCTAGGGATGCCGTTTGGTGTTCCCCTCCCCTGCAGACAGATATTTAAATCTCCAGGTGCAAAAGCCACTGAAAGTTCAGCCTGAGTCAGGGCTCCAAAATTTGACCCACTAACAAGCAACAGAATGGGCCCCTTAAAAGATAAAGCCAAATTCTGAGTCTGTCTTGCACTAAGGCCACTTTGGTCCAGCTTTGCTGAAGACAGTGGGAGCCAAACCGTGTTCTCTGCAAACAAACTAGATCCAAGCTATGAAAGCAAATTCATAATCCATAAAGGAAACTGCTCCCATTATCTTGACCAGGACTTTAAAATCTTCCCTTCCTCCCACTCTATCCCAGTATTGGTCTCAGATGTTTTCCAACTCTTCATTTGAAGAGGGAAAACAAAACAACACCAAACCCACAAGGCACAGAGGGAAAAGGGTTTCATGTTCCTTCACTAGCGAGCTCTCGCCCAGCTGCACCCACCGCCCCAAAGCCTACCTGCAGAATTACATTTGCAAAACTGTTGCCCAGGAAATGTGCAACTAAAATCTGTGAAATAAGCATGCCTGGAATCAGACGTTCCCAGTGTAGTTAAACGACCGTGCCTTAAAATCTGCCTCTGCGTTTAGCCACGCTGCCATGTACAGAGCTACAAAACAAAACGCTTGGCTTGTTTCACATCCCAGCCTCACCACCGGGACTCTTGTTCCCTGCAAATAGGGAGCCCAAACTCCTTCCCCCATGGGTTTTAGGAGAGTGGCAGCAGGACAAACTGTGAGATTGGGGGCGTACCCTCATGTAGAAAATCAGTGCAAAGGCTCAAGCACAGGGCATTGCCCGTGCCATGAACTGTAGGCGCTCTGGAAATAAAACCCAAGTAGAGGAAACAGAGGACCAAGGCCCTGGAGTTCTCATCTCTTCCACCACACATGTCCCTTCCCAGGGCAGAGCTGGTGGGAACACAACCCCAGATGCCTTGTTACAGCACAATGAAAACAAGAGCTTTTGTGGGGAACAGCAGGACCCAAGGGAATGCCCACCCAGGTCTGTCGTGGGGAGGATGGAGCTTTCAGGGCAAACAAACAATGTCAGTCCCCCATGGAGCATCAAGGAAGAGAAACTCTGGTCCCCCCAGCCCACACAAGGGCTACAGACGCCGTCACTGATTATTCCAGAAGGTGGCTCAGAAAGGCTGAGCCCTGCTGGAAATTTCTGACAGGTTATTTCACAAGGGTTTGTCCCACATGGCAGGAGGGCAGGATTTAATTTTTTAAGATTTTTGTAGATGGGAAAACATGTCTCCTTCCCCTCTCTGGGACCACCATTCCAGTCCCACATCCCAGCAGAGAACACAAACTTCCTGCTTGCCTCTTTTCCCAGCAGCAAACAAATTTTCAATCTGTTTTTCTTTCCTAGGGAGACTGAGCTGCATAGGCAGGTGGGCAGCAGAAAGGCAGGTCTTCACACAAAACCATGGCTCCACTGCAGTTCCCAACCCCTCACTTGGAGTGCCCAGCACTGGGGGGAGAACTCAGGGTCAGGAGACCCCTCTGAGCTCAGCTGCTTCCCGAGTTTCACACAATACCTACACCTGAGAGGAGACACCACGTGATCCAGAGGGTGTTGCCTCTCCAAGACAATTAGGTTATGTTCGAACCACGACCTCGAGGAATCGGATTAATTACAGTGATGTCAAGCATGGCTCTGTCTACAGGGACAAGTCATGTTTGACATTGCTGCCAGCTGGTCACAGGCCTGGAGGATGAACGAAACTGGAACAGTCCCTCCCTGGGCTGGTTCATTGGCACACATTCCACGACAGGGCAGGTTTTGGGGAGAACAGCCTGTGTGAAAGCCTCAGCCAGCAAAACCCCTCACCAGAGCATTCCCACACTGGGCTGAGAGAAGTCACATAGCACTGCAACACTGACACACAATTGGAAGGGTTGGCCTGGTAGAAACCTGGGATCTTCCAGCAAGCAATGGCCACCAATGGCCAAACTCCATGGTTTTACCAAGCATCTAAACAGCAAATTACTTAAATTGTTGTTTTAACACACAGATCGGTTCTCCTGGTGGAAAAGCAACTGGTCTTGCACACGGAACAGCACATTCCTCAGCCTGATCCATGGGATTAGCTTGCATGCAAATAGCTGATGTTATTTCTCACCTGATGATGTGTCCTGGCCATGGGAGCGTTTCAGTCAGGCCAGAGTCACAGGTGGGGCTGTGAACAGGTACAGGCTGGAACAAGGTCTCCCCAAAGGGTCAGCATCTCCCCAGCCATCCTGCCTGTACCAGCCTCCCTCTGGGCCACCCAGCTCCACCCCCCAGGAAAGGCTCTGCCTCAAGAAGTCTAAAACAGTACAAAAAAAAAACCAAACCCAAGCTGATCTTTGAGGCTAAAAAAGGCTAAAGCAAAGGGGAACGGGGGGGAGGTGGGGAAGGAATCTGTGGTTGCATCACTTGGAAATACCCGAGTTCTTCGGAGATGTATGTACATGTTCAGCTTCCTAGCGTTTCTCTAGGAACCTACTTGGGAACAGCAAAGTGACACCAAAAGGATCGCAATGACATTTGCCTGAAGCAGATAAAAACAGCCTTGAATTTAACCCAGATGAGCCCATGTGCAAAATACTGGCTTGGAGCTGGGCACTTTGAGGTTTGGAACTCCAGGCAGACAAGTGGGGCAAGAGAGGTTTGAAATATAAATCAATCAAGAACTTTTGCCCTTTGCCTGGGCTGAAAACCAATACAGAGACAACCTCCACTGTATTTCAAACATTTCTCAGAACACGGAACTAAAACTGGGTTTTATTTCCTTCAACAGAAGTCACCATGGCTCCTTCATGACACGGAAAGTAGATTGGAGGGAAAGTCTTACTTTCAGTAAAGCTTTTGTTCTTTCAGAAAACCAGGCTACTTTCTAGGCAGCTTTCCTGGAGATGGATACCCACACCCAGTTCCAAGAGATTGTTCCCACTGCCATCCAGGCAGGTGCACTGAAACTCAAGGAAAGCACACGGACAGCACTGCAGCTGTGACCCCATTCAGGGAACATGATGCCCTCCAGGGAGTCCAGTTTCGACATCAAGCCATGACACACCTCTTACAGGGACCAGTCTGGGTCCAGCCCAGCTGAGGAGACACCATTGTGCTGGGCTAGGAGTGAACCTTACCCATCCCACCCAGCTCCAGTGGTGCAAAACACTTTCCTCACTGCCCAGCTCTGCCTTCTACCCCCTGCTCCCAGATGGACCTGGTTCTCCAGGGGCTCCCTTCTACAAGGAGCAAGGCAGGAGGAGAAAAAATATGAAAACTATGGGCCTGATGTTCCATTTCCAGAGGCCACCGTGATCCACCGATCCAGACTGGGAGTGGCCCGACTCGACGCCTGCAGCCACAGGAAGAGAGAGGATCCTCACCGGGGCCGTTCCCTCTCCCCGAGCATCCCCCGGCCCCTGCTCCCACGCATTCCCTGGCGGGCTGCCCAGCCCCGCTGCAGCGCTGCTCCTGCCTGCCTGCACAAAATGGTTAACACAGCAGGAGGGCCAGGTGGCTCAGGTGTGCGTGCCAAGCAGCTCCCAGCTCACCTGCAGCGACTTGTCGAGGGGAAGACGCATCTGCCCTTTCTTGTCTGGCTTCAGTCTGCCTGGGGAAAAGGGAGAAAAGGGACTGGGGAAGGGTAAACACGGCTTAAGCAGCTGCAAGTCCCAGCAACTAAAGGGCTCAGCAGGTGATTCAGAGAGCTGGGGGCCTGCAGACACCCTGTTCTCTGCCTCCCACCAACATCTCTGGTGGTGGCACAGCAAACGCCTGGGAATTGCTGGCAGGAATGTGCTGGCTGCCAGGGCTGCAGAGTCTATTCAGCACAGCCAGGACAGGGAGGTTGGGCTGCAGGGTCTGTGGTAAATTGCTGCTTCTTGCTCTGTTTCACCACCTCACAAAGGATCCAAGAGAAGCAAGAGAGCATGGGTAGGTCCTATAACAGCAGAGTAGCCAATGCTGCTGCAGACACTGTCATACCCCCTTGGAAATACCCATGGTGTTGTCCCTGTGGACATTCATCCAAATCGGAGCTGACCCCTTCTGCATCCAGCCCAGGCTTTGCACAGCTTCAGACAGAAAGTCTCAGGATATTTGTTATTGGTCCTTAGCCAGCTGCAAAGACAGAGAGGAAGAAACCCTTCCAAACCCCACTGAAGAAACACCTCCAACTTTGCCTGGGACCTAGGAATCTGCCCAGTCAATCAGCCCAAAATATCCTGTCTGGGTGAATCAGGTGTCAGCCCAGCAAGGAGCCCCAGTGTAGGTCAGGAATGTGAGTGGTGATGTGAGTTTGTGGAGCAGGGGAGGGGAAAGGGCTGGACAGTTTTGAGGGCAGTGGCTCCCTTGAAACTAGGCCACAGCTCAGGAGAAGTCATGTAACATCTCCCCAGGCACTGCTGCCTCTCCCCTCTGCAAGGAGCTGGGCTGGCCCTGTATGAGGAGGACACTTGCCACCCCACAGTCCGAGGAGCCCCACTCACAAGGTGGGCAGGGCCAGACTGTGTTTTGGGGACAGCAGACATCCCCACTGCAAATCCAGGAGAGCCACTCAACTCATGTTCCATCTTTTCACCACCCTCAAGACACCCTGTTGTACGAGGCAGGGTGCAGCTTCCTGGGATTATTTTTTCAGCTTGCCAGACTTGGAAACAGCTAGAACTCTGCAAATCCTTCCCCTGCCTGCCTGCCCTCTTCTCTCTGAGTCAGGGACAGCCATAACCCATTGCAACCCCTCACCTGACAGAGCTGCAGTGCTCAGAGCTGCCCCGGGGAGATGGGAGAGCCAGTCTGACTGGCTCAGAGCTCCCTGGGCTCACAGCCTTCCTCACCTGGGAAGCACAGGGAGACCTGTGCTCCCAGTTACCTCCCAAGCAGGTCAGGACGAGAGCCCTTCATTGCCCAAGCCTTTGGCTTAATTATTTTCATTCCTGTCCCCACACCCTGCCCATAAGAGCAGGGATGGAGATGCCTATTACAGCACGCATGTTTCGGAGGCACTGCCCTGTCTGACGGCTGCTCCATGGAGGCAAAGTGGCCAAGCCAGAAAAAAAAGGGTTTTGCAAGTGCAGCCTATGAGGTTGAACCCAATTTGGTGGGCACAATGAGTATTTGGGCAGGGTAGATGAAATGATGGAGCAAGAGGAGTCTCTGATTGCAGATATAAACACACAACTGAGTTTGCATGCTTGCACATCAGTGCTCACATCCATCAGCAGGACACCAGGGTGGCCACAGCAGCAAGGCTGCCAAAAAACTCCCAATTATTCCCAAGTGCCATCAACACCACATGTGGTGAGGGCTAAACATGCCTTGAACTTTTAGCCTAACCAACAGGAGAGGAATATATAGACACAGGCAGGAAACCCGTGTGTGTAGGAAGGAAAATATCAAGATTAAAAAACCTTAAAGAATTAAATAAAAGGAGAGAAGGGTTGGGAGGAAACAAATATGGGTAGAATAATCAGGCTCTGGCAGCAGTTAAAACTTCCATGTGTTTAGATTCCCGAATCAATGGTTAGAGATGCTACAACAAATGTCACCTTCATGTGAGCACCAGAACTGCAATTTTCTCATCATCCTTTTTATTTTTTTCCCTCCCCCTCTCTGTGTTGCAGCCTGTTTGGAGGACAGCCTGTTGGGGGCAACCCCTGTACCCAGCAGGCACAGGGGTTTTTCCTGGGTTCTCTCTCTCCTCCTCTTTGTTGCTCCTGCACTCTCCCTGTCAAGTTTCTGGCTGATCCAGAGGGAGACGTCGGTCCTGCCAGTTCCAGCATCCAACTGCTCTTCCCGGGCCCGGGAGCTGCAGTAACCATAGAAACTGCATCCAACGCGCAGGCTCCGCTGGGGGGGCCGATAGGATGCTCAGACACATGCACAGACAGGTAGGGACCAGCCAAGGCTTCACCAAAACACCTCCAAATGATGCCCAGGTCAGGGAGAGGGGCGAGGCGGAGGGAGAATGAGGCTTTTCTCCCCGAAGCCTCGCAGGGAGGCTCAGAGCAGAGTCGGGAGGTGTTTGGTCCCCGGGCTGAGAGCCGGCTGCAGAGCTGACGGTGCATTTTACGGCGCGCGGGGAGATCGGTGAGGTAATTGGGAGGATTCTGTTGCAAAGCTTTGTCTTGGTCTGCCCTGCATTTTATCTGCAGACTGGATGGGTACCCAGGGCTCCCGCTGGCCCGAGAAGTAATCAGTCATTAATCCTTCGGTCCTTTTTGCACCGTGAATATAAACAGGCCAAATCCTATCCCCGGCTGTGCTGCAGAGAGGCTTTATGTTGATGGCTCTGGCAGCAGCATACATGCCTCCAAGGGCAAGATTTGGACCAGCACAGTTAGTTAATGAGCTGATCCAAATATTGCATTAATTTTACACCCTTCCCAACACAGATATAACCCCTGCTTTTAGCAGCACAACTCAAAGTGGGCTCGAGCCACAACCAACCCTTCAGACACCTCACGTCGAGTCCTTAAATCCACACCCGGCTACAAAGAGGCGCGATTTTCGGAGTCACTGGGCACAGCAGATGCTCAGTGTCTATCAGAGCCAGAGAGAATCCGTTTCAGTCTCACAAAAGCAGATCAGAGGGGGTCTGGTGAGGGAGGACGGGGAAGCAGTGTCTGCAGACACCCATGTACACCCCATGGGGCAGGAGGAGGCTGTGGCAGCCACACAGGAACCTGGGACAAGCAACCAGGATGCAAACACATGAAATGGGGACAGAGCAGTGGCTTTGCCAGTGTTGACATCTCATCCCTCTCACTGACCATAGTCAATGGCTTTTGGGAGTACCATAACCTCATCATGGGGCTTTTCTTCTCCCTGCCCTTTGGTCCCGTAGCCCAGCCATCACGGTAGCCATGACCACCTTGCTCTTGCACCAGGACAGAAGTGCCTGGCTTGCAAGGAAACAAGCACCTACGGGAAGATGTGGGGTGGGGACAAAAATACCGTCAGTCCTGCCTTTTTAACACCAAAAAACAAATAGAAATAAGGTCACACAACTGCCAGGCTCTCTCCTTACTTCACTCTCTCCCAGCCATAAATACTCCACAAAATCCCCACATGCAAACAAGCCGCGGCCTCCAGACAAAGAGGCCCAGCCTCCGAATGGCCACCAGGTGCCTATTTTGGGCTGTAACTTGGCTGGGGTGGAACAAGCGGGCTCAGCTGTCCTCCCTGTCCACAGCCCACAGCCGGGCCAGCCAGGCCTCACCCCCAGCTCCAGCCCCTCAATGGCCCCATTGTTCAGGGCTGGGAGCTCAGCTGCCATGGCCAGGGCAGCCAGTCTGGCTCCCTGACATCCGGCATGAGATAGGGCCCATGGAGGCCAGGGGCCTCCAACATGGCCAGGGGGGAGGCTAGCCCCTAGCTGAGGAGTCCCACAGCCCCCCAAAAAGGTGAGGGAGAAGGGGTTGTGTCCTGGTAAGGCAGAGATGAGTTGGGAGTCTCTTCCCTCTCAAAGGCTGTCATGGGGAGGTTACAGGGTAAAACACATCTCCCACTTCCTTGCATAGCTTCTGGGGGCTTTTTTGGGAGAAGAAGAGGGAAATTGATGCAATGAGACACATAGAATTCGAGCTTTCCTCTCCCACCCCAAACTCATGGCTTGAAATCTCCCCACTTCTCTGGCCAATTCCCCTCATCTTACTCCCCTGTGCCAAACTGGGGGTGAAAGCAATCCACAGGCAGCTCCCACCTCTGAAACAGGCCAAGGGATCACAGGGCAGGCACACACACACAAACCATTGGAGCAGGGGCTGGCGTCAGGGCAGACACACTTGAGCAGATCCCAGATCTGCAGGAGATACCGGCGCTCACGGAGCCTCCCCACAGCTCGGCACCCTGCCAGCCTGGCTCTGCCCAAAATCAGAGCCCTCGGGCTACAGTGTGGAGTGGCTTCAGCACCCTCCACCCAGCCCTTCTAGGACTCCACTCGACACACAGACACCTCCACCAGGAGCTGAAGTTTTCCAAGGAAGGATTGTGTCGACATTTCTTTAAAAACTCCCAGCAGTTTCCTCCTGAAAGATGCAAGCAAAGGGCTGAAAGAAAACCTTCCTTGTGCAGCATGAAGGCAGCATCTTCAGCAAGCTTCAAACACCACACAAGGAAAAAATGTTGAAGAGACTACAGAAGCCCAAAAAGCAGCCCAAGGCATTTGTACGCCCATGTTCTTTCTGGGCCAGAAGGGGTGAAAATGCCTTGGGAGCAGCAGTGGGACATTGCTTTTAACACCCACATGACACACGAGGGACTGTGTCCTCCACTGCGTCACATCAGAGTGTGTCACCCTGTCCCTGTTGCAAGGAATCCCTGCGGAATCCCACCCAGGGCCAGCCATAACAATTTCAGCACAGGAGCCAGGAGGATCCTTTATCAATACCTGCACAGCCCAAAGAGTCGCCCGCATCCAACACATCCCTGTGAAACCCCTGAGCCAGCCCCACGGAGCAGTACCAGCACGTACTGGTTGAACTGGCAGGCCATGCCTATCGATACAGGATGTGCCTTCTTTCTGCACAGCTCATTTCTCTCTCCTGAATGAGAATAGCTTTCCTGGCAGCACCGGTAGCCCACGCTCAAGAACAGCTTTGCTGTCTGTACTCAGAGCAGGGAAGTCGCCCAGCACAGGCGAGCCCAGCATTGCTGACTGCTCCAGACAACACTCCTGATGTTTAGAGAGCAGCTGTCCTGCTGCAAGGCTGGGCAGACCTGAGCAGACACAAGTAAAGCAAAGGGTGGCTGGGATTCTCCCTCAAACACATGCCCCCCACGGGAGCAGGGAGACCCAGCCTGCGCTGATTAATTGCAGGAGATACAATTTAAACCCACTCCCTCTCCCAGTAATTCTACATCTTTTCAAACGGAG
Source organism: Thryothorus ludovicianus (assembly GCA_013397245.1). Lineage (NCBI taxonomy): Eukaryota > Metazoa > Chordata > Aves > Passeriformes > Certhiidae > Thryothorus > Thryothorus ludovicianus. The sequence continues at coordinate 22,443 of VZTB01009548.1, read as the reverse complement.
TATCTGCAACTCTCATGCTGTCCATATGGACTGTCTCAAAGGATGCCAGATGAAGAGCACAGACAAGCAGTCCCCAAAATCAGCTACAGCTGACACCTGGCTCCCCAAAACAAGGGAGAAAGGCAGTAGGTAACTCTTCCTCACAACATGTCCCCAGACCAGACATGGAGAAGACAACCCATCTCCACAGCACCATGAATCCTGCAGAGTCCTCTCCCTCCCACCATGTTCTTCATGCAACATAAGATAGTCTTTTCACATCAAACTCCCCTTTGTAAGAGTCACAATGAAGAATTAAAAGAAAAAGCAAAGCTAAAAATCCAACTGGACCATCTCTTTCACAGGCTTTCCTTGTACAATTTCTCTCATATTGGCCTGATACCTCCTTGTGCCACACAGGCCCTTCAGCATCTTTCATGAAGGTCATTTAGCAATTCCTTCTTTCCCCTGTATTGATCTCTCTGCCAGAAACTCACCTCTCAGCTCACAGAGGAAGATCTAGCAAAACAGCCAGAAGCTGCTGAAGACATGGAAGAGCCTTTCAATGGGTTTTGCAAATCACCAAGATACTTCTGTTAAAGAAGTTTTGTGGGCTGCCCTTCCCCAAGTCCTACTGGAGACAAAGGCAGCAGAGCACGCTCCTGCCAAAACTCCTCTGGTTGCCCCTTCCCCTGTAAACACCCTCTCAGGCTATCCCAAAAGGGTTTTGTTTGCTGTTGCTGAATCCAAGCATTCAGGAAACACAGCTTTAGTGGCAGAGAGTACGATGATGCTATTTATGTTTCTTCTTCAAGTAGGATTGCCCAAGTAGCCTGGAAGCAACGTCACCTCCAGCAGCCAGCCGGACCCAGCGATAACCCCATGCCAGATCTCTGCTCCGCCAGCTCCAGAAGATGATTCACCAAAGAGATATTCAACCCGGGATCTCCCCCTCCAGAGGGAATACCCAGTGATCTGATCTCTCAGACACTATATTTTACTCAGCATTTAACACTGGCAAAACATTTGATAGGACCCAGAGGGATTTCTGCATCTGCTGATCCGCTGCCTCTTCTCTCCGTTCCTCTCCAAGTTTTCATTGTTGCCTTGAATTTGACTTCAAGCCTGGTTTTTTTATTGTGTGACGCTGATATCATCACAACATATCTTCCCAGAACTTTTAAACCTACTGACCCACTTCCAGCCAAGTCTATCGGGGCAGGTGCAGACCTCAGAGGTAACATTCCTGCAGCCACAGAGAGCAATCGTGGGATGGGCTGGGGCTCAAACTCAGCTTACACATCACATAACACACACAGAGTGGGACACTACAGGGTTTTTTCCCCAGCCACAGGGAAACAGAACAGGCTTCAGAATTAGACCTTGTGATTTCAGTCCCAACTGCTAGACAAAGCCAGAGGGATTGGGTTTGCAGGCTCCAATGCCTGCAAAGCAGCACTTCCAAAGCCTTTCACCTGCAAGGCCAGAAGCAAGGTGAGACTCCAGGCCTCAGGTGACAGCTGGAGGGGCTGTTTCTGAGCTGGCCACATGGCAGTAGCCACTCCTCTCCCAGCAGAGCAGCTGTGCTCTGGTAGCAGAGATCATGCTTCCATCCCTGTAGACACATACCCCACACCCAGAGTACCTCGCCCCTGTTCTCTTCCCCACCACACACCTCCCCAACACCTACCTAAAGAAAAACAACCAACAACCCCAGTAAAGGAGCCACAGGTGCAGCACAGGAGAGATGTTGCAAACATCTCATGTTCCTGCAAGAGCAGGGCACAATTCCCCAGGCATCCTGGGAAAGGGATCATAGCCCATCATACAGAACAGGTTTCCTGCCAGCACAGGCAGATTCAGCATGAAAAAGCTCAAGTCCCAGGACAATCACCCCACAAACCAGCTTCATGGAGATTTAAGGTCCCTAGGGAGCACTGTATTGACTGAAGTGGCTTCTCTGAGAAGCTGCTGGAAGCTTCACCTATCTCCAACAAAGCCAGTGCCAGATGGCTCCTAGACAGGCCCACAAAGCAGCGCCTCTGGGATAACATACCAGAAATGGGGAGAAAAAATCCAACAAAACACCCAGAGCAACTGCTGCCAAAGAGAATAATATGTGAGAGAAACAGCTCTGCAGACCCTAAGGTCAGTGAAGAAGCAGGAGGAGATGCTCCAGACACCAGAGCTGAGATTCCCCTGCAGCCTAGGGTACAGACCATGGTGATGCAGCTGTGCCTCTGCAACTCAGGAAGGTCCAAAGGGGTTCAGAGATCCACCTGCAGCCCATGGAGAGCCCCATGCCAGTGCAGGGGGATGCCTGAAGAAGGATGTGACCCATGGGAAGTCCATGCTGGAACAGGATCCTGGAAAGACCTGCAGCTCCATGGAGAGAGGAGCTTATGTGGGAACAGATCTGATGGCAGGACTTGTGACCCCATGGAAGGGTCCCACAATGCAGCAGTTCATAAGAACTGCAGCCCTAGAGGGAGGACTTCATGGAGAGCTGTCTCCTGTGGGAGGACCCCACACCTGAGAAGGGGAAGAGTGTAAGAAGTCCTCCCTCTGAGGAGGAAACAGGCAGAGACAGCTTGTGATGCAATGACTGTAGTCCCCTTTCCCTGTCCCCCTACACTGCTGGGGGGGAAGAGGTAAATCATTTGGGAGTGAAGTTAAACCCAGGGAAAAGGAAGGAGTGGGGGAAAAGTTTTTTAAGATTTAGTTTTTATTTCTCATTATCCTACTCTGATTTGATTGGTGATAAACTAATTTCCCCAAGTTGAGTCTGTTTTACCCATGACAGTAACTGGTGAGTGATCTCTCCCTGCCCTTATCTCACCCCATGAGCTTTGAGTTGTATTTTCTCTATCCTGTCCAGCTGAGGGTGAGAATGACAGAGTGGCTTTGGTGGACACCTGGCAGCCAGACAGGATCAATCCACCACAAGCATCAGCATCTCGTTACATCCCACCTCTTCCTGTGCCCAATCTCCCCACCCACAACAGAAACGATTCCAGGTGCCTGCTTGATATACCAAGGACTGCAAAAAAGAAATAAATCCTTTCTTGCAGGAAGCATGCAGAAGCCTGGAAACATGGGATTGACAACTCAAGATCACCCCAAATTTCTCTCCCTCTTTAGCTCCTGTAGCCATTATCCTGCATGCCAGGCCTGCATTAATTCCCACACAGGAGTATGGTGGGAGAGGGGCACAGCCCCATGCTGGATCTGTGGCCTGGAGGGACAATGCCTGACCCATATCCCATCCCAGGTACCAGTCCCTTTGCCACCAGTCCCTTACTGGACATCCTGTTCATTAGGGACGAGCTGTCAGCCCACAGCTCACAGCCTTGTCCAGCTGGCTGCCCAATTTTACTCCGCCTGCCCCAACTCAGGGACAGGAATCTATGTTAGACGATCTGAAGTTATTATCTGATTAGCCTATTTGATATTGCAGTGCCTGATTCAATACCCATTGAAATCAAAGGCCCCTTGATCTCAACAGGCACTAAATCAAGCCCTGGCTCCCTCCAGCCGAGCACAACCATCCTGTCTTCCTCGGTTACTCCAGAAGCCCAGGCCACTGCTGCATAATTAGAGGGCACAATGCTGGGTTTAACCCAGTGCACCAACATGGCTTTTCTTATCAGCTGTGAATTTCCCCTTGCTTTGGACTTCGTTCCAGAGGAGTTAAGTGCTATTAAAAGCTTCTGTAACCATAGAATCATAGAATCGTTTAGGTTGGAAAAGGCCTGTAAGATCATCAAGTCCAGCCATTAACCACTCACATCTGAGGATCTCCAAGCACTGCAGAGACACCAGTGAGTTATGTTAGCAGCTCTCCTAGGAGAGTTTGAGCAGCTTTTAATACAAGGCAGAAATGGAAGCACTGGGAGATTAAATTGGTTCTATCCCAAAATGTCCCTGGGCTCAGTTACCATCTTACTTTCACAGCAGAAGCAAGTCAGAAGTAACTACCCCAAGTCACAGGGCTGGAAAGAGAGCAGGAACCTCTCTGAGTTGTTGCACACAAGCTGCAATTCGAGATGCTATTTATTTTTCTTTTGCTCATTCAGGAGCAGAACTGCCCATGTTAGCAGCCACGTCAGTTCTTGGCTCCACAGGGCCCAGGCTAAAAGACAAAGCAGCAAAGGGAAGAGCAAAATGGAAAGTGCTCCACACCATGTAAACAAGTCAGGGATCATTTCTGGGAACCTGGCACCTGTCCCTGATGCATTCTGGAGCAAAAGGGGACACAAGGTCCCAGCCTTGCCACCCTCTGGAGACATGTTCCTCAGTTCAGCCTTTTGCAAAACAAATTTGAGGCAGCAGGAAGACATCCACCTGTATCTGGCTACATGTCACTGAGCCTTGGAGTCTGTCTGATCCCAGAAACCCCAAATGGTGGTAACAGAGTAGAAAAGGGAGGCTCAGAGCCCCCCTCGAACAATATTACCCTGTCCTCATCTTTTAAAATGTCCTAGAATAGGCACTGGGAAATAGCTCAGGAAGGAGTGCTCCTGCCTCCAGCACAGATTCACCATGTGCTGCTCCAGCAACAGCCAAGACAGTAAAAATTGTTGCATGAACAAGGACAGAGGGATGGAGCTGGGCAGCAAGCAGGATACACCCTCCCTCATTAGAGCAATCACTTCCTGTTTCACTCTGCCAAGAGCAGGAAAATCCCTTCCATAAATACAACAAACAAACAAATAAAATAAAGTCCTGGGCTTGGGGGAAAGGAATAAAATCCAGTGCTAAACCGAGACAGCACGTTTCTGGGCCCTGCCAGTTGGCAGCAGGGCTAAGCAGCAGGAGCAGCAAGCAGTGGAGTCCACAGCAATGAGCACTGGGAGCTGTGGGGAGAGTGGTTTATAGGCCAAAAAGTGGCTTTATAAAAACGGATTCTTAAATATTTGCTCTGACATGTCTTGAGTCCCGTCTGCTGTGGTGGTTAAACATTCACAGTCCTCTCATGTGTCCAGGCCCTGCAGCAATTTGGGGAGAGCAACAGCACCGACTCCCAGCCCAGACCCAGGTTCTCCAAGCACAACACCAACATTCCCATGCAAACCCAGCCCCTTCCTACCTGAGCTGTAGAAGAAACAGATGTGGAAAACAGTTACTCCTTTCCCACCTTTCAAAGAGAAATGATAGCATCAACTTAGCCAAAATCCCCAGATCTGCTCATTTTGGTGATGGTGGAAACATCACCTTCTAAACCAGATAGTCCAGAATAAAGAGTCAGGGGGTGGCAAACTGAGCAAGCATCATCATAAGAGGCAACCCTGTTGTCTGTCCTAGGGGCCTGCAGCCTGGACACAAAAACCCTCCAGGCCCCCTCTGGTCGTTCCTGGCCCTGGGTGAGCCTGGACACCAAAAAAGCAGCAGGGAAAAGTGGTTCCCACATGGCAGATCTGGCCTAACCAGCTTCCCAACCTATTTTCTACATGGTTGAAAGAAACATGATTCCTTAGCAAAGGCTTTTGCCTGGTTTTCCACCCCCAGTCTCCATCCCTTTCTGTGTTCATGGACTCTGCTCCTCCCAGTACAGAGACCCTCCCAGTGCTTTCAGGAAAGCAGCAGCTGCCAGCATCAGAGAGTCCCAGGATGTCCTTTCTCACTCCTCCATGGGATTTTGGGATGACCAAAGGCAGTCTCTCACAGTCCCCTACAGCTCTTCCTGTTCAAGGACAGCATTCAGGACTGGGAAAAGGTGCCTGATCAAGCCCTTGTGGGGTTTCAGCCTGGACAGAAATGTCACCTCTATGCCTGGAGCAGGCAGGCAGTGCAGGCAGGACATCACAGTCACCTCCTAGGAACAGCTCAGCACCACACAGGGAGCAAAGGAACATGATTCAGGCACAATTTCTGGCTCACAACTGGCCTGAGCCTGCCCATGTCCAGCCTCTTTTGTAAGCTGAAATCACAGGGTTACTGAAGCTCCTCCACTCTAGGAGAGCAAACAGCTGCAGCAAGCTGGATTCCTGACCACGCTGCTGTAGGGCCTTCATTTCCCAACAACTGCCTGTCTCAGGCTGAGAAATGCAGGATGACCTTCCCTGCACAGCACCCAGCCCCACCTGCACTGACCTGCCACTGCCTGGCACCCCTGTGCACTGCCCACCCCTCCTCCAGCCCCAAACACACTCCTTCACTTAGGAAAAGCCTGAAGGTGCACCTCCAGCTCGGGAAAGCAGCATTCAGGCTGCATCGTTTTCAGTTCTCCTCCTCCTCCTCTGGCTCTTTGCTGTGGCAGAGAGCCTTTCCTGCACCCTGTGCTGCTGAGCAGCCTCCACCTCCCCAGCTCCAGAAGTCTTTCCTCTCCCTGCCTTTGCACAGGATCTGCTGAGCAGCTCGGAAGCAGCCTGCATGAAAGGTACTGACAAAATAAAGTTGGATTGTACTGCATTATTGAAAAAGTGACCTCCAGTGGTCAATAAAGCCTTTGCCCACCGTTTCCAGGCAGCGGTGCCTGTTGTCAAGCTCTGCCGCGGTTCAGCAGGACGGCGGCTCGTCTCTCCCAGTCCCAGCTCCCACGGGTGCCTCGTTAAAACTCAGACTCTGCACTTTGGTAACGAGGAGCTCAAAGCACTTTAATGCACGGATGCAATCATGAATGCAAACAGGCTGCAGGCAAGAGAGCAGTGTAAGAGCAGGCTGTTCCCCAGCCCTGCAGCGACTGGCTTTAGGCGAACGCACGGGGTCTGATAAGAGAAGTTGGCAGAAAGCACAGTTCTAGGACGAGGCATTTTTTGGTTTTGCTGCAAACCCTCAGTCACACTGTGTGGGGAGAGGGTTTCAAGGGACACCATTCCCTGTGTCTCAGCAGAGCTGAGCTCAGCATCTGAACCAGGAGGAGGCTGATGGACCTCATGCAGGTGGCACACAGGTTCCCCTCCAAGATGCCCTCTGCTGTGCCGCAGCATTCCCACTCCTTTCACATTTGATTTTTATGAACAACTGCACAAACAGCTTCCTCCCTCCCTCCCCTACCCCAGCTACAGAAGGCAGCAGGATCCTGGCACATTTATTTTAACCTTTTGGTGGTACAGCCACCTCTCTCCTTCATTGTGTGATTCACAGACCCAGAATGGAGAGAGGGGAACTGCTGTTCCCCTTAGCAGACATCCCAGCTCTCTCCTCTGGCTCTGCTCCCTTGCAGCCAGCAACTGGTACATGACATCCCTCCCACGAGGGTAGGAGCAAGTATCTGAAATGGTGATTTCAGTGGTGTTCTCCACTGAAATCAGTGTCTGGCATGGTTGTGGCACCAAGGGCAGGACACCTTCAGGCAGTCAGGCAGTTGTTGTTGTGCAGCAGATTGCAAGTTCCTTGAGGAAAAGTGGACCATGACATTTGGTGGGCTAAAATCATAAGGCTAAACCCACAGTCTGCAACAAGAGGGCATGGGCCAGGAAGAAGATGGGACCCAAGCTTTTGGAGTAACAGTACAGCCAAGCCCCAGCTTCCTCAAGACTACAAAGCCCTTCTCCTGCCATGGATGGGTGGGCTCACCTCATCAAGTAGAGACCTCAAACAAAGCTTCGCATGGTCCTGACACCACTGTCACAGGCAGCACCCCAGCTATTTGTCCTCCTGAGGCATAGCATACATTAGCAGCTCCTTGTAGGTCTAGGAACTGGAAGTATTTCCCATGAAACCTCTCTGAGCTTAACCTTATGGGCCATCACAAAAGGGGTGGCTGTTCTGAGCCACTGTGAGCTTCCACTGGGATATGTCACACCACCTGGCCATAATCCCCCTCTTCCACTTGCTGCTGGCATGGGGTCATTCCTGGTGAAAACAGCTCTGGCAAGAGCACCTTCCCCTCACACCCCACAGGATGAGGTAAAGGATGATGGTGGGGACTGGAATTTCACTTATCTCTTTACATGGTACCAAAGTACAAGCTGGACCAAGTGTCACTTTGCACAGGTGCAGGCATTTCTCAGGGCTCCAGTGAAGTCCAGCAGATCCTCCAGGACCCATCTGGTCACACTAAGACTCACAAAACATCCATTTCTCTCCAGAGAGATGAACACACAACCATGTGAGTCAATCCTGGGTTTGGGGATGCCAAAGGCAGCCACATTCAACCTTCTAAAGCTTAGACTTCAAACCAAAAGCTGAGGCATACAGCTGGGTGGAGATGAGGGATGGGGTGGGATCCTGGTGCTGCTTCTGCAGGTCTCAGTTGGAGCTGCACCAGCACAACCTTCCACAAACAGGCATCATAGCCAACCTTTGTCTGCAACTCCATTCCTGGCAGATCGAGTCTATCTGCCCAAGTCACAGCTTTGCAGCTTCAGGCTTTAGAAGTTTTAAATAATAATAAGTCGTAGCCTTGCATCTCAGATCAAGCTCCCTTTTGGATCATCCAAGCCCCAGCTGGGAGTGTTAAACCAGACAGGCAGGACCAGAAAACATTCCCATCCTACCTCTGCAAAGAGGAGCCTCCACTCCACACCCTTCCAGTCTGCCCCTGGGGTATCTGTCTGACAGGTGGAGCAAGGCCTTTGTTGTTTAAGGCAGCCTAATCCTGCAGTCCTTACATCAGTGGGGCCAGATCCCAGCTCTCTTGATTCCCCCAAGGTTGGATGGACCCTCCTTGACTCCTGCAAGGCTGGGATGCAGCTGGGAAGAGGGTATGACTGCAAGGGCCAAGAGAGGGGACACAATTCGGGGCCATCACACACTGACAAGATGCAATAGCTCTTCCCTTTCTTCTGCTTCCCTCCTGCCTCTTCAAACCCCTTGATTCGCATCGCCAGCAAGGTAAGCAAGGCAAGCGAGGCTCAACACAAAACCCGGCTGCAGCAGGGCTGTACCTGCACATGTCGGTGAGTCAGAGCTGGCCGGCCAGACAGACACACACCAAGCCCTCCCCCATAGCCCCTCCAGCTTCTGCCTCCTTGACATGCCCTCACCAGCAGTTTAAAGAGGGTTCCCCCCTCCACCCCCTTTTTTTTTTCTGCTCTTTTTTGTCTTCAGTCCTCCTGGTGGGTGGGGAAAATCCCGGGTGTCAAACTTCAAAAGGGAAGCCTGAGTTCACATCGCATTCAGGTCCAACGCGCTGCCTAACCACAGGCTGCTGCCCGCACCCACACCCGGGGCTGGCAGGAGCTCGAGTGGGGCCCGAGGGCTCCGGCACTCGCAGAGGATGGGACCACGCTGCTGCCTCCCCTCCCGAGCCCGGTGCAGCAGGGGACCTGTTTGGCTGCCCATGGCTTGTGCCCCAGCTGAGCCAGAGATGAGAGGGGGGTTTGGATGTGGAGCAAGGCTCAGGGGGGTGGCAGGGCTGGGACTCAGCCCTCTGCCAACAAGCCCACCCTGAAAGCAGCATTCTTGGAATTCATCTCTGTAGGAAAGACCCCTTACCTTCTCCCTGCTCAGCACCACACCCCTGACAGTAGCTTTGTGGCACTACCACTCATCCCATGAGAAATTTTGATGGCACGGAACAGCCCTAGGATTCCTCACAGCAAATATTTTGCTTTGTGCATTTGAATTTTGCTCTTGGTCTAGTTGATTTTTGCCAAAGGCTGTGGCCACCAACGGAGTAGCCGGACCAAGGAAGAAACAGATCACAGAGCAGCAGCACAGGGGCAGAAGATGTACTCCATGTTGTACAGCCAAAAAGCAGGAGGCACAAGGAGACAGCTTGTCCTCTGCAAGGGCTTGGGTGGGGATGAAGGCTGGACAAAGCCACACACACCAAATCTGCTGTGCAGAGCTCAGGTGCTCATTGCACCCTGCAGAGCCAACTTGGGGCAACAGAGCCACCCACCCACAGCAGCCCTGATCCACACAAGCCAGCACCTCTACATCTCCTGGTTTCCAGATTGCCAGAGCAGGGCAGTTTGGACCTGGTGCTTTCATAACAAACCTATTTTCTTTCCTTCAGTCACCTGCAACAGAGGAAACCAGGCACACAGACAGTGGAAGGAGATGTAGCATCTCTCTGATTTTCTATTGTATTTCTGAATAGTAAGTTAAATCCTATTCACAGTTGATTTGGTTCTGTTTTCGGTAGCATGAGACCCTCAGCTCATGGGAAGATGAGATCTCCCACAGAAGAACTGGCAGGAGCCAGTCTTGCAGAGTTAGGAGCCAGGCTCTCAGGTCCTGAGAGGTGAGTCAGAAACCCAACACAGAGCAGAAAAGGAGGATGGTCAGAGCACAGGAGCCCAGACCTGTGTGCTTACACCACAGCCCCTGTCAGGGACTGGAAACAGCTTCACTCGCTGCCAGGAGAAGAGAGAAACGTCAGAGCAGCATTTTGTTGGAAGGGGATGAGCAGGAGCGTGGGAGGATGTGTTGATGCTCCCTCCCCAGAGAAAAGGACACAGTTTTCAGTGAGAAAAAGCTGTGCCATTGAGGATGGGAAGCACTGGACAGGGAGTACTACAGCCTCTCCTGGTGCCCAGGATACATCAGGGCAGCTCTGACACCCAGGCTGACCTGCAGAATCCCTGGCAGCTCACCTCTGCCAAACACCACCTTACAAGTATATGCAGCATGATTTTAGTCCCACTCTCCTCAGCATTGTTTGGATGCAGTGTCTTTAGCCATGGCAGCCAGCTCTGCCTGGGGAGGGGCTCTTACCCCACCTCCACTGCTGGGCACACAGGCTCTGGAGCACCTGTACCGAGCACAGGACCAAATACTGGAACAAACAGGACACTAGCCTATGAAAAGCCTTGAATCATGATTTCTGTACACAGAAGTGCCAGCAATGCAGTTGGGGACACACATCCACTGTGGATACCTGCTCTCAAAGTACCTCCTGCAGGCTCAGTTCCACCAAGATGTTCACCTCCAGCAAGGTGCTCAGCTCCACCAGCCTACAGAGACAGCTGGGCACAGAGAAACAAGCAGCCTCACTTGCCCACACAGCCCATGCTGCCCAGAAAATATTCGACCTGTGTCTAACATGTGAAAAACATTTCTTTGATTGCATTTACCCTCTGTCCTCCTCCAGGTAAGCTGGGATCCCACCATGCAGATGTGGAGAGGATGCTTTGAGCAGTATCCTGTTGCAGTGGAATAAAGCCCTGCCCCAGGATTGCAGGGACAAATCTTGATTTTAAGAAAGCGCTGAAGTTACAGGGGAGCTTAGGAGAAGGTACAGCCTGGCAAGTGAGGCTTTCCCAAGGAGAGACAGAGCAGGAGATCCCCAGCATCTCCCCAGGGCTGTCCCCAGAAAACCCTTCAGCCCCTGCAGTGCCCTTCTGAAGGGGCTTTCACTGCAGGACACTGGCAGGAGGCCAGGAGCCAAGGGAAGGGGGATGCTGTTCCTCCAGCCTGTGAGCCAAGAGGGATGCACGTGACGAGGTGTTGGCTTGGATTTCCAAGTCCTGAGAGAGCACCAGCTGCTCCTGCCCATCCCTTTCCTCCCAAAGAGGCCCACAGATCAGGTTTCCTGGGCTGCCACATCCAGGTGAGTCCACATAGACCTGGCCAATGTCCCCTTCTCTCAGCCATTCCATAGAGATGGCCAGACAAGCCCTTCAGCAGGGGACTACTGGAGCATCCCTGCCGGCTCCAGCTGACATGTGGGCAAAGGAAGACTGCTCCTCACCTCCCACAAGCCCAGGGGATGCAAGAGGTGCACTGGGCAGGGACTCACCCCAGCAGAAACCAGATCTGGGCCGCTCCAGAACCAAAAATAACCTGCCAGCTGCCCAGGAAGTGAGGAGAGCCAAGCGCACACAGATCACGCACATGTCAGGAGGGGAGTCATCTGCATCCATCTTCAGGGATAACAGAGAGGAGCACAGGGTTTGGTGCAATTCAATGCAGAGCAGCAGAACAGCAGCACTAAACAGCCTTAAGGCTTTTTGGGGGCAGCAAAGCAGCAGACGGTCAATACCCCCAGGGTCCCGTCCTCCATCTGGGGAAGAGCTGCCATGCCTGGTTCCTGGGAGCTGCAGAGAGCCCCAGTGCAGCTGTGCCAAGAAGAGACTCCCTGCTAAGTCCCTCCTGTCCTCCCCCAAGAGGCAGCAGCAGCAGCCAGAGCAGCTGGGAGCCCAGAGAACTTGCAAAATTGTGTTAGGTAGGAGGGTGTTCTCCCACCTCCAATCACTCCAGCAGCAATCTCCGAGCTCTCCCAGCCTGAGCAGGGTGAGTGGTGCTTGGAGAGGGCTGGAGAAGCAGGAAAGAAAATCTGAATGTGCCAAACAGAGCAAGGAGGAGCATCCCATGCCAGCCTCCTGCCAGAGGCTCTTGGTGCAGACACACCTTGTGTTTTTGAGGAGGATCCAGAGCCCTCATCCTCACAGCTGTCAGGGAAGAGAGGAAGATAGAGCCTTTGGTCCCTTGGCTTAGCTGTGATGGGGCAGAGAATCTGGAGGTGCCTTTGAGATGAAGGAAGGCAGTCAAACTTCATAAACAACAGCCCTTTGAGGAGATCCAGTCCACATCAGAAATACATGTTTTTCCTATTCCCATTATTGCATACCAATCATTACTAGAACTGAGGAACAGGCAAAGTAGAAAACCAGCAGGTAACATTTCTGCATCAACCCATACTACAAGAAATATTTTTTCCCTAGTCATTTCCAAATCTTCTACTTTTCTGACTTCTTCCTGCCACAAAGGCACTCACAACTTGTTGTTTCTGAACTTGTCACCTCAGAATGGGTCAACACCTACCTCCAAACCCAAGCAAGGAGCAGAAAGGAACAGAAATTTGAGGTGCAAATCACCTAGCACCTCAACTTCCTCAGCCTCCTGAAGACACCAGCACTGCTCATCTCCAAGCTCTGTTACCACAGCCCAGGGGAGGGCACACCTTATGGAAAAGCTCTATAAAATGGGGCCAAGCCCTCAGCAGGTACAAGCTGACCTCAGCAAGCAGAGCTGCAGCAGAGCTGCCCTCATGGGGAATGCAGGAATGTTTCCAGCCAGATTTGGGAGGGAAGCTGGCATGAACAACACAAAGGTGCAGTACTGCAGGATGCCAGCATTTACATTCATGCCGCCTCCCAGGGTTGTGCACGGGATCAGGGCTGCTCCCACTTTTTCCTAAGCCAGCCCCTCTGGGCAGGAGGAGACAAGCATGAGCTCTACATCCCTGGAGCTGCAGTCCTCCCTTCTCCAGTGGTGGGAGAAGAAAACAACATCAAACAAGTTTTGGGCTGTCGCTTCCTGGCACCCTCAGCAGTGCTGCCCATGCCAGCACAGCGTTCTTCCACCTCCTCCCCATCCCTGTGGCTGGACAGAGAGAAAGAGTGGCTCTGATTCCCAGCCTGGGGGTAACAGTGGCTGGGGAAGGATGAAGCCAGTTCCTCTCCATTTCCCAGCTCTGGGGCACTGCACCAGCCAGCAGAGAGCATCTTCTTCCTGCTGTCCCAGCTCCTGGTGCAACAAGGACCGGATGAAACGCCTGCACAAGGCTGTCACTTCCATGGGAAAAGCTCATCTGGGCAAAGTGGAAGAGGAAGCTCTGGACCTCACAGCTTCATTGTCAGATCCCTGCAATGGAGCTGCTCTGTCCAGATCTTCCTGCCTCTTGCTCAAAGGAGAAAGGCACCAGCCCATCTTCCACACCCAGATTTTGTTGGCTCTGCTTCATCAAGAGAACTTCCATGCAGTTTTGGACCAGACTCTCTGGTTGCCATCACTAAGTCTTCTGGACCAGAGGGTTTAGTGCCCAGCATTCCCCACTTTGCCCTACCAATTTTCCTGCTGTGGGAAAAAGCCTTTAACTCTGCTTTCCAGTCTGGGCACTCAAAGCACTGACCAGGGATTAAGGGCTCCCTGTCCTGAGCCTCAGCATCCCAAAGAGCTACCTCAGGCACACAAAGAAAGCAGAAGCTCCACACTGGTGATCTGCACCATCTAAAAGCCTTTTATTTCATTCCACTTGCTCTCTCATTTTAAGCTAGCCGCCAATACCTTGGGAAACACAGGCTAGTGAGACTCAGGATTTATTTTTGAGAGCTTAACATCCATTATGCTCTTAAAAAATTTATGCCCTTAAGCATCTCCACAGTGGCTGCTGAACACCCATTAAAAAAATTTCATCCATTGCTTAAGCCTGACAAGTCTCACCTTCAAGAGATACCCGTAAAGACCTGACAAGACAACTCAGCTTGAGCCCTGGGCTCCTAAGACCTGCCCATGCCACAAACAGCCCTGGGAAAGACATTATCCCCCAAGAGAGCAAGACACCAGAGGTAAGGTTTATATCCCAGAGCAACCACGATGCGCTGACTTTGCCGCAGAGACCGTGGCAGGACAGCTTGATGTGTCAGTAGGAAATGCAATTAACTTCGATGTGCAAGGGGATAAGGGAAGAACTGAGGTTCCTATGGATGCAGTTGCTTGGTTCTTAATTCCTCTAGCAACGCTAGCCTAGCGATGTTATCCACGTTTCATTTCTACCCTTGCCAGAGTCAAAGTTCCCTTCAGCCTTGGGGATGCCTGTACATATGGGAAAGTCACACAGTGTGAAAAGCACCACTGCACCCAGGAGCTGTTTGCAAACAGCTTCACCTCCAAGACCCCCCAACCCACATTTCCTGCTGCCTCCTCCAGCAGCTGCATTTCACCCTCTGGGGCTTCTGCTCCACCATCAGACAGAAAGGGTCCAGACTCAGCCTTAGTCTGAGCAGGACTGTGTCAGAAGCAATCAGCTCGGGGGGTGTAGAGGGGTGCACACCTCAGCAGCCTCCATGCAGGGCTCCTTAGAGGCACCTGCTGCAACAAAACCATCACAATGTGTTAAGCAGCTGTAAAGCTGCTGGTACGGGGCTCCCAAATGGCAGACAAAGGATGAAAAGCAAAAAGGGATAAGCAACAGAGCTAAGACAGGCCTGTAGGAGAGCTTTCCTTGCCCTTCTCCACTAGAGAGCTTCACCAGGTCTGGAAGCATTTTGGACACCATCCTGAATTCATAACACAGACCAGTTAGAGCCCAGTTCCAGGCAGGAGCATGTGTTCCCAATGATCTTTCCAACACCCACAGTCATGAAGGAAAAAGGATCAAGTACAGCCCCTCATCAGGCAAACATCCAGGCTGTGAGGAGGCTGAGCTGCACCCAAAAGCCCAGGAGCAAAAGGCTCAGCCAAGAGTTCTGGGCTCATTCTCTGCCACCCAAGCCCTCCCCTTGCCTTCATGGCAGTGACAACCCACGTGTGAACCACAGTGTGTGACCTTGGGAAGAAAAGGCAGGCCTGGGCCACCTGCCCCAGAGCATCACCCAGCATCAGCCAGCTCAGCTGCCAGCTCCCTGCAGCACCACAGCCCCCCCAGACCAGTTGCCTTTGGGTGGTTATTCCTGCTTTTCCAGTCAGCAAGGTCCGGGTGCTGCGCTCCACCAGCCTCTCTCCAGCACATTCACCTGCCAGAGAGATTTCATTCCTCTCTGCCAAGGCTCAGAGGGGCATGGAGGCAATGACCACCAGTGCAGGGAAGCGGGGACAAAGCAGCCAGTGCCAGGCTGCAGCTGCCCAGCTTCACCGGGACAGATGTTTCATAGGCACCCCCACCACGATCCCAGTAAGGGATCGCCCACCCAGCTGTGGCTCCCACCACACACCCAAGGCAGTCCCGGCTGCCCACAGCAGGCGGGAGCTGCTGAGGGCTGGATGCTCCGCAGTGATCTCCCTCCAGGTTTGCACAAGCTGTCTAGAGGTAGCTGCTGGCGAGGGGCCAGGCAAGCCGCGGTGGCTTTGATGTGGGTGTCTGCTGGGCACATGCCAGGGCCGGGCCAGGGTGTTTAGCTGGAGGCACCGGGTGCTAGACTAAATTATGCCGGAGGGAGGAAGAAATCTCCAGGTCACGGCTGTGCCACAGTGGCATGAGAAATCTGCCGCTCTGTCCCCATCGTCGCTACTCCACACTTCTCTCCAGAGCTCTTTATCTGCGGCGACCATGAGCGGGGATGTCTCCCCTGCAAGGAAACAGATTTTCCGTGGCATGAAGAGCGCTGGGGGTTTCGGCACGCTCACCCCGGCAGCTCCGGGCTCCCAAGCAGAGAGCTCCGGGCGGAGGATGCTGTGGCGGGGATGCAGGACCAGAGCGGTCCAGCGCAGCGCAGCAGCCCCGCGGCGGGCGGGCCCAGCACCGCGCCGGCTGCCGATGCCCAGGCGCCGAAGGAGTTACTGAGAGCGGGAGATGTCGTTAATAAGGGAGGCCACGCGAGTGATTTTTATCTTTAAAAAGCCCACAGCCCGGGTTGCGCGGCTCCGCTAGGGAGCTCGCTCGGGCACAACCACTGCTCCTTTAAGGTATATAACAACAAAGTGGGTGAACACGCTGGCTCCTCCCCGAGCCGGCACATTCCCTCCGGGTCCCCCCGCCCCAGCCACGAGTGGCAGCGGGGACCCCCACGCCAGGCCCCGGACTACCAGTCCCGGCACACCCCGGGGGTTTGCTCCCTGCCGGGGATTGTAGTTCTGCCGCCGTCCGTCCGTCCATCCGCGGGGCACCGCGAGGCCACGCTGCTCCCGGCCGGAGGGGCTCTTCTCGGGAAAGGCTGGAGGTTCCATGACAGACGAGCAGCCATTAACCCTTTCGGAGCCCCGCGCCGGCTGGCAGCACTCCTGGATTCACTTTCAGCGGGGAAGAGGATCCCCACTGGGACCCCACCGCGCCCGGGGCCAAACTCTATTCAGCACTCCAGCATTCATTCCCCAGGCAAGCCACGGCTCCAACTTTACTGTAGTTTTTTACCCCAACTGCTCTTCCTACAGATCTGGCAGGAACAGAGAGTTTGGTTTGATTGCCCTCCGTGCCAAGCATCGCCTGGCACCCCGAGCCCTGGGCAGGTCGTGTCGCTGGAGATGAGCAATGCTCGTCACAGGAGTCACCCAAGGGTCCCCCGCACTGTCTGTACGGTAAGACAGGCCTTGCCCTGCTCTGATGAATATCTGGAAACCACGGGACAGGGGAAATGGGAGGGGAAACAGAGGCAGGATTAGCCCGAGGTCACAGGTGCCCGGTCCCCACCCCTCCCACAGCCCTATAGCAGGTGATGCCCAGCCTCCTCCCAGCCTGCTGCTCCCATCACCAGCAGGGAGCACGATTACAAATCCCACTCGGTCCCTAGCAAGTCCCGTCCTGCTCCACCCAGGACAGACGGGAACAGGATTTGCAGGTAAGATCCCTCATTCATGCTGGTGTTGAAGACAGACTTCCCAGCTTGGGTAAGGACTGTGCTCCAGCACAGCCTCATTTACAGCTGTAACTCGGGGTCAGACCAAGTCCAGGGATCAACTCTTGGCTACACAGCAATAAAGACTGCAGGATATCTGACCTAGCAATTAAAATAAGGTCTCCATCAGATACCACAGCCCAGCAAACAGCACTGGTTGCCCAAGGCACCTCATAGCTCCTGGAAGTGATGCTTTGGGGCAGCAGCAGCAAGACCCCACAGCAGCTCCAGAGAGCCACCAGCTGCCAAGGGAGTCTCCTGGCACAGAGTTGCTCTCTCTCCCACAGAGTCAGAGGAACTCCCAGGATCCTACATGACCCCAGGAGAAGGGTGAGCACCATGTCTGTCAGGGAGGTTTAATGATCTCCTTGGCTGGCAGGGCCCAGGGCAGCAGCCAGTCCAAGGTGTAAAATGCTCACCTGAAGGAATAGACCCCAACTTCATCCCCTCTTCCCAAAAGGGCATCTCCTGAGCTTTCTGCACACTGTTACCTTACAGCTTCAGCATCCTGCAATGGTTTTGCAGGAAATCAATGGCCTCCAAATGCCAGAAACCAGGAGACAAGGCACCAAGCAACCAGCACAGCTGGACAGGTTTGTTAGAGACATGGGGAAGTGCCTGTGCCAGGAGCTTTACAATGCTGCTTCTGGAGAGTGTCACACAAGCAGCTCTGGGCACGAGATGAGCCACACAGCTCACAGCAAGACCAACTGGGACACTGCAGCCTCTCCATGAACACCCACAGCTCTGCTTACACCAGCAGCAGCTCATTCCCCTCCTCAGCTCTAGAAAGGAACAGATCTGCTACTGCAGATTGACCTGTGGGCACAGCAAGCCATCAAAGGGCTAAAATCCCTCAGTACAGACAAAAACTCCCTTCTCCTTTGGGTCACATCACCAGCTGGCCAACACAGCCAGCATTTTCCCCCTTGCAGCAGGATAAGAAAAGGCCATTCAGAAGAGAACCAGCAGTAGGATCCTGGTAGCAATAACCTCAATTCCACCCTTCCAGGATAAGTCAAAAGAAGAATCATACAATTTCCATCCAAGGGACCTCCCAACACTCCAGTAGAAGCATGGAAGGCAACAGGGGAGTTTGTAAGCACCTGTGGGGTACAGCTTGGCCACACAGCAGTGAAAGGCCATGAAGCAATGGCAGAGAAGCTTACAGAAGCACCCATACCCTGCACAGTGGTTCCCAGGAACACAGGAAATGAGTTGGTGAATTGAGGTAGGAGAAGACCAAATCAAAATACTGAGCATATCATCCATGCCCAGTGGTGCTTGGGGGACATTATACAGCTCCCCACCTAAAAGCATGAGAAAAGATAATTAAATGAATGCTTTTTCAGTATCCATTTTTTTTTCTCCAGGATTTTATACAAAGCATTTGACTGTGATACCAAAGCTGTGAGAAAGAGCTAACAGCTACAACAGCGAGGTGACAGCCCTACCCACAGCCCGCTCGATCAATACAGATGGATCCGCCTCTCCAAGGACTGCTGCCTTTGGGAGCCAACACACCCCATTCCCCACACGCTGCAGCAGAACCTGTGGGTCTGCCCTACAAGTCCCCCCAAGATGGGGAGCAGCCTGGGGAGCCAGGCAACATTAAGCTTGCCCAGCACAGAGGAGAAGGTGGCAGAGGCCAGCCCCGCTCCAAGAGCTCAGCCTGAAAACCTTGTTCTGGCTTGTTTTCCCACTAGCTTTGGGTGCCTGACTTGTAATAAGTAAGCCTGAAAAGCAGGCTCCTTTTCAGACATGCCAGGCACCCGCAGCTCCAGCTCATAGACGCATCTCCAGGGAGTCAAGTTCCAGGTGCACCCAAAAAAACTCGTGTTTCAGCCAATACCCAAAGGCCTCTGTTTCCCTGTCTGAGAAAAGCTGGGCAGTGCCCAGGCCCAGGACTCCGAGGCTCAAGGGGAAATTGCTTTATAGCAGCCAGTCTAATTGCACTGAAATTATGAGATCAAGCAGTAAATTCACGTCTGTGTTCATTGCTCTGGGTGGCAAAGCTGCACTGGCAAGCGCCTGATCTCCAATCGCTACAAATTCACGTTTCATTGCAAAGGGAAGGAGGGGGTTAATGAAGGAGAGCATTGCCAGTTGGAAGTGCTACCTAAAAAGGGTTTCTCCTACTAGCTGAAGCAAAATGGTTTCTCTTGCCAGCTTGTTTACTCTGCAGCTGAGAGCAGAGGATCGCCAGGTTTTGCTGCTGGGTCCTGCTGCAGGACCGACGGCTGTGAAACCAGCCCTGGCACCAGGACATCAGCAGGGCTGGACCAGATGTGGCACAGCTGCACCATGTCCATCCCAGGAGCAGCCCCACAGTGCCCACATCACAGGCAGTCCCCAGGACCAGCATTATCTACACCAGAAAATGTGTAGCTCAGTGCTCCAGAGAGCAAATCCTGGGCTCATCCCCTTCTCCTTTGGGGAAATAATGGTCCTCACCATGTAAGGGCCAAGTAAAAGCTGGAATTACATTTAAACAAGATGGTTTTACATGAACTGTCCACTACAGCAGTAGGGTCCTTAGGAGCCTTGCCCATGGAAAGGGCACCCAAACCCCAACACCAGGGCATTCTGGACACATAGGTTTTCCTGAGAAAGGCAAGCACCAAACCCATCCTGCCCCACCTTGCTGCTGCAGAGCCAGAAAATGGACAGGACTCGTTATCCTCTTTAGAAAAGCAGAGCTTGCAATCCTGTGCCAAGACAGGTATCAGCCAGATTCCTGTCTCTGGGAGATTTTGGAGTCCACAGGCCAAGCTGAAGCAGCGTGGCTCTCACTCATCCCAGCTCCAGGATTAAAGCCACCGTGTCTGCAAACAAAACATTGGCACCTGCCAGGAGAGCCAGCTGGGGAGGAGAGCCAGCCTGCAGCTGCTGCAGCCCTGCCGGCCACAGCACGGTGCCCAGCAGCCAGCGCCAGGATCAGGCCCATGTTTTATAGCCTTTATATTAATTACGCAGAGTCTAAATAAGATTAAAGTTTTAATTCCATCTTCATCTCCTAGGGGCTCCTGCTGTGCTCTCAGGTTTTCCTGGTGCCACGAAGCTTCTCAGGCAGTTACAGCAGAGGGCACTTCTCTGACAGCCAGAGACAGCAGCAGCTCCTGCATCCAGGGCTGCCCTGCGGTGCCCAACGAGCCCCAAGGATGCATCACCCTCTGAACCTCCATAAACCTGGCACTGCTGCAAGCAGAGCTCTGCAAAACCTGACCCTTCACTAAAATCCACAACTCGAGGCCAGCTGGGTCACTCGATGATTAGGAAGCAGAGGGCCAGCACTGGGCAGTGTCCTGAGGCCACACTCAAGTCGTAGGTGGGAAGGCGAGCAGGAGCTCGAGGCAGAGGGTGTCTGCCAGGGCAATGCTTTGTGCCTGGCCCCGTCTGCCCTGCCCAAGCCACCCATCACAGTCAGCCAATGGGCAATTCATGCTCTTAGCCTGGACCACCTAAGCTGGAGATGGGCCAGAGAGCAGCAAATGGCAGCTAAGCAGGAGAAGAAATGACTGCCTGTGCTGGCTGGGTGGAGGATATGGCACAGGCTGGCAGCAGCAGCACTTGCTGCCCTGGCTCCCCAGTGCCCATGAGGACAGAGAAAATGCTACAGCTGCAGGTGGGGCTCAGTCCACAAGCACCAACCCCAACAGCCCACGATGGCAGAGCCATTGATCTCACTGGGCAGCAGCAAGACCTGGCTCAAGACACCAAAGCACCCAAAGCTCAGCACTGACCTATGCAATGTGTCCAAACCTAATCCTGCTGCACCCTGTAGTATCTGCATAGACCTGCTCGTTATCACCTCCTGGACCTCCAGCTGCTGTGCAGACACAGCCCTGGAAAAGCCAACTTGCAGCCAGGGAGAATTGCGAGGGACAGAGCCTGGTGGAGGAGAGGGCAGACACAGCATAACCCTCCATCTCCAACACTGCCCATACCCACTGCCTTGAGCTACAGCCACTCCTTTGGACAGGGCTATGATCACTTTCTACACTATGAACAAGGAACAAGAGAATCCTACAAGAGCTTGGGAATGCACAGAGTATCATTCACCCCAGTTTGCGTGGCTGAAGGCAGATTGTGGAGAAGGCTGCTCCATGAGCATGCAGGACTCAGCCAACTGCGTCTCAGGGAGCAATGAGCTGCCCCAACCACCCTTCCACAGGAGCAAAATCCTCTGTGCTTCTGGATCTGCTCCCATTCCCTTGAGTGGACTACATGGTCAAGTTGAGCTAGCAGATTACAGCCCGGCCAAGAAACAAGAAAAGTCCTCCAAGCATCACCCTCAAAGACCCCTATGGAGCCCAGGTTTTGCACAGTGGTCTGATGACATCGATGATCACTGTGTGTCACTGGCTCTGTAGTTTGGAGTTTGGGCTGCACAGCAGGAACAAGGGCTTCAGAGGTTTTCTTTCCCACGAGCTCCCCACCACACACAGACATGAGGCTGCCCATAGCCACTGCTAAGGTATGCATGCCAGAGTGACCCCAAGGCAGGCACCCATCTTGGAGCACCTCTGCAGTCAGTGAGGAAACTCCCTCTTCTCTCCCCTACCTTCTGCTTTCTACACAAGACACCGTTTCAGAAGCAGCTCCCGTTGCCCTGGCACTGCAGAACCTTCCAGGTATCCATCTCACAGCCCTTTCTCCCACCAGACATCGCAGCCTCCTGCCCTGAGCCCCCCAGCTCTTACCTGGTGACAAGGGCTGCTGCTCTACGGCGTCACCAGCTTCGGCGGGTGCTGCTGCTCCCCGGGCGCGGTGGCTGGGTCTCTCGCTGACTGGGGCTTTTAAGCAACAAACGTGGGGACACCCCTGAGTCTCTGCATCCCCTAAACCCACCCCTGAGCCCCCGCAGTCCTTAATCCCCCAGGGACCAGCCCAGACCCCTCCCCTCACACCCCTCTGTGAGGAAGAGCAGGGGCCGCGCTGCCCTTACAGAGTCAACACCGCCGTGCGCTCCCAGGCGGGACAGAGGGCCTTAATTAGCCCATAATTAACCGAGCGCTGTGCTGCTCTCGCTTTGGGGGAAAACCAGGTGTGATTGGGGCACTTTGTGAGGAGTGAATGATGCACGGTCCTGCCCCCATGCCGGGAGTAAGCTCCGACTCCCCTCCAAACGCGGGGTGATGGCCGGAGCTCTACGGGCGGGACAAGGGGTGTCCGGGACGCGGGGGGACCGGCAGTACTGGGGTGCGGCCAGCACCTGAACCGGGAACTCCCAGGATTAGGACAGCCCAAAGCGAAGCGGGGCATCCCCCCGCACCCCCGGGGCTGGGATTCACAGAAG
>VZTB01009541.1:7657-28764 GCA_013397245.1 Thryothorus ludovicianus | reverse complement strand
CAGCCACCCAGGAATCTGCATTCGTGAAGTTGTTCCCATCTTTCACAGCTTTTCCCAAGNCATCGCTTTGGTTAGAATGCTACATCTCCACAACGCCTTCCAGGAGTTACAGGGCAAATATATCATCTTCACCATAGCCTTACAAAAGGATTTCAGCCCAAGACTGAGGCATCTCCTCAGTCCTCCCCCATATACAATTTGACTCTTTCTTCATTGACCTCAGAGCCCCATGTTGTTGTCTCTACATGTCTTCACCTTTTCCTAATTTGGGAGACAATTGTTGTTTGTAGGGTTGTTTGTTCTCAAGCTTTACTGTCAATTTAAACAGTTTTCTAGAGTCCTGCAATACTGAAAGGTTAATCTGGTCCAAGCTTTGCACAGGGATCATGGCTCACCATGCCTTTCTGCTGGCACCGTGTGAGCCATGCTGGCCCGACTCTGCTGGGGTGCTGAAACAGGAAAAGCTGCTGCCAACGCTTTTGTCTCCTTGTGTCTGCAGCAAGGCTGGCTCGAAGTGGCTGAGCAAATAAAGTACATTGCAAGCCATGCCGAGGTGGCCGTGGCTGGGCGGGCCCGCCCTGACTGCTCCGATACCGGCCCTGTGGCCGCTCTGGGTCTGGAATGGCGGCGGCTGCACGGCTGCCCCCAGCCTCAGGGCCAGCCCCAAGTCTCTCCCAGAGCCAACACAGGCTCCAGCTGGCATGGCCCAGTGGCTCCACTGGGAAGAGACCCAGCCACCCACAGGGACAGGGCCCGTTGGGCTCCCCGGTGAGGGCTGTCCCCTCAGGGGACAGAAATCTCAGCCAGGCCAAGCAGGGCCAGCCTGGGCCCAGCCACGTTACGCCTTCAAAGGCTGGAAGCCAGAGAGCTCTTCCCAGGGTTTTTGGTCTTAAAATATGTGTTCACAAAGGTGCATCCACCCCTTTCAGTGGTTTAATCATGTGTTATTATTCAAAATTGGCCACCAATCGGTTCCCTGCCAGGCCCAGAGGAAGCTAACAAGGTCCTAACAGGGAACTACTCCATACCAAAAAATGAATTAATGCCAAACCAGGACACTGCAGGAACAAAGGAAGAAAAGAAAGGTTTGAAACTGGGTTATATGTATCTCTCCTCTTCTCAGGTGAGGCAACAAAATTAGGTAAGAGTATGAAATGAGCAGCACTGAAGTTACTTTAAAAAAAATCAAAACACCATCAACAACTACACATCCACATCCAAGAAACTCAGCAGCAGATGGCTCCTACATCTTTATAACAACTTTTCTACTTCTTTATGAATAAACTCCAAATACCCAAAATGCCAGTGAAGCTAAATTTCAAGTCCAACCCATTTTAGATGAGCTTAGGAATTCAGCATCATACCTCTGCCTCCATTTTCTTTGCAGCAGCACTGGGTATGTGATTTCAGCAGAACGGGAGTTATTTCACAAACTGTATTGATACTCGGAGTCCATCTTTTCTGCCTCATTTCCTACATTCTCATTCACACTTCAAACATTTCATCCCTTTTAGCTAGCAATTTCATCCACTTACTTAATTTTTCAGTATAGAATGCTGATGTTTCTTCCTAAATATTTCTCTAAGGAAGTAAATTATATTCACCTTACAAACTGCAGTTCCTGCTTACCTGTCACATAGAAACTCAGAGATGGTCACAAATCAAGTTGAGAGTAGACTAAGTTTTGTTTTTTCACAAGTCACCTACGACCAATTTAGTAACAATAGGAAATTACTGGGTTCACTACTGCTAGGTTGTACAGAGCTGTGATCCCAGAACCTGCAGAGCAGTGATTGCCAAGGGAAAGGTCAGGCTTCTAAAGTCAAGACTGCAGCAAACCTACAAATCTATTTTCAATCTACATTTAAGAACAAAATACACATACCCTCTGCTTAGCTCCATCATCTCCAGCAACTTTGATTTCTATCAAGACTATACAAAGCACATTAATACTACAGATAACAGAGTTGGCAGTGCAATGTTTTGGTTGAACTGTTGCCACAGCTTTCTATGAAGGACTCATGATAGTGCATAGCCTTTTCAAGAAGCAAAACAAACACAATCAAAAGTTTCTCCTCCTTCAAACAGTTATTCCTACTGCCTATGTCTGAATGACTGGTGGCAGCCTTCCAAAATCCAGCCCCATGGTGTACAGTGCTTTTGAATCCCCAAAGCAAATGACCAACGTATTGAATTACTGTCTTGTGGTTAGACCACATTTTCACATCTTTAAATCATACTGCAAATAGAAAAAAAATTATTTGCGTTTGGGGGGGAATATTAAGTGAGGTCCATGACACATTAAATTGTGAGGGAAGGAAAAAGATAGCTCTTGTAGAGCTATTTGAGTTAGTGCCAAACAGGAAAGCATGAAGGTAAATCTGAGCTAAGAAACTACTGGTACTACCACAATCTTCCTTTCATTTTTTCCTGTAGATATTACACCATGTCTTTGGATGCTGTCTTACTACTTCTTTGAAAAACAAGTCTATCAAGTGACAGCACAAGCAGAAGACAGTTATTTTAAAGGAGCATGGCATTCTAGTTTGGTGCCTCACTTATTCAAATAGACTCCATGGAATCCCTTCATCTCTGTGTGTTCCAGAAGCTCCATTTCCCCAGTGTGAATTAGAAAAGTCCCAAGAAGAAAATCTAGTTTCTAATACAACAATATCTATTTTATCTTGAAGAGACAATCCTCCAATTGCCCTACATCCTTTTCTTCCTGACTCTTAATAGTGTACAAACATAAATTTTAAGACACAAACCAGTAAGAGAGGATGACAAGTGGAAACCCTCACCATGGCACTTGCTGAAATAAGTGCTTTGGGTGGTAAGACACAGCGATGGGATCCAAGCTCTGGAGAAATAGCAGCAGATTCCAATTTGAATGCTTCCTCAGCCCCAGAATATCCATCTTTCCTTTCTTCCACACCCACGAAGTGCTTCTTTGATTGCCTGGCTGGACACAACCATGCAACCAGCCCATTCCTCCACCATAACCCCACCCACACCAGGAGCTCTGGGGCAACCCGCATCAGGCCCAGCTACTCAGGAAACCTTTGCTGTACAAACAGCCACACCCCATCCTCCCTGGGAGGAAGACTCCAAAGACACAATCCATCCACAAGACTGCAAATGAGAACCAATTGTTAAGAGGGAATGTCAGTGGGTTCCAAAACAAGTCCAAAAAAACCCAACGGAGCTCACAACCGACAAAAATTAGCCTCCAGAAAATTATTCCAAGAGGTTTGGATTAGGAGATAAAATTAGAACAGTACCATTTGGTGCAGTAGGTGGTGACCAGACACCAAAGTATTTTGGTAGATATTCCCGCAGCTCCAGAAGAATGCTGTCGCAACAGTCAGAGTCATAAACCTGAAATAAAATAGGGAGGGTTGGAGAGATCATCATTTTAAACATTCATTTTTGCTGATGGAGGAGTGAACAAGTAGCTGCATGGTACTTTGTAGCTGCCTGGGGCTGAACAATGACAACTTCCAATTCTCCTGTAATCATACTTTCTTACAGTCTTTGTTTTCATAAATCTAAAATGTTTGCCTTACATTTAAAAAACATACAAGATGAAGCTCATAATTATCACAGTCCAACATAAATGAGTGGTATCTTTCCTTCCAAATTTTGAAATGGCAATGATGCATCAACCCTAAGCACAATTTAATTGAATAAAAATCTAAACAGTAATTGTTAACTTCAAAGCCTAGCTATTGAAAAAGGCATTCTCACATTTGCATTCAAGACTGTATAGGATTACTGCGTCATATTATAAATGAAAAATATTTGGATATATATCAGGTAAAGTACAGAAGTTCAAACTAGATAGCATTTTCTCATCTTCTCCAAGACAACTCATGCTGTAGCTACATCACACAGACTATGCACAATTCAAATATATTTCTTTTTCATTTGCTTCTACGCTTTCAACAGTTTCTTTCAACTTCTATAGGAAAAACAGTAACAGTGTAGAAACAGCAGCTGCCTTATATTCCTGAAGGAACAACTCCTTGCAGTTAAAATGAAACTTTAGCTACTATCTGTTACGAAGCTGCATGACTTCCCAGTTTGAGGCACTGCTAAGAGGGTTTCAAAACCATTCCCTTGCCCAGATTCCCTCATCCCTGTGTCTGATTTAGTTCCAGACACAGGGGATTGCCTACACCACAGTTCTGTGACCCAAAGATCTATATCCACACCAGTACAGGTGACAATGAATGTTACTGCATTGGAGCCATCTCGTCCCACTCCCCATAGAGATCTCCCAGCTGTGCTCCCATCAGAGTGGTGTCCTTCCCCTCAGCCCTACCCTGGCCACACAGCAGCACCCATGGATGCTGCACAGTGACTGGGGCATGCTCAGGGTTCTGCTGTCACAGCAGTGCAGCCAGAGCCCACTGCAAAGTTGGCAGCAAGGCAAAAAATGTCAGGTGTTAATAGCTCTGCAGCCTTGGCTCAGCTCATTGTGTCAGGCCACATTTAACCACAGTGGGGGATATCTGGCAATAGAAGCTACAAAGGGGAGAAAATGCAAAATACATGCCTGTGGTGTTGTTACATTAATACAGCTAAGGAGGAAAAAAAAGACCAGATGCTATTTTAGAGCATTGAGGCAAGCCTTGGATATCCTCACCAGGGCCAGTAACTTGAGACAGTGTCTCATGCAGCAGCAGTGTTAAAATTAGTTAATATGAGCTTGTCCTAAATTTAGGCTTCACTGCAAAAATCTCAAACTAGGTACACTCAAATCACCAGTGTGCTTCTAACAGAGGGACTTCTCCACAGCTAATGCAGGGCTCTCCTGGGCTTGCACCAGCCACAGTTCTGACACCCTCACTGTTAGTGGGCAGTGATCAAGAGCAGGATACACCCATGCTGACTGTATGCTAAGGTACTGAATTTGACCATTCCTTTAACCAACTCACAGTATAAGCCCCATTTGAAAGAGCCTAAGGAAAGGGGCTGATTCCTGAAAGCTCAAACCACACAAATATGTGCAGAGCATATTGCAAAACTCTAGGGTACACCCAACACCACACCCTCTGCCACTACTGCTGCTATCTTAAGTACAGAGAAATTGCTGGGCGTGTATATTTTAAGTCACAGTGCCACATCACAGGGCACTGACCTCTCTTCACATGTTATGGTTTGACAAGCAGGCATGACACATAATTGTGTGTCTAAGTCCAGTTCCCCTCCATGTTAGCACAAGCTAGTATGCTCTAAGATAAAAAACCTTGCTTGCCCCTGATCAGTGTCTTTAGGTAACATTTCTTCACTGAGCCTCAGGGGCTGCCAGCAGAGGACAGTGCTTTCTCCAGAAGACTGCAATGTAGCTTGATCTCACTCCTTTAAGGAATAAAAGAAGCTAAGGGTGGAAGAGAGGGGAAGATTAACAGCAGGCAGATGAGGCACAGACTCGATCAGGCACAGACTCAATCACTGCTCTCTTTGATAACAGTTCAGCATTCCAGCCTGTACAGACAGCAGTTTCTGGGCCAGCACTCCAAGCACTGACTGGTGCCATTACTCCATGCTGTATACAGGCAGTACAAACCCAATTTTTGTTTACTGTGGTAGTTTATGATCACAGCACCTTATATACAAGGCAGGGCACTCCCCAGGCACTAATGCTCTTTTCCCAGATAAGTTTGGGGAGATCTGAGAGGCAGAAATCATTGCACCTTTACATGGGAGTAAGTGCATATATTTAGGTCAGGACCAAGAGGAGAGCAATGGAAACAAAAAGTGCAACAGACAACAAGGAGAAACACTGAATGCAACTGAAAAAACAGGCAAACATAATAACACATTTACTTAACTTATTAGCACAAGATTCTGAGGAAGTGAAATGTCAGGAGACCACTTTGGGTTTTTTAAGAGTGACGGCACCCTTACTTTTATCACCAACATTAGGTAATTAAACTCTGCAACTTAGTAAGTAATTATGAGTATGCTGCTGTGTATTTCAGATAGCAGGATACAACAAAGATTCTCCCATAATTTATAATGGGGTGTAATAGCCCAAAGTCAAGACTAAATGGGGAAAAGAGCTCCAGAAGTACCATCTTCTAAGTAGTTTATTCCTCATTATCCTGATAATAAAACATTTTAAATGGAGACAGAACTCCCAATAATGAATTTTCAGTATCACTACTTTGACATTAACAGAACTAGCTGCATTACTTCTGTCTCTCAAGAAGTTATCTTGCTCTCAGAACCAGTAAGAAACTCCCGTAAGTTTAACATAACATATACAAGGCACTTATCTGACCTTAATATAGATTTCAATCTTAGCCTGTAATGTAGGTGCATGCCAAACAAGAATAAGCACTCAATTAATAAAGACCAGAGGAAGCCACTTGGTGTGGGTAAAGAAACAAAACCAGACATTTCAGGAATTATGCTTATTCCTATTCAGGACAGAACCACTTCTGCTCATTAAAATGGGGCCTCATAAACAGTACATGCAATGAGCATTTCTTTTCATTTCATATAACCTGGTAGCAAGCCACAGAACACCAAATATAAATGTAAACAGGACAAAACCATTGCCTAAAACTACACAGAGAATATACTATGCACTTCATGCCCCAAAAAGTATTGCTACTAATACTGCTGGAAGATTGATGAAAAATGCAGGTTATCACTTAGCTCAGGAAAACCTTAATAAATGAACCATTAGGTTTTTACTTACATCAGCAATATTCTAATTTTACTTCACGAAACAGTGTTTTTTGGTTTTTTTCTTAATGTAACAGTGGAGGTCCATCTCTCCAGCAAACACTGACAAATACAAGCAGCCTCTCCTGTGCTCACAACTCATTACCACAATCAGGTATTATGTTCATCTTCAACTGCATAGGAGCTGGAGTCTTCAATGAGAGCACTCTGAAGTTCAGATGGTTCTTGAAGATGCTCATGAAAATGCAGGGGTTGTTACCATCATAAATGGTAACATCATAAGCAGCCTCTTAATTTATGAGACTTAAGTGAATGGTCAAAAAACACATGAGATATGGCAGATCAAGGTCTCTACTCTGTAATTTAACTAGAATTCAGTTGAGTTATGTCAATATGAATGTATAACAAACTGGAGCAGAATTCCCATTAGGTACTCTCCACTAGAGGCCAAAATAAAGAGAATACAGACTAAAAACATGGTTAAGACATACTACCATGGGTCATCTGGTAAGGAACTTTCAATTTTAATACACTAAATATTTCTCCCATTCTTATTTTTCCTTTCTTCTTTGACAACACACCCAACAAGTGCTGGAGGGACACTGACCTGAAGTCACTCATTGCAGAACTCAAGCTACCAGCAGGCAGGGAGATCCAGTGAATTTCAAGTCAGAAAGTCAAGTGTACTTCCTTGCAGAAGAACAGTACAATCAGTTTTCTCATCTGTCTTCAAAACTACTGTGCCAAAAGGCAGCTCTGTTACTGCAATGCACTATGTGCTGCAACAAGAATATTGTTTGGGATTTTGAGGGAAGACACAGACATAGCCAGAAACCACCACCACATCCAAGCTCACAGACCCAAAAGTGAGTCAGGCAAAGCCAGCAGTTAGAGTGTTTTAACACAAACTCTCTGCCACAAGAATATTTTTTTTAAGCAGCACCAACTATTCAAGCTTAAATTATCACTGAAACTACTGAATAGTAGAACAATATAACAAAAGGGAAAAGAGGCTAGTATGGCTGTCCCACTTTCTGAGAACATTCAGCTTCACTCTTTTTTTTTTTCCCAGAAAGCAATCTGGTCCCAGCTGAATATTAACACAGAGGAGTGGGAGAGAACAAGAGTTGGGAGGAATCCTGAAGCACTGAAATAAGCAAAGTTTAATTTTACATTTCCAAGAGACAGAAATGGGAACCAAGTTCTGACAGACATGTTTTCCTAGGGCTGCAACAGGAAGCTATGTTATCTGGAGCCATGACATGGCAACACCACTTGAACCACCTGTGACAATTCAGATGTACAGCAAAGAGGAAAAACAAAAAAAAAAAAATTAAAAATTTGCAGGAGCCCACAGAAGGAATGTACTGCAGCACCTACCACACTGGGGCAGACTAATGGTCAGTTCAGTCAATGAGAGACAGCACTGCCACAGTCCCACACTCATTTCCATGCCCTCCCCAGCAGCACTGACAGCACACAGCTGGTACCACAGCCTCCTGAGCACCTTCAGCTGGCTCACTGTCCATGTGCCACTCCATTTTAACTGCCATTTATAGAGCAAAGAATCACAGGATGTTAAGGGTTGGAAAGAACTCCAAGATCATGCAGCCCCAAACTCCTGGCCATAGGAGTTTGTGAACCTTCCACCATTTCAGGCTGCTCAAGGCCTCGTCCAACCTGCCCTTGAACATTGCCAGGTTTGGGAAAGCCACAACCTCAGTGGGCAACCTGTTCCTGATGCAGGGTGTCTCTCCAGATACCTTAAGGCCCTTTGAGATACTGGAAGGTGCTGTGAGGTCTCCACACAGCCCTGTCTTCTACAGGGAAGCCCCAACAGGGAAGTCTTCTACTGAACAGCCCCAACTCTCAACCTGTCTTCACAGGGAAGGTGCTCCAGTCCCCTCAGCAACTTCACAGCCTTCTCAGGACCTGCTCCAACAGTTCCATGAACTTCTTATCTTGGGGACACCAGAACTGTGTGCAGTGCTCCAGGTGAGAAGAGAGCAGAGTAGAGGGGGAGAATCCCCTCCCTTAACCTGCTGGCCATGGTCCCTTGGATGCAGCCTAGGATTCCATTGGCTTTCCTGGCTGGGAGCACTCACTGCCAGCTCATGGTGAGTTTTTCAACAACCATCATGCCCAAGTCCTTCTCCCAGGGCTGCTCTCAATCCCTTCTCCATCCAAGCTGTCAGTGTGTCCAGGATTGCCCTGACCCAGGGGCAGGACCCTGCATTTCTCTTTGCTGAGCTCCATGAGGTTTCCAATGGCCCATTTCTCAAGGCTGGTAAGGTTCCCCAGGGGGGCATCCCTTCCCTCAAGTACGTCATCACCAACAATATTCTCATATTACAAGCTTGTTTGGGGTTTTTAAATATGTAAATTAGAATTCTTTTCGGAGACTGAATTTATTTTTTCTTTCAAGTAGGCAACCTACATTTTCCTCAGTCTCATTCTGTCATCTCACCAACTGGATCTTACTTTTAAATGAACTTAAAATGAACTATGAATTTTCTGTATACACCAACACATATTAGTAAGTTGATCTATATTCTGAAACATTCATAACTGAAGTCTAAACAGTATTTGATGCACTTGCATGACCCTCCAGCACAGCAGGAACACTTTGCTGGGTCTTAATTCCATTTAACATACTGTGCACTTTACAACTATGCATTTTCACTTCATTTCCAACCAGATCTACTCTTGGTAAGGAATATTCATCAAAATCAGGTTGCTAAGAGAATTGGATTTTTTTCCTGCTTATTTGCATAGGCTACAGACTACTCAGCCTGTTTCCAACTCCACCCAGTAGTTCCACAATTAAATTGCAACAATGTCTCCCTTTTTAAAGGGTTTCTCAGATTTATTAATGTGGGTTGGAGTTCAATCTGTGATACACAATCCTCAAAGAGCATGGGAAACAGACACTCACCAGAACCTTCTAGGTTAGCTTTCTACACTGCGGTGTGTTTCTTTCAAACTTGTTTTTGCTGCAGAGTCCAAGAACCACAAAAATCTGCCATATTTTCCAAGTCCTACTGTCCAGTCATTTAATGGTGAAGTACAAAAAAAGTATTTATAGAACAGTAGTAGGAACTCAGCAGATTCTTACAGCCACACTTCATCCTTCATCTCCCTTAGACAACTCCTCATCTGAGAAAAGATCTGAATACCAGCTGCCAGCACTTCACAACCTCATCAAAAAGCCATTTTCTTCCCATTAGTTAAGAATTCCTGTGTGTTCTTTCTTTTATTACACATGCCCAGGCTCATGGTTTAGAGGCAACTTCACATGCTAGTTTGCCCATTTCCCCAGCAAAACAGGATCCCTGCTAGACAATTCCTCAGCAGAGGAATGATGCTGAGGGCAGGAATTGCATCAGAACATGCCAACAGGTAATTTGTAACTTCAGTACCAATATCTCTGCTCGTGGCAGATCCAGATGTACCAGCATGAGGCACAGCCAAAGAGCCTTTTGAGTTACAGCTCCAAACGCAGTAGTAATGAAAGGCAAGGGCAAGGCATTGCATCTCCAAAATAAGATGTTAAGAAAACCAGACATTCTGTATTTTTGTCCTTACAAGACTGAAAATCAAAACCTTAGCCAGAGATGGGATGACAGGATAAGGATATTTTAGCACGCAACAGCAACACAATGGCCATCATCCACTCCTTTTTCAGCCAAGGATAATCATCTAAATCAAGAGTACAAAAACACTTAACTGAGCTTACAAAATAGGATAACTTATCCTGAAACAAGATGCACTCCCCAGCCCCTTTCTTTTCCTGTCAGTAGCAGAGAACAGTTTATGGAACACAGGCTGCCTTATCATGATTTATGCTATATACGCTCAAAAGGAGCTGAGCCTTATGAGTCACTTCTTGCAATTCCTGAATTCTGTGTAAATTCAAGCCAAAACCCATCTTTCAGACTGTTGGCTTCATTTTATGCCATGGGGGGAGGGGGAATCACCACAAGTCTTCTGCACTGCCTGAAGCTGTTGGAATACTAATTAAAATTAGTAAGAAAAGAAGCAAGCATCAAGCAGGAACGAAAAGACATAGCCCAGGACCTGCAGCATGTTATTGAGAACAAAATAAATAAAACAGTAGGGAGATTACTGCTAATAAAATGGGCAGAATTCCTAAACATTTCTTCTCTGTAACCCCAGAAGCACAAGGAACTGCAGCTTAAGAAATATTAACATAACTGGGTTTCACTAACACACTATCTATCCCCTGGCTACAATCTCTGTTTGTAAGGGACTGTTAAAAAAGAGACAGCAAAAGTAGCACAAACAATATCCATTCTGACATGAATCAGGCTCTAAAATGAGCTAGTGAGCTCTCCAGGGAAAGCAAAACAAACACAGGTCATTGCCCTATGGAAGTTGCATTTCAATGCATCCAAGGAAACTTCAGAACAATCGTGTAGGCAAGCACAAAACCATTCCTTCCTTTCAAGTGCTTAACTCTCACCTAACCATTGTAAATCTCTTTTACATGTCTGAGCTATTTGTGTCTCTTATATCCTGGCTTTGTTTTTAGGACTCATAACAAGAGTGAAAAACATTTTCTGCTATCTCCACTGATAACAACTTCCTTGAATTCAGATTCGATGTCAGCATGACTCAAACCCTGAACTCCTAGTGCTACAGCAGTTCCCAGAGCCATCATGAACTGGGCATGGGTGGAAGATTTGTTAACCAGAAGAGCCAAGTGATTAGCTGAATAATCCTCTCACAATGCTGTGTGCAGTTAATCAGCTCCCTTGGTTCACAAGCATTGGCCACAGGTAGGAGGCTACCACAGCTGAGCTGGGACTGGGAGAACCCTGTTCACCTTTTCAACCCAACTCCCCAAAATCACCCTTGCACCTGGGACAGAACTATCTGAGAATATGGACATGACTCGCATTACAAGAGCCTGGAAACTCTGCAGCATTGCAGCTATGCTGTCTGGAGCCATGGCATGGCAACACCACTAGAACCAGCTATTACAGTTCTTATGCACAGTGAACAGGGAGCAAGAAAAAGAAAAAGAAAAAGGTATCCACCAGAAGCTGCCTATGCTGCAGGAGCTTTCCCAGGACAGTTTTCGGCAGGCAGCAGGAAGAGGGAAAGTGTACTGCACATCCCCCAGCTGTCAAACAACCACCACAAGAAAACTGAAGGACAATTCAAATAAAAGTTTACAGGAACATTTATTGATCTGTTAAACATAAAATTCTAGTTTATTGGCTGCTCCACTAGCAAACTTTAAACTACAGTAGGCCATGCTCAGAAGAGTTACACACAGTAGTAACAGGTTTACAACCGAACTGAGTGAAAGCCAAGATCAGAAGTCAAAGAGCAGCCATTTCAAAACAGTTTAGCAACCTTCTCTTACACTACTGAACACTGAAGAAACCATTTCTTCATGCTTAACACACAGCTTGTGTTGACTACAGCCACAAAGATAACAACTGTAAATTCTCTCTTCCTCAGTTTTCACAGAATCACGGAATGGTTTGGGTTGGAAGGGACCTCAAAGACCATCTTGTTCTATCCCTCTCATGGGCAGGGACTCTTTCCACACCACAGATTGCTCCAAGCCCTGCCCAACCCAGCCTTGAGTACTTCCAGGGATGGGGCAGACACAGCTTCTCTGGACAACCTGTGACAGGGCGTCATCACAAGGAAGAATTTCCTCCCAATATCTCACCTAACCCTGCCCTCTAGCAGTGGGAAGCCATTCCTTCTTGTCCTGTCCCTCAAGGCCCTTGTCCAAAGTCCCTCTCCAGGCTCTCATGGAGCCCCTTTAAGAACTGGAAGGGGCTCTAAGCTCTTCCCAGAGCCTCTTCTTCTGCAGTCTGAAGAACCCCAATCCTCCCAGCCTTTCCTCACGGCAGAGGGGTTCCAGTGCTCTCATGACCCTGGAGGTCTCCTCTCAAGTCACTCAAAGAGGCCCATGTCCTTCCTGTGCCAGAGACCCCAGAGCTTGAGCCAGCTCTGCAGATGGAGTCTCACCTGAGCTGGGCAGCATCCCCTCCTTGCAGCCCAACCTCTCTCTTTTAGTGCCCACAAAAGCAGCTGCCCTATTTAAGGCTTGACATTCCAGCATCCTCTCTCTCCTACAGGACAACAGCTTCTGCAACACCACGTTCCTGACATGACAAAGCAAGGAAAGCCCTGTGCTGGAGAGCCCTGACATGCAAAGCCATGCTGGCACAGAGTGCTCTGGAGCTCAGCCTGGCATGGCTGAGGCAGGAGCTCCACACCCAGCTAAGCAGCACCTTAGCTCACACAGCAGCTTCAATAACTTTTTCAAAGGACACTGTTCTCATGCTTTTCAACTCACCTGGTGCAACACGGCACAGTAGGAGTGCTGATAGGTTTCCTCCTTTGATCAACACTGCTGAACTAAATCAGAGCATTTCAGCAAGGATAAATGAGTCCTGGCATAAATCAGGCTGAAACCAAATCCCAAAACACACTGAGCAGCAGGCCACATCCGTGGATTTCTCAGCATGCTTGTGTAGGCAGCCTAGCATAAGCTCACACTGCCTTTTACCAATTCAGTCTAATTGAAAAGACTACACTTCCAAACAACACTATTTCCCTGCTCCCACATCACTGTACATGACTCCCTCCCAAACCCCTTTAAAAGTAGTCCTTTGGAGTCCCTCCACCTACACAAGGTTCTCACAGAGCACTGCCATTACACAGAAACAACTGATCACCAGGGTAGATAGCCCTTAAATAAACATCACCCTTATACCTCAATTAGTTCCATTCTCTTGTTGTTCATACCTATTGAAAACAAAGTATTTTGTAGGTATTCAAGGTTAAAAAAATCTCATATTTTTTTCACACAGATGAGGGTACCAGAATACCAAGCAAAACACTCCATGGTTATGCAGGCAATGCTCATAAGGAGTTCATGCCCTCAGGTACAGAAAGGGAGTTTGCAGAAACAAAATTAAAATGTTACTATTTTGATTAGATAATTACTCAGATTTACAGAACTCAATAGCAAGTGGACATTACAGCTAGAAAGTCACACTCCAACGAGAAGTTAAGCAGTGCACAGTAAGCTATTAACAAACCAGTACAAATAGCTCATTGTTCTGCTATGTTTTATCACAGAAGGTACTTATGATAATCTTGTCATGCTGTTTTTCCCCTCCCTCATAACATGGCAAGCTCCTTCCCTAGCAGTACAGAACGAGACAGTGCTACAGTAGATAAAAGTTCAATTCACTGGAGGAAATAATCTCTTACCAAAAAAATTATTTTTTTTTGACTGCTAGAGGGAAAACACAGTATGAAGAAAACAGAAAGGTAACCTGACAGCAGCCCAAGTAGGGATTACTTCAGCAATTTTCCAGATTTGACAGAGACATGTGAAATTCTTCCAAATTTCAGCTGCCACCTGCTTCTGAGCAAGTTTTCTATCACTTATTAGTATTTTGCAGTACATGTCCTGCTCAAATTTCCATTCTAAAAGAGAAGCCCATTTTATTTGGGCTCTACTGGTAAGTACTTAGCATCATGCTCAACAGAAAATAAGCCATCAATAACAAGGGAAAAAATATCCAATTCACTGACACAGACTTTTACCTCTGTCATGTTCATTCATGGAGCTGCAAGCAAATCCAACAGTTTCACAAGAGAAGACTTTCTTGGTCCAAACAGAAGATAATATCTACCTGGTATCACATTAAGTATATCAGAGTTCTAGTCAAACATATCTCTTAATGCCTCATTATCATCTATCACACACATGCCCTGCAGCCTTCAGCTCACAAGCACTAGGACTGCACACTGAAATAATCACTTCTTGGTTCTTGGAAGACATTTCTGCTTCAGATCTGCAATAGCTGTTCCCCAGCTGACTCATGCAGCTCAAATTGAGACATGGTCATCTTCCTGCTACCATAAACTACAGAGCTTCTCAGTTACTTCACATGAAGAGGTGGGCTGTTCCAGAAGGAAAGATACTCCCCTTGTTTCTGACCCAGGTACTGGGCATCAATTTTCATTCATGCTAGTATAAGGTGGGGTGCAAAGGGAGCAATAACTCACCTACCTACAGACAAAACAGTTCTAAGCACATATGAAAAAAACAGGAGCAGAAATTAAAAAAAAAAAAGTGGCAATTAATCTACTTATACTAATGGACAACCACCTGCTTTGATCTTACCAACAGACCTGCTGTTTTGCCCAGACAAAGTGAGAGCTTGGGACTCATCAGTCTTATTTCACTTGTTTCATTTCTGCACTGTTTCTCACCATCTCCTGCACATGGCCACCTTTCAAACAACACCCTGTCTCAAGGAGCAGCAAAATTATCTTCCCCTTGATCTCTGCAGGCTCATCAGCCTTCTCCAAAGTGATAATGTCTCTCTGATTACAAGCCCACAAGACAGGCTGAACCCAGTCACCAAAGCATGGCAGCACTGCTGTTGCTCCCATTGCTAGGCAGCTTAGTCAGCTAAACTGCCAGAAGACCACCAAGACAAGGAAGTTTTGCCATCTTTTGAATAGGTCAAATCAGTTCACAGTTGTCCAAAAAGCACCAACATGGTGCATGGTAAATAGCAGGAATGGGAAGAAAGGCATTTCCCTTTTGGCTCAGCTCAAGCTGCACGTGAAACTGTACCTTACCATGAACCTCCCAACTCACAACAATTATCATCCTAAACAACAACACATAGTGCTTAGATGTCTATAGCCCACATCACACAGTTCTTGCCAGAGAGTAAACATCACAGCATTTAATTATTGGAAAGCAACAAATCCCCAAGACCCTTTTCCTGTACTTTCACCAACACAGCATACATGCATGTGCTCTCCTTCCCTTCTCCCACTAAAATGCCTTCTAGTCCACACACAACTAATCATGCCTACAGCCTTCCCTTTCTCTGTAATTTTTCAAGAATTGCCCAATCCCTTTCCAAGACAGCTTGGAACCAAAAAAATTCAGTCTTGGAAGCAACCCAGCAAGGTCTTAGAAGACACAATACAAGCTTACTTTGCTTACTAGCATTGAGACCTGACTTCTTCACAGCACAGCAACAAGCACACTAACACAGACACTCCCTTCTCAAAGACTTTGCCCAGGCTCTTGCTCGTGGCTTGTCACTTGAGTCTAAACTTAAACAGCTAAATTATCAAGTCTCTGATGTGAAGAGTTCATGTCCAGGCAATGCCTGAACTTACCCCTCTTACCTGCTGGCTTTAGACAGGGGCAGCATGTTACTGTCTATGCCTGAGGATTTCACAGCACAGTAAGTAGCCTGGTGCCCAAAGGAGCAACTGGCTCATAGTAACTCGAGCTGCTGCTCTGTCCCATCACGAGAATTATCTAATAATGCTAGTATGCAAACACACTGCTCACTTAAAGCACCTTGCTTTGTTTATGTGAGGCATTTTCATGAAATCCACAAGGTCTTTTGGGAACTTCAATAAATACCCTTTTAGGGAAAAAGAAACCAACCAATCAAAATCCAAGCTAAACACCACAAGTAGAGGCTCTCAAGACTCCTCTTACACCAAGCATGAAGATTTTGCTGCTTCTTTGTGCCTAATAAGCCATGGAAAGGAAAAGTGCATCAAACTGATACACAAAAACCACATGACAGACTATCACAGGCAGGTAGGACAGAGCAGGCTCTAGAAACTGGTCACAGGAAAGCAACAGCTGTCCTGGTCTGCACTTGTTAAAGTTACTGATAAAGCAAATTGAAGAAGTGCAAAAGGACAAATACAACAAACAAAGTTAAAACAACTTGAGTTTTGATTTTTATTGACTTTCTAAAAGGAGCTGAGTTTTATAAAGTGAACAGAGCAATAATTCCAGCAGTAAACCAGGCTAGGAAGAAGCATATAACATGCTAAATTTAGATGTAGGCAATTTTGAGAGACTTAGCTATGTGAGAAAGTTGGGATCAAACACACAATCCTTTAAACATAGACAGGAGATAAGGCTTTTCAATAAAATCTTAGATGCTGTGAAAGCCTGCTGTCCTATGAACAAATAAGCAAGCTTAAATCCTGTGAGTGAAGTAGGCCTGGCATGAAGACTGGCATGCAAGGAGCAGAAAGTTCTAGAGAGCACACTGATACCATGGCAGGTATTTAGGTTGCACCTTCCCAACTGCAATGAGGAGGATGTATTCCTCCAGGAAGCACAGTCCTCATTTCACCTGGAGTAAGGCAGCCTCCTCCACACTGTGGGACCCTCACCTTGTTGTAGAACTCCTGCTCCCTGGGACCACGAGGTGGTGGCTGCAACTGCTTCAGGACAGTTCCATCTGGATGCTGCAGTATGCCTAGAAGAGAAGCATTTCCTTCAGGGCTTAGTTTTAAGAGGTACAGCTTTTTTTCTGCCCTTTTTTTCCCCCCCGAGAAATAGTGACTTCACCATCAAGCACAGCCTATTGAAAAGCTGTAATGCTTCCACTGCACACACAGTAGAGACAAAATTGTCAGCTCCTACATATAACCCTTAGCAGAGGTTTGCTTGCACTCCTCTTATTTCTACCCATTGAATAATTTCCTGGGTGCAGTTCTGCCCAAGGCCAACACAGTACTGGGATTTGACATTAAAACCTCCACCCCAAAAACCCCATCATTAGCTAAAGAAAGATTACACAGACACTGCCTCTTTAAATAATTCATAAATTGTTTTCCAACAATGCCAAGATGTTAAAGGAGTACCACATTTAATGCATTTCTCACTCCTAGAACAGAAATGTGTCTTGTGGATGTACATCTATACTAGTGACACAGAAAATATGTCTTTACTACAAGAAGTAGCACCCCAAGCTATCAGGTGCTACTATTTGGATCACCTATAATTACAGTACAGAATTTCATCTCAGCCAGGCAACACCTTCATCAAGCTTGCACAAAAAACCCCCCCAAAATACCCCCATGAAACAACCTTATGACTCTCCAGTCACCATTCAGTATTTCTGAACACCTAAAGAAGAAATGGATGCAGGCAAGAATGGAGAAAAGTAACTGCATTCCTCTGAAATGTGTACTGTGCTGCATCATCAGATGCAAGGGAAAACCAAAAACCCACTTCTGGAAAAGAAATTTTCTCCTAGGATTAAATTCTAGCATTTCAGAGAGTAATTTACTTTGCTTAGAAGGGTAGCAAAACTGTCAACTGTATCCAAAATGGGTTCTATTTTCAACTACTATGTGAGAAAACAGAGAAATGAGCCAGGAGCTTTGCATCCCAAAGAGAGTTTGCAGTTATAACAGCAATTGTGTTTTTCACAATTTTTCACTTCTTAAAAACCATTATCTATGAATGGGCTCTGTTGTGCAGTCTTGGAAACTAAACAAAATCTTTAGAGACCAAGATATTTACTTTAAAACAACCATCAGATTTAGAATAATTGTTTCAATAGTTTGCTATGCCAAAGATTTGCTTCTAAAATTCGCATCAAGAAGCTCTCAAGTCATGCTAAAAGTTGGATTTTCTATACTTTCCAAAACTAGAAAAATATTGGCACACATGTGCAGACTACCACAACATCTTCAAGACACAGCAGCTTGTGTTTCACCTCCAGTACCCTTTTGCAAGTGCTGGAAACCACTCTGCAAAGTGCACCAAGTACTTCAAGGCACATGTTCTAGATGTGAATTTTTAACAATCAAATTAAAACAGAATAGGTTAAACATTAAAATAAGTTTTATAACACACACTCCTCAAAAATCTGCATTTTGGCTTTGATGAACAGATGACCTACTAGGTAGAAAGACCAGGCAAAGATTCTTGGAAGCAGAATTCATACCCTATTGGGTTGATACATATTAGTTGAAGAGTTTATTAAAAACTGACATGTAAAGTTCCCTCATTCTCTGCATTCTTGACAGACTGGAACACTCACTGCACTACCCTGTCACTGTGACTGGGGCAGGCCTGAAAACCAGAGCCATGTTTCAACACTCACCACAAAGATGTAAACCTTCCCTCTGATCTACAGCAAGAAGCAGAGATACCACCACCTGCAGATCATACTAACATATGGATCTTGGTCATGATTTGTTATAGGCTTCCTGGGATTTCTCAGCACAGACAGGGAACAGGACTATTTTAACACATGAAAAAGCAAATTAACATTTCTGAGGAATCAACAGAACTAGGTTGAAAGTCCTGAAATATCTCACAAATGTTTCTCTCTGGCTGTGGATGCAAAGCTTGCTACCATTCTGAAATGAGCAAGCAAGTCTTGAAGGGAATGGACCCTTTAGCCACAGAATGTCACTCCTGGCTTGGGGACCCGCAGCATTTTGCAGGTGCAGGCCCCCAACCAGGAGCAGGAGGCTCTATAAGGTGACAGATCCCACCAGCTTCTGCCTCTCTCTACCTGTCTATGGAATTAAGCCACAACCCAAAGTCATTACTTCACTTACTACACACGATTCATCTGGGGGAAGCACTACTGCACATGGCACTCAACAAAAGGGCAGTCACAATGCACAGAAGCCTAATTTCTACACATGCAGAGAGGCTGTGAGAGGCCTTTCTTTGCAAGGCAGTAACAGTCTTAGGGAACAAAGGGGAAAAGGAAGGTTATTCAGGAGAAATTTTACAGTGTAGTTTAACTAAAAAAAAAAAAATAAAAGTTAAGAATACTTTGGATACCTTCAAGTCCTCTGTGTGTCTGTTTGTATGTGGGAATAGAAGAGAAAATGGAGTTACAAAAATGAGAGCTGTGAGTACCAGAGCAGCTTTGGTCTTCACTTCAACAAAAAACAGTTTCCAAGATAAGACCATCAACCGTGGTGGTACCTCTGCAGCAAAGTCTTGGTCTTGCCCATGAGATGCAGTGGAGCTAGTTTTACCTAATCCATTGGAGTGGCACCCAAAATGAGATGATCACGTGTGCTGTTTGATCTATCTGCAGTAAGACTGATGTGCCAAAGGTGAAGCACTCCCTGAAATTAGGCTTTTCTTGCCTGATCCCACCTCATGCTATGATGGATGAACACAGAACACACACACCTTCAAGGATCCAGTGCACCTCCACCTACATTTTATCTGCAGTTGGGGCAAGGGACAAAAATTACTTTTCTGTGGAGATTATCAGCAGCAAGACACACCATAGAAACAGGCTGTAGATAAGACAAACTCACAGCACCCTTAGTGCTGTAATTCCAGTCACTGATGATTGAAAAGGTTCTGAAGTTCAGCCCTTGGCAAGGGTAAAGAGAAGAACGACTTTTTTGTTGAGATTATCTGCAACAAGGCACACCATGGATGCAGGCTGTAGATAAGACAAACTCATAGTGCCATTACTGCTGTAATTTCATTCACTGACAGGGCTCTGTAATTTAGCTCTTGGCCTATTCAGCAGGGGCAGTTCCCACCACCA
Organism: Thryothorus ludovicianus; assembly: GCA_013397245.1. NCBI lineage: Eukaryota > Metazoa > Chordata > Aves > Passeriformes > Certhiidae > Thryothorus > Thryothorus ludovicianus. Next base: position 8,683 of record VZTB01009541.1, on the reverse strand, counting down.
GGGTCCAAAGGCAAGACACCAGCAGGTACTCATTACAGCTATTCTCAGAGGGCACACTGCAAGTTGAATGGATGCATATTTTCCATCTGGCTGAGAGGCAGGAGCTACCCCAAATGAGAAATGCCATTTGGCAACATGAACTCGGCCACTTACTTTGGCACTGACCACTGCCTATGCTAAAAGGCCCCTTCATCAGAAGAGCCAACACCTTACTCTTCTACATGGAATTAAAGCAGAAATTTAGAGCTGGTGAAGGCATACTTTAAAATGCTGTATCCTCATGTATTTGTATTATTAGATCACTTCCTAGCCATTGGTTCAGATTTACCATCAAATAAACAAGCAAATAACAAAAGCTTAATAACAATTTGCTGAAGTTTCTGGTGGCCACAGGTTCAGGTGCTCCCGTTAGCTGAACCACGTTTCTGACACCTGTCCTGAGAGAACCAGCATGCTGTTACCTGAACTGTAAAAAGGGGCCTGATAAAATGAAGCTGAACGGCAGAAGCCCATCGGTTTAAGGGTGCCTGATAACTATCACGTCCTGACACACTAACGCCATTTAGGAAAAGCACCAGAAAAACGAAATTTGGCGGCGGTGACACCGCTCCATCCACGGCCTGTGCGCAGCGGAGAGCTGGACCGGCCTCCGCTCCGGCCTTGCCAGGGAGGCTCCGGTCCCCCGGCCCGCCCCAGGCCCCAGCACCTCCGCGGGCAGGTGCGGGCAGAGCCCGGCGGTGAGGGCTCGGGAACGGCCCCCGGCGCCGCTCCCGCCTGCACCGACCCTTGTCCCGCCAGCCACCGAGCTGCCCCTTCGCCGCCGGGGCGTGAGGGAAATCGAAGGCAAACCCTCCCCGTCACAGCCGGTCTGCGAGAATTCAGATAAACGGAGGGTAGGGTGGGGTGGGGAGAACCCCCTCACGGGTGACCCGGCCAGGCCCGCCGCCCCCTCCCCGCGCCCGCCGCCGCTCACCGCCTTTATCCTTGCCGTACATGTGCCCGGCCACCTGGTGCGACAGCGGCACG
>VZTB01009539.1:41999-98725 GCA_013397245.1 Thryothorus ludovicianus | reverse complement strand
GCCTGTGCTCTGCTGCGTGAGGCGAACTGCGCAAAAGGGATAGAGCCAAGAGCCCGCCGTGTCCCTGGCAGCATGGACACATCACAGCATCCCGTGGGATTGAGGGGTCCCTGTAATAACGAAGTGGAAAAGACACTCCCAGTGCAATGCCCTCACGGGGCAGTCTGTGGACACCCCTAACACAGCGGCACAGCCTGTGCCTAATATACGGCTCCATAACCCCAAACTGCACTTTTAAATCCTTCTACATGAAAAGACTTAAATTAAGTAATAAAGCCATAAAACAAGAATACAGGTACCGGAGCTTTATTAGATGTTCCACTGCATACAAAGAAACTGGATTTTATATTACTTTTCTTTTACTCTAAATACATATTCTTGTCATAAAAATTCACATTTGCTATACAGAACTATAGGCATTTTTAACACAACATTTATTAAAGTACCATTAAACAGATCCTAAAACGAGAAGGTGCAGCTCTGTGAACCTTTGTGGGCACAACACACAGGGAGCTCCGTGTTCTCAGTGTTACACAATCATCCTTCCCACCAAAACGGAGACAAGTCATTCAAATGCATTAATGCTCACTGGGAATAATAAGGCTTCTGTACAGAGACCCTGAACAATGTCAGGAGGCAGTGTGGCAATAACATGCTAATAATCATCACCTAGATGATACTAAACTACTGATGACTGAGGCAGTTAAAAAGTTAACTGTCCTGGCAAGCCCATATAGTTTTCTTTTCAAAATTGTGTTTTTAATCTTGTATTTTTATTTTCAGTAATAGTAATTACACATAACTCCAGGATTCTGCTTAAAGGATCCCCACTTCACAGCAAAACTAATTGCAGCTACTTGAGGAATTTCTTCCAATCAAAGTGACCTTTGTAGGACCAATGGCTGAAGGAAGAGATTAGTACATGCCATCTTACTGAAAAAACAAAAACCTCTAAGTGCTCCTCCCTCTGAGGAGATACTCATTGGCCAAGGTGATGCCTCTTCAAGAGGATGTGTGTGCATAACTTGGAGTGTGGAGATAAACCATTCTGGGACATCAGATGAGGCCCACTACCAGCTTTTAGCCTCACATACTTAACATTTTATATCACCATGTGGACTGCTGTTATGTACTGAGGCTGACAAATCTAATAATCACAGCTGGCAGGTAAAGGGATGTGTATGCACAAGTCCAGACAAGCAGCACTGAGCAGAGGCAAAGGAGAGAAGTGGGAAGGATTTTAACTGGACAACTGAAGAGGCTCTGAAATCAGACTTGTGCCTTTCCTCAGTCACTGTTCGGGTGGATCTGACTGAAGCTGACCTCATATCAAACGTGCTGCTGGAAGGCAGGCACCCTACTCCAACCAGCCAGGCACAAAGTGGGCACTCTGTGTTTAGTTAGTACCTCTTTCCTAATTACTCTTGGCATCAGGCATCTTAAACATAAGCCATGAAGGAAGAGCTAAATCTGGCTGTAGAAATAGTACAGCAGTCATACCTGTAGGCAGTGTAGAGATTCCTAAGTAGGTCCTGCAGGGACAGGGAATTATTACAGTTTTCTTATTTAAAGCTGCCACAATTCCTAAAAGCAGAATGCTGTACATGGGCAGGCCAGGCCATCCTGATCAGCCTATGACATTCACAATTTTTACACAAGGATTTTCTTTTTTTTTGATAGGTCCAACCTACACTGGAGCAAAGTTCAAAGCTCTTCCTGCAAATTTAAAGCTATGTTCCAACACAGGACATGAGCAGTATTGCATAGCATCCAGGCACTTCCTTAAAGCCAGGATATCCCCATCCTCCTATCATGACTATATTCCAGAAGATGAATTTTAGGCCACTCAATTACATGATCACAATTCCTGCTGACATCAGCAGGAGCTGTGTGTGCGCAGAAGTGATTTGATCTGTAAAACACTGGAAACCATGCCTTTGCCACCTTGTACAGTCAAGGCAGTTGATCAGGCAAACATCCTATTCTTTATTTACAAATCTGTAAGTGAGCTCCAAGTAACTTCAAGTTTAACTCCTTTGTGCCAGAAAGTGAGGGAGTCAGCTCTATGGACAACCCTTGGTAACATCTGAAACAGGACCGATAATTATGAGATTTAACAATATCATCCTAATGCATTAAGGCAGGTCACATAACTGCCCTTTTCCTTTAGGATTAATTATTATTTCCTTGTACACTGTAGACAATCCATAGTCCCATTTACACACATACCTACGAAACAGCAGCACAGTAAAAACTAAATAGACCACTGAACTCCAAACACTTGTAATCATTACATTACACATGTTATACAGCATATTTTAACCTCATCATTGGGTAAACATATACAATTCAGAACAACATTGACTGTATGTAACACAGAAGCTACCACTGAGATATGGCAAATACATCATACACTATTAGCTTTTGCTTCACTGAAAAGGAATTTAGAACTTTGAAACGGTGTTACCTGAACCCTTGAAATCACCAAATGGCCAAATCAGTTGCTAATAACTAGTGCTTCATATAATAAATTGAGGATAAACAGCACTGGAATTGTGTTTTCAGGGCACTCTGCTTTCTTTTTTATTTTGTGGAATTTAGCTTCACAATTTTAAATTTCATTTGCAACACAGCCTCTAATTGCTACACAGTGACTATCTGCTCACTCTCATCTCAGGTTAAAGGCTTAGTAACTACTTTGAAGTTAGTAGAAACTGCCTAGAGTTGTATCAGTATGACAGAAAGATCGAGCCCAGCATACAGGATCATACATTCCCTCTTAGCCATGCATGCATATATATTTATATATACATACACGTGTACATTTAAAAGAATATTTTGAAATGGCAGGACCTACAAAACCAGTAATGTACCCAACAGCAAAAGAATGCAAATAACCCACTTATTCTAAAACTACACTCTTGTGGTCTGATTCCGATTCACCCCTTACCATACAAGGCAAGAATTGCACTCCAGGAACCACCTCCTGTTTGGACTGGATTTCTGCAGGTTAGATCGGTATGGAACAAAGATGTCTCAGCATGTGTAAGCTGAAAAATGGAGCCAGGTGGGTTTACACAGATGAGAGACTCCTTGTGTGCAGCACAGTCACCATTTTTCAAGTATGGGTGAAAGGAAAGGATCGAGTAATCACATGAAACTGACAGAAAACTACAGCACTTTATGTATACATGATGAACATAGTGAGGGGGGAAATAAACAGAAGAAGCAATAAAATGTTTTGGCAGTGATTGACATGACAGTTTGAGTAAGTAGATGCTTATACAGATCAATAGTGTAGACAGGTATTTTTCCTTGATGGGCTGATTACAGTCAACTAATTTCAAAATGTATTATGATTCCTTATAATACATGTGAAGAAACCTTCCAAGTTAATGGGATCAGAATAACACTTCTGACCCAACCCTGCAAGCACATTTCTGGTTGAAATGAAAGACAATTTTAGCTGCATATGGGTGGCAAAACTGGGCTCTTGAATGGTCCAGTTGTACTGCATAGTGCTTTCTGGCTTGTTCTTTTTTGGCAAGATCCCCAAACAATATCAACAGGGAGTGCATCTCTATCAGGACTTATAGTTTTAGGCCCTCACAGATGAAATCTTCAGAAGAGCATGGATAGTATATCCCCACATGCACTTTTTTCTTTTAGTAATTAAGGCAAGTTTGTTTACCTGTTCCTACCGTAAAGTGCTGTGCTTCTCCAATAGAAAGATCAACAGCAAAATGAAAACACATTTTTTCTTGACCAGAATTTAACATTTTGCTAGTATTCTCCTTCATTAATGGACAAATGACACAATTTGTCTATTACTATTTCTTGTCAGAGGATTTTTTTTGCTTTGCTTTTATTTTCTATTTATTTCCAGATGAGAATTAGAATAAAACTGACACTAAGCAAACATTTCATAACAATGCTAACAAACTCTAGATAGCTCTATACTTATTCATATATACAGGCACACACACATACACTTTTTAAAATACAGCAAAGCATTTGCCTTGAGTACACCTCTGAGCAAGCAAAAAGCGTGGTGTGTGTTTGAGCAGGGGTACCAGCAGAAACCTGGTGTTGATGCTCTCATATGTAACAGAATTTCAGCCAGAATCCAAAAAGAAAAAAAAAAAACCAACCTGATTTTCAATTCACCCAAGGATTCAAATCACTTTACTGTATTAGAAGGATAGATTAACTCTTTTTACTATATTTAAGCAGCTGAAGAACCACAGGAGGAGTCTGGAAACAACCAACTTCACCTAAATAGAAAAAGGAGCATTTCATACCACACTGCCAATAAATAAGCAAACATTTTCACATTTCTATGTAGGACACCCACATAGGTCTGAGTTCAAAAATTTATTTTCATGTTTCATTTTATATGTCTGTTACATAGATTTTACTAGAGAGCCTGTGGAAACCAGAAATCAAGTGTCAAGCCACTCTATAACTTGCTTAGTTGTGGGTGAAAGCATTAAAGTCATACCCCTTGTTCAACAAAACCATGACTTGTGACTCTTGATCCAATCTGGATGAAGTTTAAATGCCATAAGAAACCTAACTAGCTTAGATCACAGATTTTGCTGGGGATGACTTATACCATCCTAACCTATACAGAAAAGAATGCTGCTGAAAGAGCCATCACGACTTCATAACAGCTGCATGGAATTTTTTTCAAACAAATTTATAGTAGTCCTGTCCAGAACCCCAAAGGTCATTATGTAAGGGTACAAGGATGTCTGTGTTATACACCTGCATTTAAATATGTCATCATTCTACACATACACTTAAATTATTCTTTATTCTACACTCACATGTGCATACACTTTCTCCAAGGCACCCTCTCAGTACAAAATAGCAGGAAGTGTTCTTTTTATTCCACTCCCTAAACTAAAGCAAACAACCCCCCCGTAAGGCTTGTTCCTAATCTGTTTAATATGACCATTTCTGAATTTCTAAACTCTGATGGGAGATAGTAGTCATTATCACCTGACAGAAAATAGCAATGGACTGTATGATGCAATTCTCTCTTCTCATTCAAACAAAACTTCTAGTCATATCAACAGAAATTGGACCTTAATTCTATCCCATTAATCCCTGCAATATTTTAAAGAGCATTTCCTTGTAAAATGTTATACCATCTATTGTTTTGTACAAATGAGATGTTCTAAATTCCAAAGTTGTGCACCTGTATATTGATATGTCCAGGAGATAGGACTGCCTATATTTTATCCATTTAGGTGTCATACAGTCACAATGCTCTCATTTTAGAAACTATTAAGTTTTCCATTTACTTTTTATGTATGTTTCTTTAAACCTAGGATGATCAGTGATTTTGTTGCTGGAACAGTGCCATTCAGTAGATTTTCTGTCTTGTGTTCTGCAGTATAATATCCCACAGAAAATTTAAGGACTATGAAGTACAACTATTAGCTAGAATTGAACTACTACACTCTTTACAGGAACTTTTCACTGAAGAAACTGGCATTGATTTTTTGTAATCAGTGGGAAAGTGTTCTGTCCATAGCTGCCTTAAAGAGAAGCTTAGACTGCACCTATTTTTAAGTGCCTTTTCAGTCTTGCAGAAATCAGGTTTCCACCATGGGACAAAATACTGCACATCTTGGAGTACACACAACTCACCTTATGCTCAATCCGTGCTAAACAAAGATATTTTCCTATTCAATTCAATGGATACAGGATCAGGCTCTTACATAAAATTAATCCTGGGAAGAAGTGGTGCTCAAGGCTGGCCTAACTGTATACCTGCTGGAACCAGGGAAAATATGCACCAGCAGCTGTCCCTTAGAGGTTCCTATTGTGACCAGTGTTATTTGATATCTTCATTAAATATATAGATGAAGGAATCAAGTGCACCCTCAGCAAATTTGCAGGTAACACCAAGCTGAGTGGTGCCATTTACACACTTGAAGGATGGGATGCTATCCAGATCAACCGGGACAAGTTTGAGAAGTGTACCCATGGGAATTTCATACCGTTTAACAAAACTAAATGCACGGACAACCCCCGGCATCAGCACAGGCTGGGCACAAACAGCCCCAGAGCAGCCCTGCCCAAAGGACTTGGGGGTGCTGGGGGTGAGAGGCTGGACACGACCCAGCCATGGCACTCCCAGCCCAGAGAGCCAAACCTGTCCTGGGCTGCATCCAGAGCCCCGTGGGCAGCAGGGCAGGGAGGGGATTCTGCCCCTCTGCTCTGCTCTGCTGAGACCCAGCTGGAGCACTGCACCCAGAGCTGGCACCCAGCATAAAAAGGACAAGGACCTGTTGGAGCAAGTCCAGAGAAGGCCATGAAGTTGATTAGAGGGATGGAGCACCTCTCCTGTGAGGAAAGGCTGAGAGAATTGGGATTGTTCAGTCTGGAGAAGAGAAGGCATTGGGGTGACCTAATTTTGGCCATCCAGTACTCGATGAGAATCTACAAGAAAGGTGGAGAAAGGCTTTTTACAAGGGTATGTAGTGACAGACAAGGGGGAATGACTTCAGACTGAGAGTAGGTTTAGATTAGATATTAGGAAAAAATTCTTTGCTGTGAGGTGATGAGGCACTAGAACATGTTGCCAAGAGAAATTGTGGATGCCCCATGCCTGGAAGTGTGTAAAGCCAGGCTGGATGGAGCTCTGAGCAACCTGGTCTAGTGAAAAGCGTCCTGCCGATGGCCAGGGTGTTGGAACTAGATGATCTTTAAGGATCCAATCCAGGCCATTCTGTGATTACAGAGTTAGGCCAGTATCACATATCTGCTGGCTTGACCTGAGGCAGAGACAGTGGAAAACCTCATATTGAGAATGAAAAGCAAGCAGGATTTCGTCTGTGTTTTGTGCAAACTACACAGTACATCATGTTTACTGTCCACTGATTATGGTACATAACACATCATGTTTACTGTTCACAGATTATGCATGTATTAGAAGCATGACTTTGGATTTACATCACAAAGGCATTTAAACCTGCAGCTCATTGATAAATATGATCAGTTAAACTACCTAACAGATGAAATGTAGCAGCTTAAAATTTTCACGCCAGATATACTGTCCTCAGTCTTCTGGTGCAATGCTCACACCATTGTGAATCCTGCTGTGAGCAGGAAGAGGACAATATATACATCCCCTTGCTCTGAAAACAACAAATTTCTTGGCACTGTTCATAACCACAGAAGACACGTGAATCACATTTGGTACCTCATGGAGAACCTGTAAATGGCCTTCTTTTATCAAACACTGTAAACATGTTTAGTTTTGCTCTTCACATTAAACACATATATGAAAAATGATCATAAATGATGAAAACATTTCCCTTATGCCCACCCACTAAAGCCCTAAACACCTCAGTGTGTTACAAGAAGATGAGTGTTTTACAATATAATCCTTTTAGAATACAATCTTTCTTTTTTTTTTCAAATTCTGAATAATGCAACAACACACATATCACAGTACTATCAAGTAGTGTCATCTTCACCTTCATCCAGAGAATAGTTGAGCTTTATGACTGTGCTGATAAAGTCACCAAGTTCTACAAAATCTGCAGTGATAATATTCACACCACTTTCTCCTGCTTTCTGAGTTCGGACCCACTCCATCATTGCAGGAAGAGCCCTAAGGAGAAAAGAGGAACAATAATTACTCATGAATCAGTGAGACAATGCATCAAGATAGGATTTACCAAGAGTGTCTCCCACTGATCTTACTTGGTTCCTAAGAGAAAGAAACCAACTGAGACATGACACCGGTTACTGCTCAAGCTTTTTTGAAACTCTTTTTTAAATTTTCATTCTCTGGAGAAACAATACATTGATTGCACTTCAACATCTCAGTAGAAAAAATGGAAGGAAGATCATGCAGGCTTAGAGTAACATTGATTTTGCCTAGGCACAAGGCAAAATTGGACCATGGACTAGATACTTTTTGATATCATCTGGTCATATGACTCCAAGGAAATAACTTATGGAAAAACAAGTAACAGAGAACTCAAGCCATTTGCAAAGTATGCTTCATACTCAAGGAAATGCTGAGAATAGTATTTTGAGGAACACACAACAACTGATGCCTACAGTGTAAGTACAGAATATACCAAAATAACTTTTCTTCACCAGTACTGATACCCAAGCCATGAATTAATTAGACTTAATAATAAACCAGTGGTTGTAAACTGAAATAGAAAGCACCTGAAATCTTTTCTAAGATGGCAGATTTTAATTATGTCAGATCCTTAGCACAGGAATACTGAGATCTAAAGGATATCTGCCTGTGTTTCTGAGTACAGAGAAATTTTTCTGACATATTTCTGTGAAAATACAAACTAACAATCACAAGAAACATCTGTGAGAAAAATAAAAGGCTTCTTAGCCCTATTGAGGCTGTCAAGAAGCAAAATCTAGTTTTTAGAAGAAAGAAGTTAACAGAGTTCAAAAAAAGATAAGGTACACATTTTTCAGAGAAAGGCTATTTTTCAGAGATAGGGAATTGACCATTGGTATAAAATTACAATGACTGTGACAAACTCTGCAGCACTGAGTCTTTAAATCAAGCCTGGATATCGTTCCAAAATTATACTTTTGGTCAACCTCAAGCTGCTGAGTTAAATAAAGGAATCTAAGGTCTGGGCAGGGCTGCAGTCAGTTTAGATGAACATTGTGTTTTCCCTTTGCTCTAAGATCTGTGAATCTGTGATTTCCCCTAAACCAGCATGTTGTGCAGCCTTTTTAACAGACACAAGGTACATGGAAAATTTTGGTCTGACAGTAGTTTAAATGAAGGTGAACATGTTGAACCTATATTTTCTCTCAAAAGCTCTAGGAAAACAGGTTTAAAGAAAAGAGAACAATTAGCAGACAGAAATTGTACTTGTCAGTGGCTACTAGAATCAGTCAGTTTTAAAAATAATTTACTATGGAATAAAATCCAAGCAGCTAAAATTATTCCTCTTTATGATTTCACAGGAGAATATCCAGGTTTTATTTCACCAAAATATACTTGAATATGAGATCCACATATCAGCAATACATTTTATTTCAGTCATTGATTCAGTACGACTGAAGCATTTGTAAGTATGCACACCAGTTCATAAAACTGAATTCAAGCATTCTGCTCCTTATGAACCCAGCCAGCACCTTCAGATGTAAGTTATGTAATCCTGAAAAGCTGCACTCTGTAGAACTGTAACAGGGCACATATCAGGTGTTAAATACCTGGCAATGCCTGGACTGCTTGAAAAGATCTGCAAGCAACCAGAACCAGGACAGATCTCAGCAGAACAGCATAGACCACCAAGGTGACAAAAGGCAGCTCAGAGCAGCTGTAAACTCCACTGCATCTTCACATGTGAAAGGTACTGCTGAACTCTGCACAAAGTACAAGGTCGAACTTAAGAGATGGCAGTACATTGCTTCTGTATTTAAAACAAACCTATTTAAGACCAAAGAGTTACAGGTTTAAAGATTAACTGATTCATTGTAGGCAAACACATATTTTTCCTCTCTCCGTCTCTCCCTCCCTTCCTTCCTTCCTCACCTTCCTTCCTGCCTTCCTGCTTTCCTTCCTGCTTTCATTCCCACTTTCCTTCCTTCCACACCTTCTGAGCCTTCCTTCCTCCTTTCTTCCTTTTCCCTCCCTCCTTCCCCCTGCCCACCACTCCTTGAGGCATAATTAACGTCTTTTGGTGTCTTTTACTTTTTGGTGTCTTTTACTTTTCTGAAACTGGTTCTGATGTAATTCTTTCTTCACACCATACTGTTTGCTGTTCATACACTTACCGATATTGACTAAAGTACTACTTTCCTTTTCCTAATGTGTCCTTAGTAAGTCAGACTCCACCAGTCTCGCCTCCCTTTGATTAGTGCTTTATCCTAATGTCAGTCTGCTTTGCCATTTCATCAACAGTTGGCTTGGTTAGTCGAATGGGTTATTTTTGTTTTACTGATGTTTCACACAGGATACAGTTGCATGACCCTCTGCTCATATGTAAATTGCGAGATAAAGTCAAGGAAATCTTTTGTTCATGAGACTAGGGAGCATTAAAAGATAAGTCAGAAATGAATCACATTATCAAACAAAAAGCTTATTTGCATAGCAAAGCCAAATAACACAAGCCGATTAAAAAGAAAGATAGCTGAAGAAAAGATTCCCCTGACCTTAAAGATTTGATGTAGGCTCTGTAGCTCTGTTTGTGACAGAAGTTAATACAAAAACCATACAGATCATCTGTTCCCCATATGTCATATTGAGAGTGGATTACACCAATGACTTTAAGAAACCACATGTTGCTCAGTTTCAGTGTGTATCTCAAATGCTCACAATAATTATTAGAATAAGCCTGCTTTAATATGCCTTGGGGTGCCTTTGTGATAACAGTACAAACCTTGTTCACCCTGCCTTGTAATTTCCAAATTGTGCCTCAAACTAGTGATTGTTCTCACAAAGGATTTTAGTCAGGTGAACAAACCACCTACGTGACTGAGTTCATAAAAGCCCTGTATGTATCATGGTCTTCATAGATATTCTTAGGTGGCTCTCTGACAGACATGGGGGAAGCTTCTAGAAATTTCTCACAGAAGCCACCCCTGTAGCACCCCCATCTACCAAAACCATGCCATGCAAATCCAATCCATCTTGCTGGGTAAGAAATGATTTTATGCACAAGCATATACACCTCTTAGAAGCCTCTCAGCCTGCAAAACTGTAAGAGCATCGCTGCCTCTGTGTTAGGCAGGTCCCGGATCTCCTGTGGAGAATATCTATGCTTTAGGGTGCCTCCCACAGAGTCCAGGCCCTATGGCCACAATTCCACTTCTCACAAGAAATAATTTCTAACCCCTACAGGTTCCAAAGCCAGCATGTAATCCAGAGCGACACGCACAGAAGGTGCTGGTTGTCTTTGCGCAGAGCCAAGGAGGAGAGAGGTGTGCTCCTCGATGAGACCTGTGCCAGAAGGAAGAGTCCTATCCCCTTCCCTCACTTCCTAGCGCACTGTTTTCGTCCTGCTGCAAATCCTCTTGGGTTGGAGTTGGCCAGATCTGATCCGGCCAGGCCAGTGCAGCACTGCCCCATAAACTACAGTCTGAAGTCAATTCATTTTTCCACCTCCCTGGTGGAAACAGAGCAGGTAATGGCGCCAGTAGTGTAGGGAGGGCAAAGACACAAGGCTGGGCGGCTTGGAAGGAGGTGAATAGCATGTTTCCTTAGTTTGACTGTAGATTGAGATCAATAATCTTAGTGATAAATTTTCTGGCCTGAAGGAATATGTAGAGTATCTAATTTCTTTTCACTAACTGGAAACTAGGAGGTACCAGACAGCTGCCGCTCACTGCCAGGATGGTGGGAGTAAAGCCATGTGACTGATTGATGTGGAAGGACCTCATGGGAAGGGCCATGGTCCAGCCCCAGCCACCACCACTGCACCTCCACATAAACAGACAGATCCATTACCCATGGTGCCCAGTAGCCTTCTGGAACTGCATTTCCACCTGCCAAAGACTGCATGAGAAGGGGGAGACTAGAGGACATCTGAGTGGTGGGAACAAACCTATGCTGGACAATGCAAAGTCACACAGAGATACTTGATGTGGCTTTTTTTGTGTATTTCTTCTGAGACTGAAGCTTTTATCTCACATAGCACCTCACTAGGTCAGTCAGAAGTACTCATAATTTGGGCATGACCTGGGTATCAGGCTGGTTTACATCATGACTGCAAGCAAGCTCTATATCACCATTTTCAGTCTTTTTTAATTGGTTTTCTTTTGAGGAGTCATGTACTTTCTCATATAGAATTGCTAGAGCAATTTTCATTTACAAGACAGTAAAATCTAGTCTCAGCTTTGACACTTATTTTATTACCTCTATTTTCCCTGTTCTGCTTGCTTGCTTATATAAGCAGAAATGTGCACATATTTATTTTTAAGTTTTTCTCTTTCAGGAACCATTTTATGATGCATTAAAGGAAATACTGACCTCAACTACAAAACAGGCATAGCCCTTTTTAAGTTATTGAATATTCAAGACTTCTTTCTTCTTTTTTTTTTTTTAATCTATCAAAGCTCTCAAGTGACTTCAATGGCACTGAATTTAGTTTAAAAAATAATAATTAAGCATTCAAGTTGCTTCAGTTCAAGCAGTAAAATCATGAGTCCCATTAAAAGCTTTCAGAAAGAAAATACAACCAAATTAGTTGTATTAAGATTTGCTTTAAAAAATATTCTTAGGCTATTTTAGTTCAGAAAGAGGGTTGGTTATTTTGGTTTTTTAATGCCTGAGTCATGAAAGCCTGACAACGTGACAGAGGACTAATGACAGCAGTGCTGTAAGACAGGACCTCCCATGGTGGAACAGCCAATCCTCTTGGCAGAGCTTTCACAGGAGAGGAGAAGGAAAAACAAATTCACAAACACAAAATAGAATGGCTATTCACTATTTAACGAGAGTTTTGTCACTAAAGACAAAGAACAGGTTTTCTTCTGAAGTGCAGGAGTCAGTACAACCTAATCCACAGCGAGAAATTGGTCTCATTCACAGGGTTTGATGCTGCTGAGCATTAAGTGCCCGTTCCCAGTAACACCAGTGAAAACTGCAGCAAGTCTCCATGCTCAGGGCAAAGTGGCATGTGGCATTCCTTCCCTCTCCAGTGAAGCACACACCCTGATCCCTGCAGCCTTTTGCAAATAGGTGTTGCTGCTGAACAAAACCAGCACCTCTCTCCTCCTGTTTACACGAGCCTAACTCAGACGCCCTATATTCCTTAATCTCCCCCCTCTCCATTCAGTTTTAGCATTGTCTGCAGCAACACTGAATTCCAGAGCCATAATTCAGCATATGCTCACCTTGGCTTTTCAAGGATGCTGAGAATTCATCGCTCCAGTGGGAGCAGTGCATTTTCTGTGTGTCACTGAAGCATGAAAATCATGACTGGAAAGAACTTTGAAAAGTCATCTAAGTTCATCCAGCCCACCTTGAACAGGATCAACTGCACAAAGATCAGTGATACAAAACTCTCCTTCAGTTTAATCTATTTACAAGCCCCCAGTGAGGGAGATGTCACAACCTTTCTGTGTATTTAGAGTTCCCCTATACAGATATCCTTATTCATCCATATTAGCTTCAAGTGCAGTACCCAGAAATAATGGCATTGTGGCACTTTGCTCAAGAGTGTTCACCAAGTCCTCACTCTGCTCCTGCTAAAGGTTAACTCTACATCTGTAAATTAATTTCCTTGCAAAGGATGAGCTTTAGGTACCATTCCACACTACATCATTCTACCATAATCTTCCCTGTGGCAAAACTACTTTAAAAGCTCCTCCTCTTTTATATGGCAACCATTTGTTTCCACTTCCTGATCAAAATTTACAATTCCTCAGTTGTGCTTATAGAACTGTAGAGACAAAATTATTAGAGTGCACAGAAATGGTCTGAATTAACAGAAACAAAACAAGTGGTTTTGCTCTCCCTCTGTCCCTGATTCATTGACAAGTTTTGGTTTGTAACAGGTCCTTGCTAACTGTTGAAATGTGACAAACAAGGAACAAGTTAACTGAAGCAGAGAGATTTACATGAGCTGTGCACAAAAAGGCTGGAAAGGAACTGCTCAGATGTACTTCAATACCCCTTGAATCCTCTTTAGGCAGCAGTAGCATTGTCATAGAATTTGGACCACTGAGGTCAAACTGACTCAAACAAGAACATGTGGGCAGTATTGGGTGGGAATTTCTTTACCTGGATCCTGAGTGGACATTACTGTACCAGAGTTGCCAAGCTGCAAGAACTACCTAGATTAATATCCAACAGCCTTGAATTTATTCTTCTGAAAACTTGTCTATAATTCAGTCATCCTCAATTGCTTTATACAATTTGGAAATGCATCTATTCAAATAACATAGTCAAGCATGCTGGGGTCAGATACATCTTTTAATGGAATTATCTTAGCAGCATACTCTGCAGAGTCACCAGGGGCCAGATGTGTTCCTTCTAATATTGAACTAGTCTTGGCTTTCTGGGTTTCATTCATAAAGAGAGGCAGAAATAAGCTCAAGAGCAATATTCTTGCCTCTTCTTCAAAAAAATATTTCAGCTGAACTTATTAAACCTACATCTTGTACAAAAATGCAATGGGATATTTAATAGCAGCAAATGGTGGTTTCTGGAGGTAATTAATGTTCAATATCCCATTTGTACCTTATTCCCTGTTTTTAGCCATTGCATCTAGAGCATTAACTAATAGCATTAGGAATACAGGCAGCAGAGAAAGGACTCAATGGACACTGTAGTATAAAATACCTCATTAAGGAGACAACTCTAGTTTTGGCTACTCTCTTGGTTAATGCAGTAGGGAACTGAAGTGGTAAAGACAGAGCTAAAAGTTTGAACTGCTGCCATATAAACCATGGTGTTTAGCTTTTACATTATGACTGAAGAAGGCTTGTAAAACATGTAGTATGGAAAATGCACGATAGTCAAAGGATTTAAAGGAAAAATTTTTCTTGCTATGAGGATGTCTCTGTTCAAAGACTGTTTTTCTCAGTGATTTAGCAGATCAATTTAGACAAGCTCAACAACTGCTTCTGTAACTGGAGTTGTGCAAATATTTGACATGGCCTTGATATCCTTGTCTCTAAATTGAAGAGACATAAATTTGGTGGATGGATCACCTGGTGGATAAGGAATTGGCTGGATAGTCACACTAAAAGAGCTGTGGCTTAATGGGCTGATGGAGAGCTGTGTCAAGTGGTGTTCCCTGAGGGCTGGTATTGAGGCTGATTGCTGTTTACCATCTTTGTTGGTCAGATGGACACTGGGATAGAGTGTTCTCTCAGAAAGTTTTTTGATGACACTAAGCTGTGTGGGGCAGTCAACACACTAGAGGGAAGAGATGGCATGTAGGGGGACCTTGACAGGCTTGAGGGGCATGTCTGTAGAAACCTCATGAAGTTCAAAGTCAAATGCAAGGCTCTGTACATGGGTCAGGGCAACCCCCAGGCTGGGGGCTGATCAGATTGAGAGAAGTCCTGCAGGGATGCACTTGGGGGTGTCAGTGGATGAGAAACTCAACATGACCCAGCAATGTGCACTTGCAGCCCAGAAAGCCAGTCTGGGCTGCATCCAGAGCAGTGTGGCCAGGAGGAGGGGATTCTGCCCCTCAGCTCCACTGGACTGAAATCCCACATGGACTGCTGTATTGAGGTCTGGAGCCCCCAAAGCAAGAAGGAAATTGACCTTGCAGTAAGTCTAGAGGAGGCCATGAAGATGATGGGCTGAAACAGAAGGCTGGGTACCTCTCCTATGAACACAGTCTGAGAGAATTGGGATTATTCAGCATGAGAAGGCTTTAGGGAGACCACAGAGCACATTCCAGAACCTAAATGAGGCCTACAGGAAAGCTGAAGAGGATTCTTCACAAGGGCATAGAGTGACATGGCATGAGGAATGGCTTCAAACTGAAAAAGAGCAGGTTTAGATTAGATATTAGGAAGCAATTTTTTACCCTGAGGATGGTGAGGCACCAAAACAGAGAAGTCGATGTAGGGAAGGATGGAACAGGAAAGCCCTGTAAATGTGATTGTTTCACGGAAGACTTTAAAATTGTAGAAACTATAAGTGAGATTGAAATGAAGGCAACCTTCGACATACCAAACCTTAGTTGCTAAGCAGCTGGAAGGCTGGTATGTCCGGCTGAGAGTAACCCCCTCTTGTTTAGATAAGCGAGACCCTCTGCTAGCTGATAAGCATGGTAATGTAAGGATTCTTATAGGCTATATGTAAATGCCATAGAATTTGTATGTTGTAATAGATTGGTTAGTGGAAATTAGAATATTCAACATAGAAGAACATATATTGCATTGTAACCAGAAGCTCGCTCTCTTAACTCTCTTACTCTTACTCTTCTCTCTTACTCTTCTGCTCTTAACTCTCTTCTCTTACCTCTTGCTCTCTTTTCACTTACTTCTCTCTCTCCTCTCTTGTCTCTTGCCTCTTAACTCTCTTACCTCTTCTCTTCCCCTCTCTTGCTTTTTACTCTCTTACCTCTCTTGCTCCTGATCTTATCTGCTCCCATCTCCTGCCTTTTGTCCTCTCCCACTTGGGCCTTTTGTCCCTCAGCTTTTCCTCCTCCCCCTCCTGGGCCTGCTCTGAGCTGCTGCAAACAGCTCTAAGCTGGGTCTAAGCTTACCCCCTACCTTTTGTAATAAAACTTAAGTTCTAGGATTCAGCTTATAGAGATCTCTCGTCTCCGTCCGCCATCCTATTTTCACCCCAACATCATACGTTATACTACAAGTCACAGATGTCCCATACCTGGAAGTTCAAGTCCAGCTTGGATAGGGCTTTGAGCAACCAAATCTAGTGGAAGGTGTCCCTGCTTCTGGCAGGGGGCTGGCACAGGATGACCTTTAAAATGTCTCTTACAATGCAAACTATTCTATGATTCTATGTTAATCAGTTATATCTTTGAGATCACAGAGTGGTGATCAGAAAAGCCAGAGTGGAGTTCAATCATCATCCCTTTCAACCTCTTATAGCACAAACACAAACCCAAACAATGCTTAAACACTCATTAACACAGGTACCTGGATGAGGCATATTTTATCTACTTGAGACTGTTGGTCCTGCTCCCAGTTCTACATAGAAATCTTAGTGTTCAAGAAACATTGAAAAAGTCACATAAAGGACAATATGCATGGAATATGGAAACCAGAATTGGAACTTATTCCGCTGTCTGTGAAATAGAAAACCTCTGCTTTACAGAAGAAAATATCTGTCACCAGTCAAAGGAACAGCAACAGGTTTGGGGTTTTTTTCTTCCCCCATCTTCTAGTTCTTTAAAAAAAGGGTTATGATTTATTTATACACCAATTACACTTGAATCTCTGTATTAAAGCATCCAAATCAGACGTCAGAATCTGACAGCAGAACTGGAACTCCTTTGTCACAGACGTATGTTGTAGCCAGTACCAGACCATTCACAGCCAAGATTCCCTCCACCAGACTCAGCCAAGGGCTCTTTTTCTCCAAGAGCTGCCACCATGTGTTATGTGGGACCTTTCAAAGAGCTGTCCTGCTGAGGAATCTGTTCAGCTACTCCCCATTTCGGAGTTTCACTGGCTGCTGCTGGCTCATCTTCTTGTTACAAAACTCTCATTCTTGAAAATGTAAAATTTGAATGATTCAAGAAAAAAGAGAGAGACTTAGAGGGGGAAAAAATAGGAGGTAGTGCATGGAGGAAATACTCTGAAATTTCATGTGAAGAACAATGAAAGAGAATCTACCACATCAAAGATTTTACAAGCACTCAGCCCTGCTCAGAACCTTGGAACACAGATTCCAATGAGCAGAGTGATTATGAAAATCCCACTTTTGAGTAACAGGAAATTTAATGATAGCACAGAAAGCAGAGCACCTAGGTGGAGGGTAAGGTTTATTTAAGAAACTTCTGACTGCCAGCACTATTTCTCTGCTGTATGACTTGTAACAGAATTTCATACATCATTGCACAATTTTCACTTAAATTGCTGCTACAACAAATCTAAATTACTTAAGGAAATAGATAAAATATGGATTTTTTTTAGACTAGTAGCATAGCCTGCAAAACTGTTTCTTCTTGCAGATACCTTGAAATTAAAGTGAATCGCACCAATATTTGAATTCTTTGCTGTTGAATACAGAGACAACCAAAAAGTACAAATCTGCAGGTGACTGTTTGCCATAGTACCTTATTCAGTATATTCCACAATACCTTATTCAGACAGACATATCCAGAATAATTCATATGGAAGGCAAAGTTGAAAAATGCAAGGAAAATAACCGTATTCAAATAAGAGACAGTTGCAGTAAAGAGATGCATCTTACGGTGTTCCCAGGAGTTTAAGTCTTTCTTACTGTTTAGAATAAAGGTGAAATGAACATTCAGCAAACAGATTATGATGAGGCAATCCACCTAACGAAGCTTAAATGGAAAATTATAAGAGAAAGAATTAGCTCCGAAGAAGGGAAATAGTTTTTCATCCCTACTGCTATTTGGACAGCAAGAAGCAAAGAATATAGTAAGGGTTTCAGGCAGCACATCCAAGTAACAGAAATTGGGCATAATTACAGCTCTGATTTGAATGATGTTGTGATTAAAACAAGTCAGAAAATTAGATGGTGGAAACAAAATGACATAGGAACACACAGTTTTTCAGTTAATTAAAAATATATTAAATGTGTAGCTCATGTTCAGCATAGCCAATTAAACATTCTTTTAACACTCTTTGGTCTTTAAAACTGTCAAAACACTTCAATATTTCTAAAACACTAAGGTTGAAAATATCACACATAAATGTTTTCTTACATATTTTTCTCATATAGAGCTAGTCTTCAGGTTTGTCCCCATTTCATAATAGAATCAACAACATTCACAATTCTGTTTTCCCAGCACATTTCATTCAGTAGATAAACTCCTTTCTGCTGTACCTGTCTACACCTGAGAGAGGTGTAGAGAGGTACAGCAGAGAGGAGCACTTCTTTTGCTTCCTGATGTCTCTTTTTTTTTCTTCACCAAGCCTTCATTTACATGGCTGGCTTTCTCATTCCCCTTGCAAGGTGTGTACCAAATGGATTCACAGCTAATGTAATAAGAATGCTTATTTCACTGCTGCCATGGCCACCTCTAGCGCTGTGGTGCTCCACAACCCCAGCCTGGTGCCTGGACCACAGGCACACACCTATTAACTCCTCCACAAAAACTGCTTCATCTCACCACAGAGAAGGATCAAGCTGCTTATTATAATTTATACATCTTCTGGCTTCTAGCTCTGGACTCCCACAGCTAAACCATCTTTGTTAATCAGCTGGATCCCAGAGGCACTATCCTTCTAAATAGCATTCTGGGCATTGCTGTGAATCATTTACCAGGAGCAGCCTTCCCAGAGCTATTCCTCATTCCTTCTACTTAACTTTCCTCACAACTTAGAATTAACAAGCCCAAAGCATTCATATGATAAACCCTTTACTATGCCAATTATAATTATCCAAAATACAGTACCCAGGAGATATTGCAAAATAGTCACTGCTCTTTTACAGTGAGAAATGTTTGTCCTGGATACAGCTGGTGGAGACAGGCTCACCAGGTTGTGTTTCTGCCAAGGTGGTCCCAAGTCAGGAGGAATTGTGCCCCTAACACAGACTTCTCTGAATTCTCAATTATAATTGGGGTCATGAATGAGTACTGCAAGAGCACCTGATTCCCCATCCCCAGGTGGGAGTCCCTATCCCATGTCTCAAGATTAGAGTTCTCCCAGGGCTCCCACAAGCAGACCAGAAGGGAGCAGAACATATTGAGGTCCTGTCCTCCCATCTCCAGAGACAAAGCAAGTGCCATGGACAAGACCATGCATAGCTGCCTTTGGTAAGGCATGTTAGCAAGCCTCAACATTCTCCTGTAGAATGGGATTTGGGAGGAACTTCCTACTAGTGATCTCTGTTCCTCTTTCAAAAGCTGATGAAGCTCATCTCAAAAGCAGTCAGTTTTCTCACTCCCACTTTTCTAGCTGGAAAACTTCACTGTAGGGAGCCCTTCTCTCACTTTCAGCTTGTATTTATTTAGTCAGTGTATACCTGTTGCTCTTGTAAGAATGTTGGCCCTTAGCCTAAACTGTTTCCCTCACTGGCATTTATTCCTGTGATATTTACAGAGAATAGGTAATCACATAACCTCTCAGGATTCACTGTTCCAGGATAAACAAGACAAGTTTTCTCAGTGTCTTCGCAATTCGCTCCCTGTTTATCCTAGTTAGTAGTTCCTCTCTGCAGCTGTGCCAGTTTTATTTACTTAGAACATGGATGACCAAAATTTCATTGAACATTAAAAATGCCTCCGATTATAGTATCAGCATCTTTTTGTGCATGCTGTAAATGTCTAGATGCATAACACAAGGATAGCACTCTTTCTTCTACAGTTTCCACTGAGGGCTAAGATTTAGCCAGCCATGGGTGACACTACAACAGCTACCTTGCCTGGCAATCCCAGCTGATGAGATCCTGCCTTATGAGAGCATGCTCCCATCATTATGACCTTACATTTAATACCACTGAATTTTATCACACTTCTTCTGCAGGCATCCAGGTCTTCCTATATGCTACCCCTCAGCTTTCCTCATTGTTACAATGAGACTCTTAGTGTTCAACAAACTCCCTTATTCTTTACAGGAGAATTCAAGGTCCTTAGTGGCAAAATTAAATATGGCTGGGGTCTTTGAGGAAAGCTACCATTCCTACAGTCTGATACTTGTAACAAGTCCAGCTTAATTTTTGATTTCCAAACTCCATTTTGGTTGATAATACACTACTTACCACTTTACCAACTGCATTGTGTATTATTTACCAGCATTATGCACTGGGCCACACTAGGTGTGACAAACAGGTTAAGTGAGGTCATTATGCCCCTCTGCCTTCATGACACCCCACCTGGAGCACTGTGTCCAGCTCTCAGGTCCTCAGCACAGGAAAGACATGTACCTGTTGGAGTGGATCCAGAGGAGGCCACAAAGGTGATCAGAGAGCTAAAGCACCTCTATAAATACAGTATGAGAGAGCTGGGGCTATTCTGCCTAGAGAAGAGAAGGCTTTGAGGAAGCACTGGAGGAAATAATATCTGTTTCTTTCATTCTTCTAGATAGTTCTGCTCACCTCTGAGCCACCTTCTTTAACATTAAATACTGGCACATTTTGTAATCAAACAATACTCATCTTTTTTTTTTTTAACTCAACCTTACAACCAGCAGTCTTGAAAATTTGAGATGATACCATCAATGGCAGCATAACATGATAAACAGCAAAACTCAGATCAGTCAAAAAGCTGAGTCAGACTTTTCCACATTGCATAGTCCTAAATCACTACCTCCAAACTATATCTGCCAATATGCTGTCTGCCTTGAATTCAAGTAATTTTAGATTTTAGAGACAGCAATTGGGTCATTTAACTTCTAGCCAAAATAAAGCAGTTGAACTTTCTCAGAGAAAAATTAAAGACTGATTCTGATACATTTCTCCTGCAAAAAAGTAAAGGACCCTGAAATGTGCCACAGTATTACTTGGACAAAGAACTCCATCCTTCTACAGTGTTTATTGTTGTGCACACTGTGTTAATAATGCTGTAAATAATACTGCTGCTTTGCTTGGCTGGTGGTATTCACCTTAGAGATGGTAGGTAAAACTGTAGGTTCTAATAGTCATGAGCAAAGATAAAATGGATATTGAGAATGAGGGAAAAATCTGTCACTTGATCAGCTGTGATACCAAGGGACAGGTGAAGGGTGGATGCTTCAGTACTAAATAGACGTGAAACCAAGATTTTGAAACCAAGAACTGCTGTTCTGTTAAGCTCCAGCATTTCAAAATGTGATTTTGTTTCATATTAGAAAGCAAAACCAAAATGTTGGCCTTTCCTTGGACAAAATAAAATCCAAGATCTATTTCTGAATGAAAAAATGAAAAGCTGTGAATATAGAAACAGCATTAAATATTGTAATTAAGAGTATAACATAACTCTAAAGACAAGACAGAATTAATAGGAGTGAAAATCGGAATGTTTTGACATAAAGTATTTTGCTAAAATCGACTTTTCCCTAGAGAAAAACACTGAGAGGAACATTCATGGGGAAAAAAAAAAAAAAGAGTAGACTTTAAAATAACTGCAATTTTCAATAAAAAGAGGCATTGATGGGAAAAAGAGCAAATGGCTTATAATCTCTGGGTTGAGAAAATTCACAGAAACACACATTTGATTTCACATTAAAAAAAACTAACAACTGTAAACCACTCTTAACAAAGGAAATAAAATATTAAACAATATGCCACTGATGTGATCTCAGATTAGCTTTAAAAACAAAAATTTATTTGGTGACTTGGAGCACTCTTACTGGTCTGATCAGCACTAAAAATAGGCAGACATTGTGAGAAGTCTCATGTTTCCAGTAATACCGATAACTTTTGAATCGATCTCATATTTTATTTAATGAGAACTCCATAGCAATGAACCATGGTTGCCAACCATCGGGGAAAAGGCAGACTAAAAAATACATTATATATCTTCTAAAAATTTACCAGGGGACTACAGAGGATGCATCAGCAATAAATCCCCATGGAGAGAAGACAAGAGAGGTACTTGGTTGAGAAACACTTTAGCAAAGAAGTCATGGAATAACTGAACTGTTTGGGTTGAAATGGATCTTTTAAAGTCATCTGAAGTACACAGCTTGTCACTGATGTCTGTCAGGAGGACTTTAAGCTGTTAACCACTACCTTGGATATCTGTTCAAGTCATTCTTCAGTCACCAAGGTCTACTCATCAAATCCATCCCTCTCTGATTTAGGGAGAAGGATGTTATGGGGGACCATGTCAAAGGCTTTACACAAGCCCACACAGATGGCATCCCCTGTCCACTGATGTGGTCACTCCATTACAGGAGTCTACTAGGTTGGCCAGGCAATATTTGCCCTCAGTGAAGCTGTGATGGCTGTCTTGAATCACATGCCTTTCCTCCCTCTGGCTTAGTGTAACTTCCATGAGGAACTCTTTCATCATCTTCCCTGGCCCAGATGGGAGGCTGACAGGTCAGAATTCCCAGGGTCCTCCCTTCTACCCTTCTTAAAAATGTATACATTTCCCTTTTTCCAGTCACCTGGGACTTCACCTAACAGATATGAATTTTCAAACACCATGAACAGCAGCTTGGCAATTCCAACAGCCAATTCCCTCAGGACTTTAGGATGTATCGCATCAGGTCCCATACACTTACATACTATCAAGTTCCTAAAAAGAACACAGATCTGATCTCCCTCTTACAATGGTTTTCCTCCCCTGCTTTAATTTCAATTCACTTGAGATATCTGGGAAGAAAGGTTGCCAAGAGAAGTTATTCCCTTCTCCATCATCATAGCATTGAGTCATATTGCTTCATCAGCACAAGGAAAAGTAAACCTGCCACCACTCAGCCATACATGGTGCCTGAGAATCCCCACAGTGGCTCATGATCCTTTTATGAAATACAGACCAAGCTGCACATTCATCACAGAGCTGCTGCAGTCCTCTTCCTCCCATAAACCTCTCACACCACAGGCTGATGGTGGTCAGTCTCAGCTAAGCACCTGTCTTGCATCAAAGATCAGGCAGACAGACCTTGCACACCTCTGCCTCAGCACAGACTGGGGTAGATCTGCGAGACAGCACAACCTCTATCAGTGTTACCCAGTGCATTGGCATCAACATAATGTGCATCAACAGAGACGTTATTTAAGGGATGAGTTCACAAAGAGTGGCCTGGAGGAAAACACACACCACTTCAACAAGCAGACGTGAGTCTGTATCTCCAGAGATACACCCTCTCTTCTCAGAAGAGCCGGACAGCTGGTAAGGCCAGTGCTGGCTGTTAGCAGGATTGGAATCCAGAAAATTACCAAGAGGGATCCAATGCATTATTTCATAGAACCATAGAATATCTTGACCTGGATGGAAACCAGAAGGATCATCAAAATCCAACTCCTTGTCCTCAGAAGACAACTGCAAGGGTCATACCATGTGCCTGAGAGCATTGTCCAAATTCTTCTTGGACTCCATCACATTTGGTGCTGTGACCACTTCTCTTGGGAGCCTGTTCCAGTGCCTGACCACCCTCCAAGTGAAGAACCTTGTCCTGATATCCAACCTAAACCTCCCTGACACAGCTTCATGCCATTCCCATGGTCCTGTCACTGGTGAACAGAGAGAAGAGATCAGTGCCTGCCTCTCCATTTCCCCTTGTGATGAACTAGACTCTTCAGCATCTTAGTAGCTCTCTTTTGGATACCTACACTTCCAGTTACTAAAAGGACAAAGCACTGTCCTTCTAGAGCTGAAAAGTATTTTTCAAACACTCCACCTGTATTTCTTATGAGAAATAGCTTAGACGAAAAAAACTAAACAAATCAGGTGTTTATCATATGGATTAATACCTGCACAAACGTTCCTCAGAAAGCAGTGCTTAAATAAGCGTGCTTTCCACCAAGAGAAAACCATTCAGCTGGATTTACGTCTCTCCTGTTCTAGCACAGCCAGACACTAACAGCAGTGCAACACTGTCTGATGGAGAGAGGAAGGCAGCAGCAAATGCCACTAGGCGAGACAGATCATTATCAGCCAAATGTTCTGAGCTGCAATTAGCAACAGGCTCAGAAGAACTCACTGTGCCTGGTGTGAAAACAGAGCGAGATCATGTCTCTTGTTTGCAGTGCCACAGCAGTGACCTTGCTCACCTCTCTCAGATGAGTCCTACCCTCTACCTTTAGCAGAAGAACGCGTAACAGATGGACCAAACTAGGCACAGACACTCCCCATTCCATGTGCTTCTACTCTCCACAGAAACAGCACCAGTCTTGGACAACACATCAAGTACCTTGATGACATTCCAGCAATGAGCTTCAGGACCACCCACCTGGCACCTGACAACAGCCTGAAACAGCATCCTTGGGTATGAAACATCCTTTCCTAAATCTTTACCGTCTTTAAAGGCTGGTAACATTCTGGCTTCAGATTTATACTTTCACCCTAATTATCCAAACCCTAACCAGCATGTCAAGTACAGCTGAAGCAGAATGAAGCTTGCTGTGCTGACGACTTGCAATAGCTTAGAGGAAAAAAGCAAATCTAAGTAAAAAGAGCAGGTGGGAAGAGAGAGGTGAAGAAAGGTGGCTAAGGAAAGGATGTGACAACAGTGTTCCTTTAGCAGAGGCGGATTCTCCTCCTGCCACAGGGTGGTTGGCACAAGACCCACACAGCTGGAAAGGTCAGTTGAGAGAATACAAGAAGTTGTGAGGATCCAAGTCCTCACTGTTTCATCTCTTTCCTCTGTCAAAAGCAGGGAACAGAGAAGTGGCCCTGTAGTTGCTTTTCTCTAGTAAGATGTGCAAATCTAAGACAAATCATAAGGAACTTAGCTCTGAGAAAAAAGCCTGCTCACAAGGAGGCGAGTTTCTTTTCAGTATCCACTTAAACCTTGGGAAACAGCAGTGAATACACTGGACAAACTGACTCCTTCCCCATTATTCAAGCAACACAATGCACTACTGCTGCAGGAATAATTTGGGATTATAGCCTTGCCTCAGAGCTGTCATTTGAACAGGTCTCACTGGAAAAGCAAATAAGCCAGTTTCAGACATCAGAGTATGTAAATAAGTTGGGTGGGAGTGTTGATCTGCTGGAGGGCAGGAAGGCTCTGCAGAGGGATCTGGATCATGAGCTGAGGCCAGTGGTGTGAGGTTCTACAAGGCCAAGGGCTGGGTCCTGCCCGTGGGTCACAACAGCCCCAGGCAGTGCCACAGGCTGGGGCAGAGTGGCTGGAAAGGCCCTGGGGGTGCTGGTGACAGCAGCTGGACATGAGCCAGGGTGTGCCCAGGTGGCCAAGAAGGCCAATGGCATCCTGGCCTGGATCAGCAATGGTGTGGGCAGCAGGGCCAGGGCAGGGATTGTCCCCCTGTCCTGGGCACTGCTGAGGCCACAGCTCGAGTGTTGTGTCCAGTTCTGGCCCCTCAGGAAAGTCACTGAGGGGCTGCAATGAGTGCAGAGAAGGGCAACAGAGCTGGGGCAGGGTCTGAAGAGTAAGTCAAATGAGGAGTGGCTGAGGGACTGGGGCTGTTTTGCCTGCAGAAAGAGGCTCAGCAGTCAACTTTTTACTCTCTACAAGGCTGTACAGGTTGTAACAGGGTGGGGTTGACCTCCTCTACCAAGCAACTAGCAACAGGCCATGATAAAATGACCCCAAGGTGCACCAGAGGAAGTTCAAGTTGGACATCAGAAAGAATTTCTTCACTGAAAGGGTTATTAGGGATTGGAACAGGCTGCCTAAGGAGGTGCTGGAATCACCATCTCTGGAAGTGTCCAGGAAACTACTGGAGATGGCACTTTGTGGTATAGTTTACTTGGCATTATGGTATTTGGTCAAAGGTTGGACTCAATGACCTTAGAGATCTCTTCCAAGCTTATTGAGTCTTTGATTCTGAAGTAAGAAGGGAATAAAGATCCATGGCAGTCCCTCTTTGCTGTCCAGAAGCAAAATTAATGTGTCTGTTACCTAAGATCTAATTTCATACTTGATTTACTACACAACAGTGCCTGCTCACAGAACTACTGAGAGTGCAGGGTGCAGGTTTCAATATCCCACCATGGAACAAATCATAGTAAGTTTCATCCTTTGTGCTCTAGCTCTGAAAACAAGAATGTTCAATAGCAAAGTGCCTGCATCTCACCATGGCTCCTATTTCACTCTAACTACTTAGTCTCTTTCATATCTTAATACTCTTTTATGATATAATACATTCTGGATGACAGTTGCTTAGCTACAAAAACCCTCAACAGCTACAGTATTACAATATTGCCAAAGGTCAAATCCCACTGTATGATCATTCAGCATCTTATAGATATGTCTTTTATTATTTTTCTTAGTGTCTGAAATAAATACTGAAAGACATTTTAATATAACAGGCTATGCTCTTTAGGGCAACTGTACAGACCAGGATAATACATGCAATTATATCATTATAATTACAGTAAAATTCTTATTATAACCTTTGACTATATCAAGTTTGTATATTAGACCTAGCCCTCCCCCTCCAAAAAACAAACAAAAAAATCATTCCTGGAGAAAAATAGAATTATTCAACATTTGCCTAAAAGTAAAGTTGTAAAGAAAAGATCAATAAAAGAAGGCTAGATATTTGCAGGATTTGTATTCATTAAATCAGCATCTTTCACAGTGACAGTGGCTCCTTAAGAAAAAATTGCATTGCACAGACATTACCAAATTCCTAGTGAAAAAAAAAGTATCACCTCTGCTTTAACAGAAGAAAAGCATTTTTATAGCTTGTGCAAATTAAAAGATGGTACATCAACACAACCTTTGGCCTGGCTGCTTTCCCTCGTTCCAGCCCCCTGTTGCAGTGATCTCTTTTGTACAATTGTGGCAGCAGTGTGCCAGAATCCCTACTGCTTCCTCTGCATGCTTTGTCCAACACATCTCTGGCTGTAGCCTGCATGGCCAACTGCTCATTCGGCCCACAAAGGCCATTTATTTGTAGGCACAGGAAAGCATTTAACTAAATTAATTACAGGCGTGGTGTATCTTCTGAAAATGGATTTAAGGGGTTTCTGTCTCTAAGGCTTCTTTAACACTCTTTCCTGTCTTAAACCTTTCCTACTAGCCAAGTGGAGACACCCACTGCAGAAGCTGGGGATATGCAGGTGACTTCTCCAGGGACAGTGTCAATGCATTCTCTCCAGTTTGCATTTGAAAGCCTTTTAAGGTTTTGGAGGCTGCTGAGAATTGCTCAAACCCATCAGAAATGAGCATGGTCAACATGGTTTTAAGAGCTGACAGGATTTTGTTTTGACATTTCTATTCACATTCTACCCCTCTAGGACTGTGGAACAGCTACAGAAGATTAAAAATTCAAGCTTCCAAACAGGTAATCAGCATATTAGTTCATGCAGAACTGTCCAGTTCTCTGTTTCTACTTTGACAAGGATGTCCACGTGGATCTACTTATACAGTCCTGAAAGCAATGCTTTGCAGCATGCAAGAGCTAACACAACACAGACATGGATGTTGCCATGTCTACTGAGTTTGTATTTGCTTGTGTTTGTGTGAAACATCTTTACAGAAAATTATTGCCAATTTGAACACCACCTTGTGAACACATCTGGAAAAGCTTGTTTGCGTAAACCTCTGTGCTCATTTTGTACCTTATCAATGAAGAGCAGAAAGATCAATCCATCAAAGAACCATTTCCTTCACAATGAGGTAAAAGTGGATACGCAGACCCAGGCCCAACATTAGCAAATGCATTTTCCCTAGGGGCAGCACTTGTTAGCATCTATTAGCTTTTGAGTTTCCTTAGTGATCTGAGTAGTGCAGAAAGATCAAAGAAAACCCAAGCGATTTAATGAGACATTTGCGATTTCACTACAGCAGCCGAAAAGATTGAAGTGTGAAATCTTTGAGACAAGTAGATATTAGAAACAGCTTACAGCAGTGGAGCTGAGAGAATGAACATTTCCTTTTTTGTGATGGAAAACATTTCCTGTTGTCTGTATGTGCACAGTGACACTGTGCCAGTGTGACGACAGGAAAATATAAAGTATATTTACAAGTAGTCACACAGCTCATATAGTAACTGTAAACAGGTGTTTTGATGCCCAACATGATAAAACTCAAGCACACCAGAGGGAAGAACTGTGAGACAGCCATACCTGCCACATGAAAACATCAAGGCAACAACCCCAAACAAACACCCAAATGTCAAGCCACTGATCTTGGAGTTCAACATGGTGATAACCATGCCAATCCTCTTCCTCCATTAAATCCCACAGGCTACTAGTGGATATTTAGATAAATGCTTTAGCAAAGTTACTAAAAAGCTGTACTCTTGTATTTTGTGACAATTAAATACTCTTCCAAGTTCATGACCAAAGCCAACAGACACAACCACACAGCCCCTTCTATGGGAATGCTATACTAAATTTCTCATGCAGACAGATGGTCCGATGATGAAATGCCACTACACATACAGAGCCCACTGGGGATTTCATTGTGCATGCCTGCTGACGTGGTAAATTGATTCTTACAATGAAATCTCCCTCTGCTGTTCTGTGTGCAAACACAGAGACTACACTCTTGTGTAGAAAGACTGGAAAAGTAATTAAGGATAGTTTTAGGAAGAAGAGAAATATTAAGGATTTGTCTGGATTGCCTAGGTTTCTTTTGAATAGCCTACTAATATACCAGAATGCCATTTTGTGCCTTCCGTGGTCAGGAAATAATAACAAAAAAAAAAAATATACAAAAGGAAAAGACAGCCATGTCCCACAGCAAACATGATGTGGTCAAGTGTGCTTGTACCACACGCATTAGTGAGGGACTGAGTCTCCCCTCACCTCTCAGCAGCTAAAGACCTGACATATCAGCTTCTCAAGTCCTAAAATTGGAACCACCTCACAGGAGCCTGCTGCTCTCCTGCAGACTGTAACAGAGACAGACATCCAGCTTACAATCAGGAAGGATGCAGAATATTAGGAAAATACAGTTCAATAGTTGCCATTTCTGTAGTTTTTCTTTTTCATATAAAATAGAATGGCATCAGGCAGTATGAAGTGTGGATTAAAATATGATCAATTCCCACTCTTCCAGCCACACAGAAACTCAAAAATTCAGCTGACGGAAGTATGGCACCATCAGTAACTGACTCAAAAAAATCCCACTTCTTGCAACGTCAGGGATCATTTTTCGTGCAATATCCATCTATTCTCTAGGTAAATTTGACTCAGCTTAGTTCATGACTGTACCTAGAGATGGATTTTCTCCTGACAGTTTCTGTGGCCTACTTACCACCCCTTCTGTTAATAGTGTGGATTGGATGCCTTGCCTCCACTTCAAAAGGTTCATTCTCATGTGCAGGATAATTTTTTTTTAAATTTGGTTTGGTTGCTAAGGAGGAAGCTTTAGCATGGTAGGCAAGGATTTAGTCATATGTGAGCCACAGGGAACATTATCCTTAGAGATTAATTTGGAAATCAAGTGACAATTGGCAGGGTATGTGTTTACTTTCTATTTTTTGAAAGCTTTACAAGTATCACAGGATTTCTGCATCCTCTGAAGGAGATCTATTCTTCTGCTACATTAATAAACGACAGACAACAAAGAGAGTATCATGCTTGTCTCAAGTGTCATAGATAAAATTAGTAATTTCAATGCAAAATGAGAAAGCAAACTAGATTATTAGGAACATCTCTACACTAATCAAAAGGGTGTCTCACAACCACCTTTCAGATATTCTGAAGGCTGCTGCCTCACTGTGAAGTTAATTCAATGAGCACAGCAAATGTAATTCATTTGGCATATACTGTTTGCTAATCAAAGAGCATTTCTTGGCATCTAAACTGTGTGTGTGACAGAATGTTAAGCCTGGAGACACATTGATAGTCCTCAAAATTTTTCATCAAATCCAAGAAATACAATGTGCATACATGCAAGCAATTCTCCTTATTCAAGTAGTGAAGGTGAAATCTGTGTTACCAAGTTTTGTTACACTTTTGTGGACCACAATTGTCGTCCTAGGAAGACCTTATAAAAAATGGCTTTGCTCTCTCATATTTGTGCAGGACAGAAAGCTTCATAACTTTTTACTTCTCCTTCTTTGTAATTACCACTACCTGTGATGACAGCAAAGCCTGTGAACAAACATTATCAACATACCAAACTCCTGGTATATCTTCATAGAATTGAGTCTTAGGAGCATGAAAATGTTTTGTTTTGTTTTAATTGAGGTTATTTTGGGCCTCACAGGTTGCATATCTGCACTCTAGGGAACAGGTCAAGGAATAACATCCCTTCTGAGATATGTTGCCTTGGAAGGCTGCTTTACTGCTGTGTGTTTGTGGACCTCTACCACCACAGGCAATCCTGATGAAAAGCCACTAAACCAACCATCTTGGCTACAGAGAAATAGTTCACTGTGCTCTTTCCCAAAGAAAGCTGCAAAATAGCAGAGTGGAGTCTGAATGGGATTGCTGCATGGAGTCTGCTCACAGATTTCCTAGTCCAACAGATGCCGTGAATGAGGGAAGCCATGCCCTCCCTCTAAGGTAGCCACTGTTCTTCAAATCATAAACATTTTCATGACTAAAAAACAACTTCAGAGATCAAAACCTGTTATGTTTTATTGCATCTGAGAGGATCTAAACTTTGCCCTCTTTTCAAAACTAAGTCAATATGCAAAAGGCCACTGTACAGGTGGAGAAACAAAACAAAAGAAATTAATACAGGTTTTATTCGAAAACACCAAAGGAACATTTCTTAAATGTAATACTTAATTTAGGAAAAAAACCCCAACCAAACCACAAACCCCCAAACTAGAATTATTTGAAAAATTCAACCTTACTTATTTGCATTCAGAACTTTTAAAATTCAATGGAAGGGAAGAACCCCATCCAAGTATGGTAAAAAACTGCTTCCAAAGGCAAGATAACTGTATTCTCAATGTAAGGCTCTTCACCAGCATTTCTTATAAGAAAACCATATAATATATAAGTCTATGCAGTAACTGGCAAAAAAAGCATATATGTTATCTACCTGGACACAAAGATGGGATTTGATCTGGGTATTTATTCTGAAAAGGACAAAATACTATGATGGTTCCAAGTGGCAAACACAGCACAGCTGGAGTGCACATCTTGGTACCCTTTGTATGGATTATGTATCTTTAAGCTACTGAAACATTAAGGAAGTGATATTAAAGACAACTGCTTAAATTGTATTTCATCTTTTAATTGCTTGCCTATTTATTTTTAACAGAATCATCGTAAAATGAGGAGCAGTTCTGACTATATTTGATGTTTACTTTTAGAGCAGTTAACTCAAAATACAGGCTCAGTTTCTGTCCACATTATCATAAATTCCAAAACTGTTTCTTCCTACAGTGTATTTTTGTATAAAAAAATAAAATTCAAAATGGGATGCCACACTTCGAAGACTAAATATTAGCCTTGGAGATTATTTTGAAGGTTTGTTTCTCTCATAATAGCTAAAAGAATTATGCAAAAAAGGAAACAAACTTTTCACATAGCAGATGTGACTACATACTTGGGGATCATGAGAAAAATCTCAGTCAAAATCTGGCAAAACAACATTTCCCGGTTTTTCAGCCAAATTATTTATTGACTTTTGAAGGTAGTTACCATTTCAGGATTTGCTGTTGGGAAAGGAGTACTACGAGTTGAACGGCTCTGGACATTCAAAGCTCAGTCAAACATATTCAGCATCTATTTCAAGTCTCTGCTTTATAAACAGCTTCTAAAAAAGACATTATAAGCCCAAGATTAAGAAAATGGGATTTCATGGCTATTTTATTGATATAACAAGCTTTAACAACAACCTGTTGTTAAAGTTTTCTGATTCTACTACTTCATGTTCTAAAGAACACTCAGAAAGATATTTACCAGAGGAAAAAAATAATTTAACAACATGTTTATTGGTAAAATCCATCAACAAAGCAGCGTTTTAGTACAGAGAAGTGCTCTTCAGACTCAGGAGAGAGGAAGACTCCCCCGTCCGATGGGGCCCATAAAACATAGATGAAGGATATACCAACAGCTCCAAGTGCAGTCACACAAGCACATCTAAATCACATTCCACTGCTCATAAAACCTTCCATGTCAGTGTTTTACCATGTAAGGTAAAGTTTTTACCTATTTTTTTCCAAGTTAATAGATGCTTTGGAAAGCTTCCATAAAAACAGCTCAACCTTTCTTAAAAATGACGCACATTTTCTTTGCAGACCTTGCATCTTTCATCTCATAGAAGGGGATAGGCTTCCAAGAGACCTTCCTGTCACAGGCACATCCCTGCAGACAGCAAAACATTAGCAGGCCACTGACCCCCATTGTAAATTTTTTTTACACTCTGCAACACTTCTTTATTTTTAAGGAGAAAAAGAAAATAGCTCTTGTGTCTTGGCATTAAATTTCAGTTTCTGTACCAAGTTGTCAAGAGCATAGTCATATATGTGCCTTTAAGATCAAAATTGGCTGTGATTTATCAAAGTCAGAATGGTATAAATAATGCATGTCTTGCACAAGTGGCTTTTTTTGTAATGTAACAACTAATGGCCTGTCAACAAACTATTCCATGCACAGAACCTACACAATGGTCTGCTGTCTCTTTCCTGTATGAAAAATGAAGAAAGACTTTAAGGAGTCAAATTCTCTCTAATGGTGTCCTGATGTCTTTGTTACAATGTGTGATAGTATAGAGACAGAGAAACTGCATCTTTGAGGTGTGTAAGGGCAAGTTCTGCAGCATCAGGCTTTGCTGATGAGCTAGGACAATTTTTTTTATCCAATACCTGAAGCTTGATGCACAAGTAAAAACTTAAATTATCTAGATTATACAGATAAGATTTTCCAGTAAATAAATCCTAGACATGGTATTCAGTGCTTATGGTAAGAAACCACATTTGGAAAAACAAAACAAATTAGCAAAACCTGCATTCAGAAATAAAAGAAGGCTAAGTCAATCTCCTAATATCTCATTATGCTTCAGCGGCAGATTTTCTTTCAAGATGCAAAGATTTTCTTTCAAGACTGCCCTTCAGTGTGTTTCTCTTTAAATATTTTAGGATTATTTCAAGTTCTGACTAGCCCACAGTAGCATGGAAGGAACACATCAGCTAGTGTGTCTTTAAAAGGAATGAGAAAACAGCACTACCAACACACATTCAGCACATTTAGCACACCTTACCAGCCACAAACTCACCTTTCTGTGATTGTTTCTCTGAGACCACTTGCAACCCCTTTCACCACCGTACTCGCCTTTGGCGTCAGCACTACTTGAGATATGAAAAAGGAGCCTTTCTTTCTTCTTTCAGTGATTGATGCCTGCAGGAACTGAATCAACTTTTCCGTATCTGTTGTGTTTGCCCAGGGAGCTGGCATCATCTGGCCTGGCCACAGAAAGGCTACCTCGACAGCCACTGGGCTGTGGTAGAACACTAGCACTTGGTGCTCCTTTTCCCACAGATACTGGAGGCTGACTTCGTGGGCAAATATAGCAGGACACATTTTGTTTCCGTATGTGTCCTTGAGCATCTGGACAAGCTTTTCATGATGGCATTTCTGCATCCCGTAGAAATGATTGAAGTCCAAGAAGACCACTTCTTTTGGGTGCTCAGTGAGAAATGCATTGATCTCCTCCAAACCTTCCTTCACTTTGGCACTGAACAAACCATGAGCAAAGTAGAGTTCATTGTCTGGATCTCTGGGCTTGGTGGAAATTCTGAGATCAAAATATCGTATACCTGCCCCCAGCTGGTTGGTGAAGTTCATGGTCTGTGTGGCCAACCACTTCCTCATCAGCTTTTTAGCCACAGTCCCAAAAACTGACACAAAATTCTGGACTGTCTCCGGCTGTTCAGGCCCAACGGGAGAGGCTTCATCAATGTAGAAGCTAAAAGAGTCATGGGACCCTAAAAACACAAGAGAGAAAAAATATCAGTATTGTACTCATATATTAAAAGCATTTAGTGGGTTTTTCTCAAGGAAAATATTCTGACCTGTAGCAACACCCACCAGCCACTTCCCCTGCCCTTTTCCTCAACAACAGTGCATTTGTCTAGCAGCATTTTCCCCAACAACGCCTTGTAGGAACATGAAAGAAACTCTGTTCATTGCCTGTCTGGATGCTCAGTCACTCTCTTTCAGCTCTTACTTATGCCTTTAGGCTCAATGAACACAGTGGTCTCTGAACACCAAAGCAATTTGGGTAGCAAAGCTACTCTCACACTAAATCTCTTGAGCCAAGGAGGAGAGTTTAGCCCTACACACTGTCTAGTTTGTAGAATGTATGGAAAAGCCCAAAACAAACCAACATACTTCCACACACACTTTTATAGTCAGATAAAAAAGGAATTGGAAAAATGTCAAGGAACATAAACTTTCTGATCTTAATTTCAAGTCTCATCTGGTCATCCACAAGGTTACTGAATGCTGTTTTCCTTCTTAAATTTACTTCTAGAATTCTTTACTTTCCTCTGCTAAATAAGTACAACAGATAAAGCCAAGGATACCATTGCATTCCACTGATAAAATTCAGAAACTCTGCTGCAGTTTTACAGGGATGTAAAACTTAACATGCCTGTGTACAGGAGTTACCATTTTCTACAACATGAAGTTGAATACAAATACATATGGCACTTTGCTATACAAAATTCTCTGTCTCGAGGTATGTCCTTTTATAAAGCCCCACAATCTGAAAACAAAAGCCACAATTAACAATGCTCAGCATTTCCACATCGACATGGAAGCAGTTTTATGGAGAGATCAGCTCTCCCTAAGAGACACTTATCACCTTTGTCAGCCATTACCCTGCTGAACACCTGGTGTTTGCATCTGGCAGGTTACACAGAAACACTGCCCAGGCGCTGGCAGAGCCACACTCCTGCTATTCCAGCCTTAGATGCTTCTGGTCAGACTGGCAGCAGTGAGCAAGTCTGCTGCTCAGCCGGAGACATATTGCTTGCAAAACTCCTTCAAGTTCAACAGGACTTGCATTCTGGAAATGGACTGCAGTACTGGGCACTCAGAGATCCAAATCCTACATCAAAATGAGTCCAGAGCACTAGTCTTGCCTGTCACCAATGCTCTTGCAGGTGCTTTTCAAAATTACTTTCCAAAGCACACATGCTGTAGCAAGTGTCACATTAATGAAATTCTGCTAGTCATTCATTTCTGAGAGCAATGCTACTTTACCTGAACTGGAATAAACCCTATAAACTGAAGCAGCATAAAATTTTCTTCTTTCACAATAAATAGAGTCAATAACAAATAATCTTAGACTCTGGCTTGGATTTGGCTTTGTTTAATCTAAGAAATGTCTTTAAATTTTGTACACACCTGCTTCTTGTGGCTGTCTCTTTGAACTGCATTTTGCTTTAAATATTAGATAATTTTCCTGTTTTGATGAAGCTTTCTACTGCTAAGTGTTGAAGTGATAATATATTTCTTGCAGAACCTGATTAGATCACACAGTATCTGGTTACACATTGATATCCTTGGGGACTAGATCTGCATACAGAATTCTAATGGTAAAACAAATTATTAGAGCAGTGACCTGTGTATCAACAGTATTACAGGGAAAATCAATGAGATGCATTAAATGTTCTGCTCAGTGTAACCTGCACTAATCTGGAAATCAAAGTAAATCCAGTCTTGTTTAAAACAAAGCACAGCTATTGATATTAGGAAGGCATGGATATTGCAAACCCCCCCCTTTTCATTGAAGTTCATTTTATTTTTGTGGGGTTTTATGCCAGATTAAGTACCTGTGTAAATACGATCAACTGATTAGAACAGTAGGCTCAAAATGTATTAAGACTAATTAAACCATTTGTCTTTTATCCTCTGATCTGCAGACATAGGTAACAAGAAAATGAAGTAGCTAAACTTGACCCTAGCACTGCCAGTAGGCACATATTGGTTTAAACTACTTCTTAAAACTACTTTAGTCAAGAAAGGCAGCACAACTCTCATAGCAGAAAACTAAGGTGAACAACCTGTCAACAGGTATCTTTTAGCTACTAATAATGAAAAACACAGAGAAGTGTGTGTGTGTGGGGGGGGGTGTGGGTGTGGGTGTGTAAATACCACAGTTAGGAACATCTGAACACTGAAAGTAGGATAGGTCAGAAAAATGTTTTTTTCTCATTAAAGTCTTTGTGTATTTGAGCCTAACAATAGGTATTTCTGTGTGGACAGTAATGAGAAAACTGCACAATGCTTGGAAAATTTACAGGTTTTGTAACTTAAACAAGGAAGCCCTACAGCATAATACAAAAAGGAAATAAGGCTTAACTTGGTTGACACAAAATGAAGCAGAGGCAGCTGTTCAAAAGTATGTAAAGATTCTTCCTGAACAAAAAAATACAGCAAATATTTTGTCTTTCCACATGTATAAGTATTTTGAACAGGTCAATTAAATATTTATTTCCATCATGCACTCATCTACATTTCCTTTTGCCTTAATCCTGCCCTTTTGTCCCTTTTGTTATTTGTGTAACTCACAGAAATGAAAATCCTTACAGTTAGCAGAGCATTAGGGTATGATCTTTTCCACTGTCATGCCCAAAATCACTATATTCCTGGTAAAGAGACAATTCTCTACAAACATGCTTTTGGCGAGTATGTTTCCTTCCTAATCTTTCTTTTGTGCATGGGGACATTCCCCTCTTACGTTTTCACTGGAAAGTGTTTGTGTAGGTTCTCTGTACCACCACTTCAGCCTCCATGAAGAGAGGATGCAAGTTGCATTTAGGAATACAAATGCAATGATCTTTGGAAGGTGGGAGTGCTTGCACATCATCTATTTCTGCTGTGGTCAGTCAGTACCACAGAGACTTCGCAGTCTGAGACCTGGAGAAGCAAAGAGGGGAAATGACTCATCCCAAGTCATCCAGGGAGCAAAAGATGATATTCCTCTTGTGTGCAAACATATTTTCTTGCCAGTTTACTTAGTGTCTAAATTTTTTTTAAAATATTGTACACTGTTTTCCCACTATTTTAGCAACCCAGCACATCACTGATCCAAGAAGTCAAGGATGAAGGCTCATGGATCAGCATGATGGGGTTAGCAAACAAGGGGTTAACATGGTGTGTGCATACTATAGACTGCCCAGTCAAGAAGAGAAAGTGCATAAAGCCCTTAAACAACTGGAAGAAGCCTCATAATTACATGTTTTCATGGGAAGATTCTGAGGCATTTGTTGGCAGAGCAGAAGAGCAGAGTGCATGAAATCCAGAGAGATTCAGGTAGTCCTAATGAAGTTGCACTGCTGGATGAATATATGAATTAGGGAAGAAACAGATATGGACATTAAGGCTGATGACAGCCTTCAATTCAGTGACTGAGGAGAAATAAGAATTTGAAATACTCAGGAAAGCAATGAAGTCAAAAAGCAGAATAAAGATCCTGGATTTCAGAGCAACTGTATTGGCTTGTTCAGGAAATTGTTAAGTGGTAGCCTGGAAGAACTCAATTACCTTAAATGCCAAGAGACTGAGGAGAAAGGGCTGAACTTGAAAGGCAACTTCTTTAAAGCATATGAACAGGATGCAAAGAAACAAGGAGGTGAGGCAAGAGGCAAACTTGGCTGAAGGCGTAACTTCCAAGTGGCATTGAACTTCAAAAGCCACTATAGAAGGTTTGAGCAAGGACAGATTGCCAGAGAGGAAGAGAGGACGAAAGCACAGAGGGAGCTAGGAAGAGCACAGCTGGGAAGGGAAACCTGCAAGGGATGGGAAAGGCAACAGACAGCTTCTGTTGATATATCAGCAGGAAAAGAAAGCATGGAGAAAGCTCATCCACTGGGCAGGAGCTGAACTGGGCAGGAGACCTCCTGAAGGATGGGATGCCATCCAGAGGGACAGGGACAAGCTCAAGAAGTGTCTCTTGGGAATCTGATGAGGTTTAAGAAGGCCAAGTGCTGGTGCTGCACCTGGGTGGGAACAACCCCTGGTACAGCACAGGCTGGGCATGAACAGCCCAGAGCAGCCCTGCCCAAAGGACTTGGGGGTGCTGGGGGTGAGAGGCTGGACATGGCCCAGCCATGGCACTCCCAGCCCAGAGAGCCAAACGTGTCCTGGGCTGCATCCAGAGCCCCATGGGCAGCAGGGCAGGGAGGGGATTCTGCCCCTCTGCTCTGCTCTGCTGAGACCCAGCTGGAGCACCCAGAGCTGGGGCCCAGCACAGGAGGGACAGGGACCTGCTAGAGCCAGTCCAGAGCAGCACCTTTGATCATGAAGATAATGAAAGGGCTGAAGCATGTCTCCTCTGAGGACAGGCTGAGAAAGCTGGGGTTGTTAAGCTTGGAGAAGAGAAAGCTGCTGAATAGCAGCTTTCCAGTACCTAAAGGAGACTTTAGAAAAGGGAGCCATAGGAAAGGAGGAACAATTTTAAACTAAAAGAGGAGAAATTTGGATTAGATGTCAAGAAGAGGGCAGTGTTACTCAGAGGGCAGTGAGACACCGGATCAGGTTGCCCAAGGAAGTTGTGGATACCTCATCCCTGAAAGAGTTCAAGGACAAGTGCTGGATAGCATTTGTAATCTGGTCTAGAGAAACATGCACCTGACTTTGGCAAAGGGGTTGGAACAAATGATCTTTAAGATCCTTTCCAACTCAAACCATTCCATTATTCCATAAGAAATTATCAGGAGACACTTAAAATGTTTACACCAGTCATGACTCAAAGAACGTATGAAGTGGCCAGTTTCAAGCACTGAGACACTAAATTTCCATGAACTAGATATTAAAGAATAAATTGTGCAATATCACTCATACTGCTAGAAAACACCTGATTTTTATACTAGGGAGAACTGTCTGTTTTCTTTACCAGATTCCTGTAATAGGGCAGTTGGGAATATCTAACCCACTACAGCTCAGTTTGGACTTATTTATGGCTTCCCTGGAGGGCTAACCCCCCCCACTTAAACAAGTAATTGGGCTTGGTGCAGAAAGAAGTCTCTAAGGGAGAATGTATTTTAGTTCTGAATTGTTTCTTCAGTCTCTTGGCGATTTACACAGAGGCATGGTAAATCTACTATTTTTAGTGGCTAAGCTTAAATATATCATTTACAAAGCCAAGAAGTGTGGCTGACCTTTGCTGTGCCTTCTCTTGCTTCTTGGTCAGCTCTGGCCATCCCTTGACAAATACCGCCTTGTAAACTGCACCTAGAATTGAACAGCACTGACCAATGTGCTCTTGGTAGCAGCAATCACAGCCTGAAGATCCACAAGTATCAGAAAAAAGCCAAAAATGCAACAGTTCATAGATTTTAGCATGTTTTGCTCTCTTCCTCTTCTTTCATGGGTGTCTTGTCTCTGTGCTAGGAGTCATCCAATAGCTGTTGGAAGTGGAATGTTTTGCTAGTGCTTTGGGTGTCATTAAAAGCTTTACCTGTTGTGTTTAGGAGATTTCATCCTCTTGTGACTATTGCTGAAATGCCACATTCAGTGCCACATAACTTCTTTAAAGACATCCTTATCAATAAAGTCACTCTATAGTGACTGATAGCAGGTAACGTGTCTTGGATGATGCAAACAACAGCTAGGACAAAGTCCATGATTTCTGGTACACAGGAGTTCAATGAAGATCATCCTGCAATCTCATTTGGTCTGTTCTCCCTGTCTTTTTTGACCTTAAAAATCAATCAGTCAAAGGAGAAACCCTATGAATTGTCAGTTAGTTGCACGGCCACTTCAAGAAAGAGCAAAGCCTAGTCAGGAACACTAAAGTTAATGCACCTCAGTATTGTGGTTTGCCTTCTTTTTGAGATGGTTTACCACTGTTCTTTTCATCAAGGCCACATCTCAAGAAGTCAAAAAGTGCTGCCAAAAGCAATGTAATTCAGACTTAACAGCCCAGTTCCCTTTAGCATGCAAACTGCTTGGATGACAACAGCTTTTTTTAATAAAAACATTACACAGGAAAACAAAACCAAGACTGGGACAGAGAGATTATAGATTGCCCAGTGTCCAAGTGTCCCCACAGGTTTCCACTTGTTCTTCCAGTGCTCATAACTAGCTGTGTCCCCCTTGATGCCTTAGGTTTTAGCTTTTATATTTTTTAGATCCTGTGCTGTTTTAGTGGGTAGTTTTAGGTTTCATAGTAAGTGCTACTGAGTTCTCTTTACAGAGTAGACAGACAAAACAATTCCTTCTCTAGCTCAATACCAAGGACAACTTTCAGGTCCAAGAACAAAAACAGCAGTGAAGTGAGAAGAAAAAACCAAAAGGATGGAGCTTCATAACGTGCAGCTATGGTTGGAAAATTGATTCTAATATGCTAATGGACCAGAACTTATAAAAGTGTGAGACTTTGTGATCAAGTGTCCATTTTGTGACCATTCTGGGGCATCTTGGGTGTGGTCAGGCTGGACTCTTGTGTGGCCCAGGTGTACCCATTGAGGCCCTTTAATAAATACCTACTTTTTCCTCTTGTTCTGTCTAGTCTCTGTTCCAGGTCAGCCTCCAGAAGGCATCACCCTGACCCAGCAGAAGGTCACAGGGGTTAGTCTTATATTCACACTCAGGAGCCCACAATCTAAAGGCATGAGAAGAAAAGCACACATAACCTCAGGTAAAGCAAAAATCCAGATACTGAACAAGTTCTGAGAACAGGAAAACTTGCATGACATTAAAAATTGATATACATGTACATGCATACAACATACATGTATATATGCTGATATACTCCAAGAAATTGCACTCTTCTTGTACTTGTATCTCCTTCTGTCTTGAAGACATTGTTTACAATGCCTTCAAGACATTGTTTACAATGTGAAACAATGAGGAAAGGAAACATTTGCTTCCTTGTCTCTTACCTTCCCAGAAGTGATAGCCCCCCCCTCTCCTCCTGCATCTTCTCTCCACCACCTGGTGAGTTCTGGACCAGCCACTGGAATTGCACATAAAGGGAACTTGGACCCTGCTCCTGTGCCTGGGAATACAGCATTGGCAGTCTGGACTGTGCTGCAGACAATCTGAGAAACCAAGCAGGAGCCCAGTAACCACGATGCAAACATTTTAACACGGTTTGCTTGCAAAGATGAGCAGAACTACTTTGTATTATATT
This sequence comes from Thryothorus ludovicianus, assembly GCA_013397245.1. Classification (NCBI taxonomy): domain Eukaryota; kingdom Metazoa; phylum Chordata; class Aves; order Passeriformes; family Certhiidae; genus Thryothorus; species Thryothorus ludovicianus. Next base: position 57,529 of record VZTB01009539.1, on the reverse strand, counting down.
TTGCCAACCTCTGCCTGGATTTCTAATGCTACTTCCACCATGAGTGGAACTCAGCATTTCCCAGCCAAAACATCACAGCTGGAGCCCCTCAATCCATATCAAATGTCCAAGCACAACTTCAACAGACTCACCAGCTACTGGACCTAGCTAGGACACAGCCTAGAACTGCACATACAAAACATTCAAAACCCAGAATAAAGCATCTGCCTCTTGTTCAATGTAATATAGGACAGAGTTTATTTTCAGAGATTCATAGAACAGCTGGGTTTGGAAGAGACCTCTGGAGATCAGAGGTCTCTTCCAAAGAGACCAATCCTCCCTTCTCCTGAGTAAAATAAAAGAAAATTTATTCAGAGTTGACTACAGATCGTTGAAGATTTCTCAAAACACCTTGCTGAAGCAGCTTCTTAGCCAAGAAGAAGGCAGAACTTGTAGGCCATCAGTCTGGAAATGGCATTCCATATCTAACGACCAACTTTCAGACCTAGAATGACTTTGTTTTGTCCTCCCTATAAAAAAAGAAAAATAAATTTCATGCAACAAGAGAGGATTTTAAACAATTACTTGTGAAGCACTCTTGAGATTCATTTTGGTTTGTACGTTTGAACATGGCTATAATTGCTTCCAGGGGGAGCCTACTACTGTTGCTATTGCCAGTACTTCATGGCTATGATGAACTGCTCCTCACTCAGGCCAAAGATGTTACCATTTGAAGCTGTTAAGAACAGCTTATGGAACACGGCAGTGCCTGCAATGTGAAGTGTTTCTGGTCACTGGACTGAGCCAAGATCTGCGCCTTGCCTGCTTCTTTCCTATAAAGAACTCACTTCTAAGAAATAAAACAGGTTGGGAGTTGGGGAGGGATCTGCTTGGTATTGAGGCCCTGGGTAGCTAGTAATTATCACAGTATGAAAGGCAAGCTTGGCTACAAATCTGATTAGGTTACTCATTATTCAATTCATACTAATATGTTTGGTGTATAGAAAAGTACCCACATGCAATTTCTCAAAGTTCCCTCCTGCCAGCACAAAGATCAGCTCCTGTTCCTTTCAGAACACTCTATCAGTCAATTCCACTTTTCAAATCCTCAATACTATGTTGAAAAGTAAAGAATTAAGAAAAAAACAAGCTGTATTATATTTCTAGCTCTCCAAACAGTATGAACACATCACAAGTTCAGTTTTGCTAAAGAAACTGTTCTTTTACAGCAGTTTAGCACATGCTTCCCTCCTGAGAGTTTTCCCTCTTATTTAGTAACTTCTTTACTGTCCTGTAATTGTTTGTGTAGGATGAGGCGAAGTAACTTTTCCTGACACACTGCCAAGCGCAGATAGCCTCCCACTTCTTCCCAGGCAAACCACCTCCTGACAGATTTCCTTGGAGGCTTCATGCAGCCAGCACTCAGAAGGCAGCATGGTGCAGCAGTACATGGACGGCAGGGGCTTTCTAAGAGTCCCAGATTACATATTCTAAAAGCTCACCTTTAAGTGAATAACTAGTCAGTCAAATTCAGGCTCTAAACAAGGCAGATTTTACATAGGCAAATGTAAGATTAACACTGCACAAACCATTAAAAGGGCAGCAAGGCCAGGGCACAGCACAGGGTGGAGCAGGTTCTTTCTCCTGTTTGCCCAGTGCAGCAGAGCCCTCGCCTGGCACTGCAGGAGCAGCGGGGCAGGCTCAGGGCAGCAGGGCAGGCTCAGGGCAGCAGCATTGCTCTCCATGCCCAGAGCCATTCCCCACTGCTCATCCAGAGCCAGCCAGGCCACCAGAACTCCAGCAGGCACTCAAAGGCAAACAGAAGTATGGGGAACATTTTTGCATTATAGATGTAGAAGTGAAAAGGATCATGCTGAGGATGGAGACTGTTTTCTCCACTGTGTCTTCTCCACTGTTTTCTTCCAAATGTGGTCTGAACCTCTCATCTGTATGCAGAAGAAAAAGTGAAGGAGGAAGGCAGTGATATTGCTTGTGCATATACCACATTAAAAAGAAACAAAACCCTGCTGAACATTTGTGCACTGCACTGAAAATTTTAAAAGATGCTAAAGGCTTCAAACTTTAAAAACCTGCCCACAACAAACCACTAGAAAAGTTACTTTTATTTGTTCAGTCAAGTGAAACTGAAAACAAAAAAAACCACTGCTCAAGTGTTCGACAGTGTTTTGTGAGCAGACATATAGCACAAATTCTATAATAGAAAGAGGCTCCCTTCACTTATTAGGCTAAAACCCAGCATAATTAATGGAAAAACTTCAAACCAAACTAACAAAAATAAGTTCCTCAGAAAAAACTAGCCATTTTAAAAAATAAATTTTACATTAGGATTCATCAAGCACCTAAATTGTATCATCAGAATTTACAGCTTCAGCAGAAGACTGAACATACCACTACAGCTTGCATGGTGCAGGTCAAGTGCTGTAGTATGCAGACTGCCATGATCTTCTTGTTTTTGTGCTTTGCATATATGCAGATTGTATAGAATATTCTAGATCACATTAATTAGCATCACATATAACCTTGTATTTTATGCCCAACTATAATTTGAAGACAAATTAACCACCTAATTACTTGGAAATAAAATTCATTGGGGCAGAGTTGTAGCTACTATTACCCAAATTCCACAGTTGAAAATTTTTTCAAGTCTCTGCTTTCTGTAAACTGTGCAAACAAATCTAGTATTTCATCTTTTTGCTCTGCAAGCTCACAGCTGCGTGTTCAGATGCATGAGATATCTCTATCAGATCTCACATTTTAGTTAAACACTAGTCTCAGAAGTACTGTAATAGCTATTTTTCATCTTAATTTAGGGACTAGCAGACAAGAATGTGAAGGAAGGAGAAAGGGAGGAAAAAATAGCAAAAGGCATATCTGATTCTAAGCATAAAATTAATGTGCCAGGAATAGTTTGGGGCGTATTTTGTTCCAGCACCAGCTCAGTCTGTCTGAGTATGCCATCAGCATCCTAGTCATATCCCCTGGGGCAATCAGAAGCACCAGAATTGTGAGCCAATAGCTTTGGGACTAGTGAGAGGCTGTGATGATCCCAGGCATGTTTGCTGAGCCTGCGAAATGGCATCTGCCATCAGTGAGCACCTTCAGACCACAATTCTGGTTCATAATCAAAATGCTATCATTGACAGAAAAGCATTGAAGGACAGCATGCACCTGAGAAGGTTCCTAAAAAAGAGAGTGCTCGTATCTCTTCTTCTCTGTGCATTGAAAGAGCACAGGTAATTCAGTGTTCACACTCTAAAACAGCATCAAATCAGACAACTTCTGCTTCTTCAGCTTTTATTTGATTTACTTTTAAGAGAAACATACTTTAATACTTCTAAACATGAGAAATTTCCCTTAAAATAATTGCCTCTGATTACACTGATATCTCTTTTGCCAACTATTGTATCTTTTTGTCAACACAGAAGGTTTTGGATACTTGATTTTGCCTTTCCCTCATCTCTTCTTTGATTGTTTTTCTCTGATATACACAGTATAGTCTTCCTAACTCATGACTGCACTACTTGACTCAGTACAGTTCTTATTTCATTGACATCTCCTTTCTATTTAAAAACCACCAGCAGCAGTAATTTTAAAAACCTAGCAAAATGAAAAAGGTGCAGTATTTTCTACTAAATCTCAGCATTCCTTATAAACAGTTTTAGTGATCTTGTAGCTGACAGAAACTACTTGCACAATGTATGTAGTTTCTGCACCTTTAACCATAATTTTAAGGCAAAGAAAAAAAAAAGACAACCAAGAGGTGTGTCTGGATAAAATGAAATTGCATTACAAAGCCAGTGGGAGGAATGATCCCTTAAATCAGGTTTCCTGTTAATTTTATATCCCTACAAGACAACCACTGCCATCTGAGATGGCTCACCACATGAAATTTAAAAGGCAAGATTTTTCAATTTTACAAATATCAGACTGTGCTGCAAGAACACCTGCAATGCAGAGAAAAAGGACTCTTCCTGCTCTGTAATGAATACACTAGCAGTCAGCTTACCAGAACTCTAGAATGGGATGGTCTAAAGACAATATGGATAAAGTTTTATAATACCACACAAGAAATCCAAGCTAGCTTTCTTTTCTTTTTCTCCATCACTGAGTTTGAAAAACTGAGGCAAACCTGAACAGTTCACCCAATGCTTGGGGGGAAAAGCAGCAAAATATTATACCCTGGGATGGGAGAAATATTATACCATTTTCTGAGTCAGTTTGCAAAGGCTTTCATAAAGGAACACTCTTAAAATATCCCTTTAAAAATCTGTGCACATAGACTTAGCTGACTAACCACAACAGGCTTGAGAGATAACACAAGGATGTAAATTACTGCCAAGTAAGAGGAGTAAGAGGGAAGCTTGTCAGGTGTTTTATATTTTGACCACTGCCTTTGCTAGGCACCCTTCCTTATCATTTGGTTGCCTCAAACATTCACATTAGACATTGTTCCATTTTTGAGCACCGCTTGGCAGATTTGACAAAGAGCTACAAACAAATTAACTCCCTAAGCCAATCTGCTGAATGCAAGACTTGTCCTCTGAGACTAGGTGCTCTAAAAGAAGTCTGTCATCCAAGGTCTCCTCAACCATAACTAAAGACATTGTAATGTTCAACTTCATGCACCCCAGAGGAAAATACTGAAGCAATTTCCGTAGGACCCGGGGATACAAATGGAAAACACTATGTCCTTTCTGCCAAAGTATTTTTTTCCCGCCAAACTCCAGAAAAACATCAATAAGCAGCTGAAACCTGAACTTCAGGAATTCACCAGCTACACATGCTCTAATGGAGCACCCCTCCAGCCCAGGGGTTCCCATGCAGTCAGTTTGTTTTGCTGTAACTCAGGAGAATGGGCAAATGGAGCAGTATCGCACGTGGGCTCATTCAGCTAGCCATAAATATAACCCCTCTGCCAGGTTACCACACCATGGTGTCATCGGCCTTCTCAAGCCCAGAGGTCTGCAAATAACAGCACAGCTTCTGCTTTGTTACACACACCACTGCTTTACAACATGACTGCCTCAGAAAGAAGCTGCAGATAAAAAACCTTTCTAGGAGGCCCCACTGTCTTTAACATCCAACTGCGTAACAGGGAAAACAGTCTCAAAGATTTTTGCTGGTGAGTGTTCAGGTCGTGGCTTTCCTGAGAAGTCAGCTGCAAGGCCTCCTGAGCCACCAGGCAATGACACACAGCCTGGTGGCACCCAGAGCCCACGGCAGGTGTCACAGCACGTCCCCCTCAGACAGTGCTGCCCTCATGCCTTTCAGCCCCATCTTGCACCATGCTCTGCTGCTCAGATTCTCACAGAAGGTCTCCAGTCATGTTTAGTCACTGCAGACTATCCTCTCTAGGAGCATGTATGGAAAATAAAAATGTGACTTGCTACACACTGAATGAAGAAAAGCAACTACAACACCTGTGAAACACAGCATCAATGCCAGAAAAACAGCCCTCTGCTGCGAGGTGGCACCAAAACAGGAAGACAATGAGCCAAGAGGCTTTATAAAGTGAAGCAGCAGAGAGATGCACTCAGTTGGAAAAGAAGAACTCAGAGAACAACTTTAAATGAAACCATTTATTTGGTCATTGCTAAATGGAAATAATAAGCAAAGGTGAGCTGTGTTTTTAGCTATGAAAATATATCAAGAAGAATAGAAAACACAGCAAAACACCAGTGGCATCAATCTGAATCAACAGACAGGATACACCTGGGTGCTATTTTAGCCTGTAGGTGAAATAAAAATAATCGAAACAAACCACCACTGTAGGAAAGAATTACAAGTACCACTGCTGGAAGAGTCTCAGGTAGGATTGCAAAATGTATCTATCTGCCTCATCACCTGTTCTATATCCTCACCAGCCCTGTAACATAAAGACACTTCTAATTTCATTTTGCAAACAGAATGAAGACAAGTAAAGACACACAGAATAGAGAGGATTCAAACTGTCAATACCTGTCTTCTATGCATCTCTTCTACCATCACTAAAGAGGCAATTTAAAGGTCCATATGATCAATCAACCTAGACTCCTGTCAAACACCTTGTAACACCTAGCAATCCAATTTCAATCAGTTCTTCTTGCATTATTTGCTAGTAACATTATCCCTGCTTGATTCAACACAGCAATCAAATAAGCCACTACACAATACAGAGGGCTACAAGGAATGAATGAAACCAGTTATAAAACAGTATTGATGCTATTTCATTTCCTAAGTTTCCAGCCTACAGTCCACACCAGATCCCCAGTTGGCATTTATCAGTATAGCTCTAATGACCCATTAGGCCAATTTAGACTGCTGCAGATCTGGCTGTTATTGTTAGACTTTAGCATTAAGAAGTCAATGAAAAAGCACAGGTGGTACTATTGATTAACTGAAAAAACAGACAGATGATCTGTCCTTTTTCCAGACTCAGAATACAACTACTTTACACTAGATATGCTTGTGTCTTCAGAGGCAATTACTAATTTAGCTGTTTCATACTAACACAAAGGAAAATACCATCATTTCATAGTATTTTCCTAACATGTAATTGCATACTATTGCCATCCTCTAACTAATGTCAGCTGTTTTCAAGGGTTCAAAAGCTAATCCTAATTCAGTAAAATTTAACATTAGTAAATGCATTGTAAGTACATTTCAAATCATCTGAAAATTGAATGCTTTCAGTCTTGCATATGCTCAAAAAAGAAACCATATCTTCTCTGGACATAATGGCAATGGCTGCAGTCCACCTAGACTGACAGTCTTGACTTCAGTGTGACACACAGCTTAGAAGTCAAACTTTTGTTATCTGCAGTAATTCCACAGCTGGTGATACTGGTAAAGCTGAGGGTATTAGTAAAGCTGATGATTACAGTGCCGTGATGATATCAGCACATATTTTTCTATGCTTCCTTTGAATTCTCAAATGACCTATGTGTCACCCTTTTCTTCTGGATAGAAATTACCTTTATTACTTGGTCAGCAATATCACAGATCAAACTGCCTTAACATCCTCTTCCTCTCCACATTTTAGCTCTATGCATCCTGAATATTTTCAAGGTATTTGCAAGGACTTGCTAATTTCTGACCCAGTCGCATGAGGATGTGAGTGGTCTGCATGGAAGGAGACCCTTTTCTTTAAATCATTAAGTAACTCTTGAATAAAACAACACTAGCAAGCAGCATCTCCGTTCAACATTTCCACCTCATAGCCAAACACAATGGCAGCTGTTCCACAATGCTTCTAGTGCTGCTTTTCAAGGAGACTGTCAAAGTTGCACCATGGTAAGTGGCTTTTTATTTCCCTCTTGAACTTTCCTCCAGTTATAGACATATACATTAATTCAACAATTTGAAAAATTTTGAGTAATTGAGATATTTTGAAAAATACAGTCCTGCTTACTCATTTTAGGGTCACCTCTACTTGGCAAAATTATTATGCAGCCAGCCACCTGAAGTTACCTTAAAGAGAACCAACTGGCGAGAGACCCAGATCTTCACAAGTAAGTCTGTTTACAAAGCTTTTCCACAAGTTTAACGTCTTTGTTGGATACAGAACTGCCCTCCTGCTGGGATATCACTGAAGTTGTGGGGCATGTGAAACCAAAGTTCCCAGGACCCTTCATCCCTCCAACTCACAGCTGTGATCCAGAGAGAAGTGTGAAAGACAAATTCAGGACATGGCTTTGGTGGGAATCTCATCATTGCTCAATAGTAATTTCTGGAATACTGAGCTAATAATACAATCTCCCCCATTAAAGTAATGTCCTAGTAAGAAGTGTCACATAGGAACTAGGTATTGCTGGATTTTTAGCTGGGGCAGTGCTTGGTGCAAATAGACAGTCAATGTCTTCCCAACATTCTCATTAATGCCAATCAGGGTCCCTAAGAATATCCGTGCTGCCCACAACAGTGCAGCTGCACTGCCACCCTTCACCCTTGTCTTAGTTTGAAGACAGGTATTCATTCCTGCTAGAAAAAAAATGACAAAACAGGAGTCTTTCCCCTGCAATGAAGGAAACAATCCTCCTCTCTCCAAATGGCTATATCTTTAGAATTAAAGAGGCTCTCAGGCAAAGAATTTCGTGTAAGAATAACAGTTCTTTACTAATGAGTCTAACAAGATGAACAAAATAACAGTAACTATAGTATTAATACCAAACTGGGTTAGGAAACAGTCACAGGTTTTTCTCCGATGCACCGTGCCCGGCGGAGGGAGGGAAGGGGATGAGGAGTCCCAAGGGCCAAAATGTGTCCGGAGCTCGCAGCAGGAGTTGGAGCTGTAGAAAACGTCCCGGTAGGCAGAAGGGATGGCGTGGAGAAACCCAGAGCAAAACCGAAGCAGCTGTGGGTGCAAAGCGATGGGACGGCAGCTCCCGGCCAGGCAGGGAGAGAGCAGGGTCAGCATTCCCAGCAGAGCCAAGAAACTCGCTCCCAGCTCAGCTCCAAGTGAAATCTCTCTCCAGTCAGAAAAAAAAAACTGCACCCCCCCCCTCCAAGCCCTTCCAAAAGGGAGGTGGGGTTGATCCCACCCTTCTCTGGACAGACACTTCTTTTGTCTCTTTCAAGTACTTTAAAGTATCCATAAGTACCCAGCAATCAGCTTCCTAGCCACTCTTTTGGGAAAAAATTCTACAAGAAGGTAACCCAACCCCCAAAATACCTGCAAACCTGCACACCACGGGCAGCCAGGAGCCCTCAGCACTGCTGCCAGTTCACCCAGCCAAAAGCAGCCACCATGGCAGCTGCAGAGCCTGTACTCTGCCCTTACAGGCACACGGTGCTCCAGATGGTGTTTGCAAGGACATTGTCCACCCCTTCCGCCTGGAAGCGTGGCGAGACAGATCCCACATACAACAGAGGAAGCCTTTTTGCAAAGTTCAGTTTTGTGTTGTGCTCATGACAGTAAACCAGTCACCCCTGCATACAGTTAAAATGTTTAGTGTTTTAAAAAGGAGTATAAAAATAATTGCATGGTAATTGTTTCTCACCTATGAAAACACCTAGTCTGTAAATCTTCTGTTATTAACAATATCACTGACATATAAACAAAAAATACATACCCCTTATCAGAGCAAATGTTTTAAAATCTAAATATATTCATCAAAATTAAAATTTGTATGAAGCTCTAAAATCCTACAACTGGCAATCAGCCATTTTTTACATTAGGTTACTGATGTTCTTTAATTAGCTGTCATTCACAAATTATAATCACTGTCTAGAAAAATGGTGACACATTTGTTATGAAACACTTGTGCATCTTTATCAACATGCAGTCACTTTTTCCCCATAACGAATTATGACATACCTATCTTCCACTTAAGTACTCTAGTTTTCTTAAAATCGTGTACAAACTACTAGCTAAAAGCACTAAAATCTCTGTTCATTGGAAACAATCAAGAAAAAAGGAAAAAAATAATCTCTCCTTTGCTATAGGGACTAGTACTTTTCTCAAATACATTTTAAGAGAAACTGATCTTCAATTCTCTTGAAAAAAAGAACTGATGATTAGGGTCTTTTTAAAAAAACAAAACTCTAGGATATTGTTCTATCTTAATGTTTCCAAGGATATTTGAGACCCTGACATGTGGGATTCTGTCTATTGCTGTGAGTCAGTGACATGTAGGGTCTACACAATGAGGGTTATAAGCCTGCTGGTGTTTAACCACAACATGCTATAGTAATACTGCTATTGAGAAAGCATGATTTTAAAATTAAATTAAAGATTTCAACCCTTTACAATAGTGATATAGCTGTTGGTGTTACTGACGTTCAAGTCTCAACTGTTCTTCAACATCCACAGTTGATTTCCAAGCATTGTTCCAGGCAATTTTATGTGAGCTCAGTTTTCAAATGGAGATTTTTATTTATTTGCTGGATCTGCTAGGTGAAATGCAATCTTCCTGAAGCACTAATAACAAAAAACAAACATAGTGCAGGTAAGTGCAAGCCAAAGGAATAATCAGCACAAAATCTCAATAAGAAAGGCTTTCAAATTGCAAACTCTATTGTCTGAGAAGAGACTGGCAATACAATGCCTTCTGTATTTGCTGAGTGCACTTGAAGCACAGGAACTTCTTACGCCATGCACTTAGCTACCCAGAAAAGCAGCAGATACATTCCACCTTTTGCCTTACTTCATTTTGCAAAGCCATCTGTGACAAGGTACAAATCCACATTAAATACTAATAGTTCCCTTCTTTCACAAGACAGCATATTTTGAAGAACTCCAGAAATAAGATAGTTCAATTATTTGCATACAAAGAGTCAGATTTTATGGCACCGACTCATTTTCACCAGCCAAGCAGGAGAAGAGAGGCACAAAAGGGGACTATGCTCTGGACAGTCAATTCAAGGATGACAAGCCAAGTATAAATGTAAGTGCTAGTCATGGGTTTGTGTATGATACCACACATCAACAGCCCATAAGGAGGGACAGGAGGCAATCTGTGCTGAAATCTTCCCCTGCTGCATGCTCCTTTTAGTGGCTGCACATGGGCACATCACCCAAAAGGCTCCCCCATGCTGTGCAGCAAGAGCAGCTGCAATGGAGGCAGAATCTGGCCCTCAGTGTAGGAGGAAAACGAACAGTGAGCAGAACAGCAGTCCCCACCCTCATGGCACCATTTAACAGTTTTGCTGGTATGTGACCTTTTGTTTGCCATCAAATCATCTCCCTAGCATTCAGATCATATGTTTGTCTATTCATCAAATCCCCTGAACATTCAAACCGCATACACAAAGGCTGTTTGGATCCTTCCTGCCTCTATTGTGGCAGCTCAATAACTAAGACAGGGAGCTCCCAGCTGGGATCAGCAGCAAAGAAACACTGCACAGCCAGAGGGGAAGACATGTCGGTAGAACACACTTATATAGGGAGAAAATTAGAGTCTGGAAACTCACCAAAAAGTCATCCCTTTTCTTCTGAGTGTCATAAAAAAAGATGCTCAAAATAATTACTACACCAACGATGTTTAAATGTTAATTTGTACAGTACTCTGTGGAGCATGCAGTTCTGATTGACATCTTGGCTAGAAAAGGAACCTTACTTAGCAATCTCTGTTTGCTGAATGAAAGCATTAATAGAGGCAGTTTGATAAAAATTATGTCACCCTGTTTGAAACCAAGCCAAAGGAAAGATATGCTTTTATTACTTTGCCCCCTGCAATTGTATGGTGATATTTAGACCTAGAGACTTTCAGGATGGATTTGAATCCTCACCATTAAAAATCAGAAGCTGGGAAATAACTGCAAAATTATAGCACTAAAACTGCCCCCAGCTGAAGAAGTTGGGTATTTAATTTCATCACATAGAAGCACATTCACTTAGCTGGCCCATGTTTATCACACCAACTATCTCAAGTTGCAACCACTTAAAAGTGAAGCCTCTTGTCTAAACTGGTACTGGTTATCTAAATTCCTTCTGAGGTGAAAGACCTCTGGTGTCTATTTACCTTATTCACATATCTGTGACTAATGTAAGTTGGGATACTTCATTAGTGAAGGTAATTCTTTTTCTTCAAATGAGGAAAAAACAGCTCACTTCAGTCAGCTAGAATTAGGTGACATGTAACCCAGCACACATATCTCTGCTCATTCATTAATGAATGAGTCTTTAAGAGGAGGGAAATATTATCCCTTTGTTACTAATGGGCAAATTAGGGTCCTGAGAGGCTCTAAGTCATACTTTCAAAGAATTTAAAGTCCATCTATACTATTCTATATGTAGAAGTTTAAAGTCTAAAACTATAACCTGAAAACCCCTCTGTGGCAGACAGGTAATGAATAGAAAGCATTACCTCTTTTCTGTCTCACTGAAGTCCAATTACAGCAGTTACACCTGTACAGGGCAGCTTGAAGACGTCCTCAATAAGGAGTGTGTCTGTTTTGCTTTAAGTAGGAATTGGAGAATAATACAGGAGCATAATACAGGGATGGTTTTGTTATTGCTGGCAGGGCTTACGCAGAACCAAGGTCTTTTCTGTGTTTCATAGTGCCATGCTACCAAGGATCCAGCATGGGAGGCTTGGGGAGACACAGCTAGGAGAGGGGATCCCAGCTCACCAAAGGGGTATTCCAGACCATATGACATCATGCTCAGGATATAAGGTAGGGGGAAAGAAGAAGACAATGTGTGTGTGTGTGTGTGTGTGTGTATTTGGAGTGATGGCACTTGTCTTTCCAAGTAACTATTCCATGTGATAGAGCCCTGCCTTCCTGGAGTTGGCTGAATACCTGACTCTCCATGGGAAATAGTGGATAAATTCTTTGTGTTGCTTAATTTGTATATATGGGCTTTTCTTTCTCTCACAAACTGTCTTTATCTCTGAGTTTTCCAGCTTTTACTCTTCCAATCCTCTCCCTGATTCTGCTAGTGGGGCAATGAGCGAGCAGCTGTGTGGTACTTAGTGGCTGCTAAACCACAAGACTGGAATAAGACTCCCAGTCTGAAACAGTGTTTCTCCGCTGCAGTAATACACAGAAGCATAAAAGATAAAAATTATGGTGTTTTGTGGGAAAAGCTGACTAAGGTTCAAGAGTAGAGACCATTACTAAGGGGATGCAGCCAAGTGCCAACTCTTCAAAACTACCACGACTTAACAGATGGGCAGAGGCAAGCTAGACTCTGAAAGCAGGTGTGAGCACCTTGTGTTTGGTGTTATGGAGGTGTGCACAAGAACAAACAGAGGGAGAGCCTTCAAGACAAGAGTTTCTGCTACAGGTCCTACAGAAACACCTGTAGGGTGTTCTAGCCCTTCTTCTGCAAGCTTGCTGTACATCAGTGGTGTTGGGACGAATGAACGTGGCTTTACACGGCCCAGACACACCCACCACAACCCCAAGTGTTCTCTGTAAGCTGCAAGAGAGACAGAAATCCTGCTGGGAGAAAAAACATACCACCCATAACACCTTCTGTTTGACAAATTAAGATTACACAAGCCAGCTTGGTATTTCTCCCACCATGACATGACAACAGTGCCCAGACGGTCAATCCTTGGTGTACTGAGGGGAAGCATTTTTGGAACACAGTCAGCACAACCCAGGCCGGAATACATTCAATATCCAGACAGTAACACTCTCAGGTTTCACAGACAGAGCTATTCAGACTACGTATATTCTTGGACGGCACTAGTATTAGTGTCAGGTCGTATTTTTGTATATAGCTTGAAGTCTGCTGCTTCCATTTCAGGCCTGGAGAAAGCTTTCTATATCTGAAAGTTTATCCAATTTTTTCCACTTATAGCTGCTGGTTGTCAAAAGTTATTACCTTTCCTACGTGCCTGGGACCATCACAGTCATAAGGAAACTACTGCAATATGGGAAGATACTGAATTTGGTGTCTGAATGGAGATTCCCCAAAATGAAGAAAAATGAAGTCATATTACCACTTAGTTCTCAAATTTGCACACCATACCCAGAAGACCTATACCCCTCAACCACTAAGTATTACTCATTTTTAACTACTATATACGACGGAGAGAACTTAAAACACTGAGAAATCATCTGTTTTGCTCAGACAACCCAACTCCACAGGAAACAACAGAAACCAGGAAAGTGCTTCCAAACACTTAAACGTTCAAGCAACAAAACCAAGCACTACACAGTGAACCCTATTACACTGCCAAAATAATATGGTAACAGACAAAACAAGGGGAAAAAAATTTCATTAAGATGAAAATTCACTACCAGCAACAAATTAACCTCAAAACCCTACAAATGCATCAAGAAATAACATCAAAGTTAAGTACTTAAAAAATTTCTTTAATAAGAGACTAATAAAAATCCAAACTTCTTAAAACTTTAATATTTTTTGTTAACTCTAAGTTCTTCATTAAGCTAATCCCTTTAATGCCTGGTCAATAAACTCAACTGCCAGCTCTTCACAATACAGGTAAGAACACCCAGAAATCTGTGCTAGAATTTTACATTCTCCCTCTGCCAAGCAAGCAACCTCTGAACTAAGGACTGATCTGATATCACAGGCTCCATTTTTCAGATGGGAAGAAATGACAGAAGATGTGTGAACTGTCAGGGTATAAAGGTGGCCCTTCTTGGGAGGCTGAGCTCCTCTACCCCAGTTACCTCCACCAGCCCTCCCTGCTCACGTGCCCGACGTTCTGCTCTGATATGCTATCGACATCTGAGGGGAGACACAGCCTAACAGGCAGCTCATGGTTCAACAGAAAAGAAATACATCTATAAATAAAAAGCGTTACACATTGGCAAATGTGCTGCTATTTCGTCTCTGTGCATCTTCCCACCTGCACAGCACTGGAAATTAACATTTTCTCAATTTGCTTGAAGAAACACACAGAAGGTCGGCTCAATCTTGTGATTTCTATGGATTATATTACCTGACTCGAATGCCAAACACAGTTTGGTATTTCCAAATATAGACCTTGCATGTATTTTTCTGAACTGTCTTAGCAAAGGGCTGGACAAAATTTGATTTTCCTTCTTCCCAAAACTGATTATGCTCAGTGGCATATCCACTCCAATACACACCCTCCCCATCCCTCTCAATTCTCTCAACCTTTTGTTACCAGCAAAGAAACAAAAAAAGAGGAAATTATAACCAACATCAGGTACATTTCAACTGTAGCCTGAAATAGCATATTTCCATAAATCTATCAGTTATTTCCCAATAATTATTTATTTATGCATTTTTAGCCAAACAGGTTTGTATCACAAAGGGTGCACAAAATGGACCGATAACTATACAGTTTCTGCATTCCTCCTGCAAAAGGTGGCTTTAGCTTTGCAGAAAACATAATGCAAAGGTACAATCGTGAATTGAAAGGTCAATCTGACCTTCACTTTGACAGGTTTTAGACATTAAAGGTTAATACACCCAGAATATGCTAGCTCTGCCTCAAAGACCCTTTTCCAAGCCTCCTTTCGTGTACAATGTTTCTATATAGAATCACAGAATCATTTACATGGAAAAAGACTTTTAAGATCATCCAACAACATACACTGTTGGATTCCGAGCCCACCAAACAGAGGCATAAGTACAAGCAAGACTTAAAACAACATTTTAACTGGCTCTAGACAAATTAATGCAAGCTGGTCAGAGGACACTGACACTGATGGACACAGTTCAGACTGCTGGACTGCTGCAGGACACTGTGTTCACACACTGTGCTCTTCTCCATCCTCTCTGTGAGGGACTGGCATCCCACAGCCAAAATGATGAACCCAGGTGCTTTCCAGCCCCTTCATGCTCGCTCCCTGCCACAGACATGGTTTCATTAATGATACATCGTAACCTCATTTTTCTTGACTGCAGTTCATCTTCTTTTCATTACAGATGCAATAATTAGTTAAGGAGGAGGATCTGCCATTGCTAAAAGACTAAGTTGCAACAGAAGAACCTAATTGGCATGAACTCCATTTCAAAACCTGAGGGGAGCCATATCATCTGTTGTTTAATGGGAGACTTTGCAGCTCTCTGTCACACTGAAGTTTCTGCATTTGCATTTGATACTAGATACACTTCCCACCTTGCACCTCTTCCCCAGAAATATATACCTCTAAAGGAA
>VZTB01009539.1:15442-38455 GCA_013397245.1 Thryothorus ludovicianus | reverse complement strand
AAAGAGGGTGTAGCCAGGTGGGAGTCAGCCTATTCTTCCAAGTAATAAACTAAGCAAAAAGGTGAAACAGCCTCAAATTGTGCCAGGGAAGGTTTAGACCGGGGATTAGAAAGAATTTCTTCACTGAAGGGATTAAAAGCATTGGAACTGGCTACCTGGGAAAGTAGTGGAGTCACAATCCCTGGAGGTATTTAAAAGATGGGCAGATGTGGCATTAAGGGACATGGCTTAGTGGTGGATCTGGTTGTTTTAGGTTAATGGTTGACTTGATAATTACAGAGGTCTTTTCCAAATGAAATGATACTATGATTTTCTTCTATTAAACAAAGCACCTTGGCCTTTGGCAAAATAAAATCCTGTAGCTCCATGCTCATTTAACTTGCAGATGCATTAAACCATATAATGTCAGGAAGTCTTTTGGAAGCACACTGAATTTCTAGCAGTTCAGACTGATGGGGAATTAAAAATTAACCTTTTACTCATCAATATTTCAATGCCCTATTAGGTTTCATTCAGTAGAGAATGTCCTTAGCACATGTCCTTACAAAACAATCACAGCAAAGCTGGAGAGGATGACAAGCATTTAACTGAAGAAATTAGAAGGGCATAGAATTTGCCTAAAGCCTCCAGAGATATGGCCAGTTTCATTGCTAAGTTATGTTGCTCCAGATGACACAAGTTAGTACACAGATAAAATCTGTGCATTCCATAGAAGGTTCCCCCTGATGTTGGTCAGAAGTCCTGAAGGAGCTCACCCTGCCCTGCTGACCACACAGAGACAGTACTTTCCCAGGGGACATTTTAGGTACTAAGGAAGTTTGGAGGTAGAGAAATGGCATTTCATCTGTGGCCCTAAATCCTACAGTTTAATCACAAGAGACAAAGCATCAACTCCAAGTCACTCACAGGGAACATGTCCCTGACAGGGTTACTGAGCTGAAGTGTGACCTGCAAAAATATAAATTCAAAGCATGGGATTCTGTAAGTGCCTGGTACCCCCTGCAGCAGGTAAGGGGGTTGTACCTCTCACACAAAGGACTTCTGAAGAATTAAAGCTTCCCCCCAGCAAAACACAATTCCCATATCTAGTTCTTTTCCCCTACCAGATTTCTCCAGACAAATCAGACAGGTCATGTACAGGTGTTGGGGAGTGAAAATAAACTGAGAGAAACAAAATAACTATAATGTACCATTTAAATGAGAGTTGTCCAGACACTATGTAACCTGACAAATTAAATCAACTTCTCCGGCATTTACAAGTGGTAAATAGGTCAAGATATGAAATACCAAGTAAATAATTTGCCTCACCAAATATGCTGTTTTTCTCTGGCAAATATACCTGAGCAGACACAACTTACACATGTTCTCTGAGAGGTTCCACATGGGTTCTTGCTGCTCAGCTGCTTCTGCACTACCTGGTGTAGGGCACCCATGTGTCCAGCTGCCACACACAGAGAAAACAGAGGAAACTGCAAAAAACAGTGGCAATGTTTACTCTCAAAAAGGACTGTTGAGATTTTTATGGTTTCCTACAAAGACATAAGACCTTTCTAAAAAGGCCCTCCTTTTCTAACTTGTTCATCTATCACTTGATTTGCCCCATACTCTTTGTGCAGCTTACAAAAGAAAGTTTAGGTTCATCCCTTAGGAACTTTTAACAGGGAATTGTTACCTGAAGAAAAAAAAATACAGAAAAATATATGTGCACATATGCAAACACACCCATACACACATACGTATTGGAGTCAATGCAATGATTAATACACATCCAAATTATTATACCTAATAACCAAGTGATTATTTTACATCATGTGAAACCTTGCTCTTTATAAGTTAAAGGAGAAATCTGCTTTCCTGGGATGCAAAAATTTTCCCTTGTCTTCAAAAAGGCAGATTTCGAAATGATCAGGATTTGGTCCAGGAATAGGTTTTCAGTTCCTGAGATTTCCACTCTCTCTCACTCAATCCAAAAAAGCCCAACAGCCAGTTCAACATCAAGTATGGCTTCTTATCCCATTTGGTTTTGGAGTGGGGTTTTTCTGGGGTTGTTTGTCTGTTTTATGGAGTTCTGGTTTGTCTGCCCTGGACATCTTACAGTCTACACGGAGAAGAGACAGACAGGCAAAAAAAGTGCAAAGAAAGAGGAAGAAAAAGAAAACTACTGGTGGCAACCAAAAACGGAGAGCAGTTTCAAATCTCTGTTCATGTTAATGTTGGCTTGGCCTCCTGTAACCTGCACAGGAAGAGCAATTCTTCTCAACTCTCCTCCATGGAGGGATGGTCTAATGAGGACCTGACTTGAAGTGAGACCATGCTCATCTCTGGCAAGTGTTTGCTCATGAAGATGCCCCTGCATATTGCAGGGCATTTGGATGAGATCAGTTCTCATTTTCCCTTCCAAATGAAACAATTCTATGACTCTACAGTCCTAAGCAGCTGCACTAATTCAACAAGATTTAAAATAACACATAACTACTCGTTTCAGCACGTGAGGCCTGTGCCCAAGGCCAGTGAAGACCTTTGATTTTCAAGCCCTCAAGAAGAACAGCTAAGTGAGAACACTCAAGTTTGCACGGAGGGCAGAGGGGCAGATTGGTCCTGTGAGTCCATTTTTAACAATGTATTTCAAAGAGCTAACTTCTATAATTCAAGAAAGAAACCCCAGTGACTGAAGCACCTCTTTGTAGTAAAAGGGAGTCAGTTGTCTTGAAACCCAGATACTAGTCCTTTTACTCAGATTCAAGGAGATAAGTTAACTACAAAGCTCTGTGTTCAGCTGGTTACAATATTTGATGGAGAGAAGGTTAATCTTCCTGGTACTTTTAATAACCACCTCTCAAATCAGTGGCACAGCTGGTATCTGACACAAGGGTAAGGACTCTGAATATTGCCAGCTCCAATGTATCAATTAAGTAGTGATGAACTCTGAGAAGAAAAGCCATACTGTGTTTAACCTCCTTACCCTGAAGAGCTGTACACAGAGGATAATTAATTGAGCAGATCACTATAGGTGAAAGCCTAACTCAATAGCTGGAAAAAAAACATGAATAAATTAACTACATATACACACACACGTAAATATATACATATATGTATATATAATATATATATACACACATACACACAAATAAAAAACCATTCTTCCTACATACATATGTATTTATAGATATATATGAATTTAAAAGTTTGCAAGACTTCTTTGAATGTAAGCCTAAGCAACACATACAGACACCTTCAAAAGGCTGGGATGGATCCTTGTAACCATTTGCTACATCCTAATCTCACTCACTGTCCTTTCCAGGAATTAAAGAACACATGGTGAAATCAGCAAGACATCCAGACTGAGACAGACAGTAGTCTGCCCTGAATTAGGGAAGAGGGAAGCATCCTGAACATGGTCACAGAATGGGGTCACTTTTAAAATGTCTTGAAAACATAAAAATCTTCTTGTCCAGAGGTGAGCCTACATGTACTTATTTACTTAAGGTTCAAATGGGTCAGTTTAGGGCAGCATGTACACAGACCTCAGAAGTGACCTAATTCTGACTTCTTGAGAGCATGGTTTCATGAATTCCAGATGCATCTAGAAATTTACATTTGAACTTTTACCAGTTCCCATGAAGGTAAAATCATATATCCATGTTACCTGAGGAAGTCAGACAAAATGCCAAAGAGCACTGGTTAAATATTGAACTTGAAAAATATTTGCAGTCTGTTAATCTTCACTTGATAATAAGCATGTGGAAGCCTGAAAATATATACAGATATTTGTTTCTTCTGAGGCCAGTGCTAGTCATAAACAATGAATTAAAAATGTTTTCATTAACTTTACTCTTCTGCTGATCACCTACCAAAAAGGTTCCTTGTCTTTATATGGCTTGTATGTTTTAATTCATTCTGTTAAAGCTCAGCTGTTCACACTCCAAGTATATTCACTATTCATATTAGGTATCCTAGTGCACAGTTCTCTTTGAAACTGAATTTGGCTGGGACTAATAGTACTGCTTGAACTTTGCAGCCTATTTATCAGATTCATCAGTTTATTCTCCTATGAGTAGTAGTGAGTAAACTCCCACAAATTGTTTTCCCACACATAACTGCTTTGTGTAAGAAAGGTTATGCAAGTGTTCAGGGAAGTTCACTTGGTCAGTGTATTCAAGAAGGACCTTTTGTAATTTTAATTTACTATCTCGCAAATGTTTGTAAGCTACTGAACCAGGGTCACAGCCACACTGCACCCTATTTACACTGACTTTTCCTGTTTGAAGCATATGGCTAAGCATTTAGAATCTAAGCTTCTATAAAACATCTTGAGAACAAAGCTCTACCTAAGTAATTCTGATGATGAAATTATTATACTTTGGATACAAAAACTGAATACAAAAGTATTGCTGAAAACAGTGAGTGTTCTTATTGCTATACCTTGTTCTGTCTAACCCAATCAATTCCACTGCGGTCTATGTTTATAAATTCATTCTAAACAATCCATATTTGACATCTTACTCTGCTACAGGGAATATAAAAATCCAAAGAAAAACACTTACCAAACATCACTTTTCTTCCAAAAATTATTAGAAGATAAAATACCTAATTCCAATGCTACAAAATGAGAGTTTGATTTCTAAAATATTGAAGATGAAAAATATCACAACTAATGTGAAAAGGCAGTAAGAGTAAGGAAAACAAAAATTCTACAAGTCAATGTGATTACACTATCCATTATATAAAGCAAATAATTAAGTCTAATAAAAAAATCTAGTTATAAGGAATTATTGAAGCCATGATTAAATGTCCTTGATTAACCGTGCCACAACTACTGTTCCAGGAGAGCAATATTGTCTCAGGCCACATATTCTCTATATAATGTCTAAGTGAATACTTTGAGATATCACTGCCTGCTTCTGGCTCCTAAAAATCAACCTTTTGCTCCTAAAAGCCAAAAAGTTATTCAGTGCTTCAGGGTATGTACAGATGAAGAAATCATTTAGTCATCCAGGTGATACTCCTCCTGAAGTAGACAGCAAAATTGGCATTGTGGTGAAACATCCTTTCATAACCTTGTCAGAAGTAGCCTCTTTCTCTTGAAGAATTTTTTAAAAATTTATTTATTTAATAAAAAAGTTGTGATAATGGTTTGGTTTCTGACAGGGATCTCTGCAAAGTGGTGAGACTACCATACTTACCAAGTTATACAGGTAACAGAAAAAGGCTTATTTTTGTTAGACCTAAATTAACAAGTCATGTCCATTTCATATAAGATTTCCTATATTATTTAAGTGACTAAGAAATAACATTAAATTTTTTATGTGTGCTCAACTATCAATCTACACTTGCACATTCTATTGTTCAAGAGTGCCTGAAAGGTAGTATTTTAGAGGAAAGTAATTTTACATGGTTGGCTTGCAGAACAGAAAAACCCAAGGGGATTAACAGACAATATATATAGATTCACACCAAAATCATATTATAATAGGCTGTTCAAAAAATACAGATTGAAACAACTAGTTCCACAAGAGAAGTGGCTTTAAAACACTGAAGGCTGGAATATACTTTAATTCTTGAGTATTTCTTGCTCATCTTGGCTCTTTGCCAGGAGTTTCCATCTCACAACTCCTAAGTCCATACTCATCAAAAACTGAAATATGTAACACAAGCAGCTGAGAATGAGATTAAAAAAAAATAATCTGTGTTTCACACATCACAGAAAGGGAAGCTTTCAACAATAAATCCTAAGATGTGTAGTTTCAGTAAAGTACAGCATTCTGTACAGGGGCATTCAGCTCCCTGCAAATGAATCCTTTACAAGAAATACGCTATCCATAAAATGACCAAGACAGAAGTTAGAAAACACTCAAGGTATGGAAAAAATCACAGAATAAAAACCCTTAGGGGCTGACCTGAGAGGCTTTCTAAACAGAACTAGATGAACATTTTTCATGGTCCTGAAAAAGCATGCATCTCTCCATTCAGCAGCACCAAAAGACTTAGAAGTGTTTCAGTGAAACAAATGCAAAGCTTATTTTGGTTAAAGCAGCTGACATAACTACAAGTGTATACAAAACATCTAGCAGATCTGTTCTTGCTCTTCCCTGTAACTCTGCATATGGTCACTTCTGGAGCGCATTTCTGGGGAGATGGCAGTACTGCTATTTACATGTCACTTTAAACAAAACGTCTCTGTTTGAAATAAATAATTTGGATTTAATACAATTTGCAATTACTGAAATAATACAATTTCAATGACTGAAGTAAAACTCATATTTGAATGAGAGAATGCCTAAACTCCATCCCAAATGAAGTATTCCTTTTTTGGCTGTCTTTCATCAAGATGAAGCAGATGAAGAAATGCATTTGTTACTTTCCAAGTTCTTTTCCTCATAATACAGCATTTACTGGAAAATGGAAAACAACAGTAAGGCCATCAAGGTTTCTTTATCTCTAAGGCCACAATAGGTAAAGGTTATTGATGCTGTACTGTTGCCTTGCATGGAAGAAATGAGTTCAGGCCATGGAATAATTCAATTCAATAGACTCTATAGCAACTCTGAAACCTCATACCAAGATGGAGTGCTTTTTCTGGAAAGAACTCTGATCTAACTTTTAACAGATTTCTCTTCTCAATCTATCAGTTGTTCTAGCAGTCTCATCGGTAAAAACATGCAGTTTAATTTCAAGCTGAATATATATGGAGAAAAATGACATTTATATTTCACTTCTTGACTACCCCCAGAGTATGCTGTGATAGTTATAATCCTATCAGAAAGCCATTCTGAAAAATCATTGCTCATATTCTTTAATCAGACTCAGAAACATTTTCATACCCTGTAGGAAGAGACAGCTCCATCAAAAATATGACTCTCACAGGGTCTCTAACACCAACTTTCTTCATGGTCTTGATGTAGCAAATGGTCTCTTCTGGATTTCATAATTTCTAGTATTGGAATAAAATGTGTCATTAAAAGCTTTAAAAGGACAGCTCATGGAATAACTTATGGGACACCATCTTCAACAGACACCCAAGGATACAGAGACCGAAATACAAAGGCAGGGGAAAGATCTCAGCATCTTCTCCTGGTATCACCAGCTTCCTCCTCTTCCCTTTAGCTGGGATAAGCAATTCCTCATCATTTGCTCTTCCTGAGGCTTTGAAATTCAACTTTGACATACCAAGAAGCAACACCCTCTTCCAAGGCAACCAGAGAATTGTGATTATGGAGCACAGCACAGGCAAAACCTACTTTTACACAGGATGACACTGTCACATACCTGAACCTCGAACACACTTTGAAAGCCATAATGCCTTTATGAGGGTAAAAAGAGGATTGCATTAAGGGTAGAAGGGCTGTTCAAGCAGAATGAACAGAGTTACAAATCTGTGGTGTTTATGGGGCTTGGTTCTTTCTTTCCTTTGCAGATACAGGGACACCTCAGAAAGTCATAGAAGATGATAATTTGGTATAATTTGATAATTTGTGGAGTTCTCAATAGGTATCCTAGCATTTTAACACACATAATCAGAAACTGTGCAAATTGAAAGTAACAGGAGTTCTTTTTCAATACATATTACAAGAAAAGCTTCAGAGAGGGAGACACTAGTAATTTTTTCCACATCACCAGCCCTCTTGTTTGTCTTCATCTTATGCAAGTATTCCTACAACACAAGATGTGACTAGCACCCCAGGACAACTCATAAAGAGATCAAATTTTCTGTCTTGATCTTGCAGAGGTTAAGAAATGCTGCCAGAGAACAACAACAGTGTAGGCAGTACCCAAAAACAATAGTTGAGCCAGCCTAGCTGAAATCTGATGGGAAGTGAGCTACAGGTAACAGCTAGGGAACTGCCCTGATATAGTATGTGGTCAGGTGTGTCCCATGGGTCAGAGACAACTAACCTTAAAGTATCACTCTATATTGAAAAATCGTGTTACTTTTAACTGTTAATATACTTCCTTGCATCTTCCCTGCTTTACATTTTCTTCTAAGACAGAATGTGCTGTGACTGCAGCAAATAACTAAAATATAAATTTACTTCTCACCTGAGTTATACTAATGATTAATCAAGATTGTCATCCCCCAGTTAAGGAGATGGTTCCTATAGTATAAATAGTACTATCAGCAAGCTGGTTCATGTAGAAGACCTCATTGGTAAGAGAGAAAGAATAAAAAATTTGCTTCTTGATAAGTAAGTAGTAACTTCTGCATAATCATCAGGCTGTAATTCAATTGGTTCAGACTCTGCCACACACACAACAGCCTAGACACAAGCTGCAAGGTCACAGGTGTTGGCTCTTTACCAGACAGAGCTACTCATCACAAAACTTTGCTATAAAAAGAGTATTGCATTTTGACAGAGCTTAAGATGCCCCCTGGAGAGAAAAGCTCAGGGAGCAAGTCAAATCCTGTAAAAACAATTCAGCTTTCCAGCACCTGCCTAGGTTTTCTATATGGCATGGGAAAACCATTTACCAAGGCATTCACAGCATCAAGTCTTATACAGCCACAGTTGTGGTAAGTCACCCACAGTCTGGATTAGCAGCAAATTCTCTAAATTTACAGTATCCTTTCAAACTTGTCCCTGATGAAGAAATAAAAATGCATCTTAATTGCTACTCTCTAAACTACTTCTTCAAAATGCTTTCTGCCAGGAATTAATCTCAATTCAAGAGAAATCAACAAAGCGAGTATGAACATTTTTCATCCCTAAGGAAGTTTCTGGAAGTGTCCTGTGGCGAGTTCCCCCACGAGTAAACCCCATCAACATGCTGCCAACCTGCAGCAGGCAGGTGCATCAGCTGCAACACGAGGACCAGTGCTCCTGAAATCCATCTGACATTATCCACACTCAGCATAACGTGTGATTCTTAGGGATGGTCCTATGCAGGGCCTTGCAAGTCCCTTCCTACTCAGCTTTTTCTGTGAATACTGCATCTCCTTTGCAGCCACACCAGAGCCACCTTCTCTTTGTCAACCACCATGGTTCTGAGCACCTGGCTAACCACAGCAGTGGTGACTTCTTCCCAGCTGCCTCACCTTGTCATAATCCCAGCCTCTGCCACCCTCCAAGTCTCTTCCTGAAGTTAACATGTTTTAAATCCCCCCTCTAAAAAGAAACCCTGAGTTTCAGGGGTTTTTTATGAAACCAAGTTCATTTCTCTGTGATGCAATACAGGCAACTGTTTTCATTTGCTTCTTTACATTGATATTACCTGTATTTTTCAAAAATGAGCTTGTTCTCAGGTACATTGTTAGCAAAAAAATATTAAATTAAAGAGGACCCAATCATTACAGCAATGAAGAAGTATCCTCTTCAGTACCCAGCTTTACCAGTTCAGTGCTGCCTTCACCAGCAAGTCATTCAGCTTGACTGGATGCAAACATTGGTACCAAAATTTATTTTGGATTTTTAGAAAGTATCATACACAACAGGATAACTGTAAAGTTCTAACCTGTTGCTTTGACAAAATCATTATTCAGCCTCACTCTTCATCCCCAAAGAAATTCCTTGAAGCTTATTTTTCTGAAGTCATCACGAATTCACTGCCAAGAAGAGCAGCAGGAAGTGTGTAACAGCAGGCATAGGCCTACTGGCAAACATCCTTTTAAGGCTTCAGTAATTCGATATTCTGATTTAAAATATAGCTATAAAAAATTTAAAGCTATAAAAAAATGTTGTCAACTGTTTTCACTTTAAACATCCTAGCCTGGCACTCACGAAGTATCTCAATACTTCAACATTGCTTGATTGCAGCACCAAATTGTAAGAACACAGTCACATTCTGCTGTGAGCTTACAGAAACCTTTCACCTGCATGGTTTATCACTCGTTTTACTAAAACTTCACAGAAAATTCTCTCACATTCACATTTTTTTAAAGTAAGGCCTGAGCTGCAATGGTATATAGACAGTTCTCTCCAAACAGGGTTCTTGAGTATAACATTTACTAGACAGGGGTATCGCAGCAATGCATATTTTTGGAACATAGCAGAAGTAAAATAGTCTTTTCAGGGCCCACAAAAAACTTAGCACCTGGTGAAATGCCTTGGTATATCCTGTTATTTAGCAGTAAAATGTGGGCCTTGTTACTGTAAATTTCATTTATTTTCCCCAACAGCAGTGTAATTAATACCTGTGCCCCCTCTTTCTGAGTACACATTTTCCTTAACTTCTGCTGAAGTCTTCAAAGCAAAATCGGCCAACAAAGGACTCCTGAGCTATGCTCTAGATGCTTTCTGAAGAGGTGGAGCTAAATCTGGCACACCCCCTAATATTCAGGCAGAGATTTAGGGTAGTAACATAAAAGGCTCATTGGCATCCCTCCAGCCTTCAGAATATTCTTTTTTTTTCATTTTATTCTCTCTCCTGCATCATTTTGGGAGCATGGATGAAACTACTGGTGCCTTCATGCATTCAGGAAATGCTTGCAAGGCTTCCAAGTGCTCACACCTTGCCTCTCTCCCCACCAGAATACTTTAAAGAGCACAGCAATATGAAACTTGTTTAATAATCTTCACATCAGGAAACAATCCCATACTTCGGTTCTTTTCAAGGGTGACTGAAGGATGCAGACAAAACCAGCTGTCTGTGGTTCCCAGACTGAAAGGGGAAGAAGTGCTGCCAGATGCCACTAGGGAACATCCAGTGCAGTGTCGAGGCAGGGCTTGCATATAACTCCAAGACAGCACATGCAACCCCTAATGTAACTCAGAATCTGCTGCTAATTGGCCTCCCTTGCTCTGTAGAGCTTGCAAACCTCCCATTTAGCTGGAGCTGCTGTAACCCTTTATTTGATTTTCAAGTGAGGCCAGAAACCTTATCTCCTGCAGCTCACCCTCTAATCCATGGAGATCTGCCAAACCACTTACAGCCTGGTCTCACCTCTTACTGGTCCTTCAGTAAGACCACCTCAGTGCAGGTGATGCAATGCAGTGCTCCATACGCCATCACATTTGATGCACGTGTTGCTTTCCTGTGAAAAATGTTTCCTTTCCTTGCTGGTATGACATAGTGCAAAACACAAAAATCTCAGGTACAAGACATAAAACCCTGACACATCTGCAGTCATGAGAAGCTTTGTATATCCTCTTTTTCCCCTATGCTTAGGAAAATGCATGGTTTAAAGGTCAAGCCACTAAATTAGATTTATTTCCTATTTTTTCCTATTAATTTCCTATTAATTTTCCTATATTAATTTCCTATTCCTGCCTCAGCATCCCCTATTTTAATCAAGTAATTTAGTTTTCCTGTCAACAAAACATGGAAAACATCCTGTCATAATAGAGAAAATGAATCCTTTAATAATTTGTGTTTAATACGGAGGCTATGGAGATCGTTAAAACACGCACACACTTTCCATGCTCTGACCACTTCTTTCAGACAAGCTTTGGCTCAAGTATCAGCAAAAGCCAGGAGTCAGAAGCCCTGTCCTAGACCAGCCCCGCCACCAGTCATTGGTGTTTACACATGCTGGTGGGGAGCTCTATCTACTTGGCAGGACTAATGTCAGTCATCACATCTGTGACATTTCAAGGATCTCTAGCTCTACTACTCTTCTCAGTGCCCAGTCCAGGCATCAAAAACTCCATAAATCCTTACCTTCAATGCAATAAAGAAATGCATGCAGTGTTTTTCACAGCTACACTTCTGTTCTCCTCAGCATAATTTCAACTATCTGTTTTCAAGCCATCACACAGTGATGCAACATGAAACTCCAGCCTGGATCAGAGATCAAAGGAGGAAGATTGTTCTTTTGGAAGAAGCTGTTCAAAAGAGGCATGATGAGCCTTGGTGTTCTAGGGCTTCAGAAAACAGAGCAATACTATTGTTATGAAACAATCATATATAGCCTCAAATAACCCAAATTTTAAAGCCCCTTTCTTGAAGAGTATTTTCTGTTTCTATGCCTATCTCAATTTCATTGTAATTCCAGGAAAAAAATCACTCTATCTGCATTGGGAGACAAAACCCAGAAATTTCAACGTCACTATATCTGCATTGGGAGACAAAACCCAGAAATTTCAACGTTTACTTACTCTTGTTCCAAGAGTTCTCCAGACTTCAATTACATCAACATCTTAAAAGATATGTTGAGACTTTGAAAATAAAAGTGAAAAGCTAGCCTGGTTTTGAAATACTTTGGTTGAAATATTAAAGCATATTATTACAAATAAATGTTAATACACTGTATTTTCTAAAGTAAAAAGGAGCAAGTCTTTGCAAGGCCTGATACCTCAAACACCATTACAATATAGATAAAACCCAAAATATTACTTAGTGGTATTTCAGCCTCAAAATAATCAATTATACTATATGCTATTTCCTCCTCTTCTGTACATAAGGGTCTAATCTAGCAGTATTAGTCATCACAGTGGATGTGTCAGATGACTTTGCAATGCAATAGGTAAAATCCCCAAATCTGCTTTTTTCTGGTTGTTCCCTGACTTATATTTTGGTCATAAGCAAAGACAATGGAATTTTTGGATAAAGCTGAACCATAAATCTTGTGTTTTTTTTAACTCTGTAGAGAGATTATTTTTTCTTTAATGTAGCTATTTAGAAGCAACATAAGCTGGTACTTTTATTTCTGACATTGGGTATTTTAGAGGGCCATATTTAAGTTCATCATCTAGCCAGTATTGCTTTCTTCAGCTGTTTAGAGCAATTTATTCATCAAGAGCTAACTGAGATGAACTCTGTGCACCCTGCATAGTGCACAAAGTAAAAATACAGTTATTGCTCTGATTTAGTGACATTTCATACAGATCTGCATTTACACATGGTATAAGGCATGGAAAATCAGACTTAGATTCATGTTAAATTTTCTCTTCTCAGGGAGTGAATCCCATTATCCAATAAACTGATGAAAAGTAATTAAAAAAAAAAAAAAAAAGCACCTGAACCATGAACTGAGTAGAACTTATAAAAAAAAGTTCACTTTAAACATAGTAGTTCCCTTCCCTCCTCCAGCATCTTTCCTGGTTTGCCTGTAAGTTGGTGTGAATTTTTAAAACATATTACTTTGTCTTACATGGTAACTTGTAAGCACTGTTTTAATCTAGCAGTGAGAAAAACAGGCACGTTATCCTAGCCCCACTTACTTTCAAATGTCATTTACAATTAGAATACTACTCCATATCTCTACTACTTTTACATATCATCTAACTATTTCTGGCTTGTATCTCACACTTAAGACAGAGCTGAAGTAACACCTGATGGAAAGTGAGATGAAAAAGGGACTGCTTCTCATCTTCTGCATTGCAAGAACAGCAAGCTCTTATAGACAATAGCAATTTCAAAATGAAAAGGCATTATCACCCACTTGGAGAAGCTGCTTTCAAGAAATTCAAGTTGTTTATCACCACTTCTGAATACCTTTTGAAATATGCAACCAATTAATAAAACATAAAAATTACAACAAAACACCATCATCTTCCTTCTCCATGGGAATACTCAAGGTAATTCACAACCTAGGATAGATGGCTTGAAGATTAAGAAATCTTATCTCTTTTAGCACATCTGGGATAGCCATGCTGAATAAAGGTAAAATCCATTTCTGAAAACTACACAGACCAGAAGAGTAAAGAGATATTTGCAGGGGGGAATATCTCTTTATTCAGTTTTCTGTGGTACAGATCAGAGATGATACCAGAGCCAAGACACTGAACTAACTGCACCTTTGATCTCCCTTAAGCACAGCACTTCTCCCCCTGGCCCTAGACCTCCACCTTCACCCCGTTTAACCCTGTTTCAATTTAATCCTCATTCTGTTTATTTATCCAGATACAAAGAGAGAGAGCTTTCCTGCAAAACTGAAGTGAGTTTCCAATAGCAGAGATAACTCTTCATTTTGTGAAGGATGTTTTCATAGGAAACAGTAAGAATTCTGTGGCGTACAAAGCATATTAATAAACAGCTAGGAACTGAAATCCCAACATGGACCAGACCACCCAACCTTAGAGTGACTTGTTCTGACCTCTGCAGGGCAGGAGCATGTGACAGGACCAAATACATAATGGCACAAAAGCCAACCATTTCTTTATCACACCACCATCACCACTATATCATCCTAAGCTCTCAAAGAAGTCAGTGCTGGTTTTATTGGTTCATACCCTGTTTTCAGTGAGGAGAGTCTAAAGCATTGCGAGCCAGTTCATTAAAACTAGTATTAAAAATCGCAGTTTTGATCATATTCCATACTGTGATTTCTAAAGGAAATCCTGCCTCATGCACACCAGAAGCAACAGCATTCATTTGTACGTGTGCTGTTCATGTCCTACACAGTGTCCCTTGGCTTGTTTCCCCTATAATACAGCTACATCCAAAAATTACTGAAGCTGGCTTGTTTTCTCCTTATGTATTGTCAACTTATAAAATGTTTCTCAAAACAGTCACTCGGCACATGCACTAAATAACACTTGGCTAACGGCATGAGTCCAGCTCCCTCTCACAGCAAGAGCCCGCACTCCTAGATAAGCCTTGAAGCATGTCTAGACATGCATTCCCCATTCCCATCCTGGACAGCACCTGTTTTGTGGTGATCCCTCCCATCTGAAAGAAGAGCTGTCAATTTTGCACCAGGAGCAGAGGAAGGCAAAACTCCAATTAAGCAATGCTTTTGAGATTACAGTTCATCAAAACTGAGTATTTCCATACCACTGGCAAAGTTTTGCTTCAACCATGGAAATGGTGAGAGAACTATACAAGGTGGGGAAAAAGTTAAAGCATCAAAAACAAAACAAACCAAACAAACAAAGACAAACATGGCCCAAAACAGATAATTCCACGTTTGGATTCACATCTAAGTGTCCTGAATTTAGACATACAGGTCTTCTACAGCAAAAAAATACAGATGCAATCCCCTAAAAATGTTTTGGTGTTTTTTTTTTTTTTTTAGTGCAGTGAGGATGCAGATGAATACAGACAAAGACAGCATCTGCTACTCAGCGTCCAAGCTAGATCTTTGCCTCTGCCAATCAATAGCCTCCTCCCTCTTTTTGCAGCTTAGGTTGACTGGGGAATTTCTGTTCAAAACCAGCTTCATCCAGCCTGTTTACCCTAGTGAATGAATTACTCCTACCATGGTGCCATGCAGAGTGCCAACACAATCTTTATTGCTTTCCAGCAGTGGAAAAAGCAACTGAGAGGTGCCTCCAGTTATCTCCAGATCTGCCCATCACACAAAGATGAGCCCCTCAGAGATGCAGACACTTCAAGTCTGAGGGAATCCATCCAAGTGTCTCACATTTTTGGATCACATGATGGGAAGATCATCACATGTGAAATACAAGAGACACTATTACCCCAGCTTGCATGGCTTCTGATACAGTCTTTGTGAACATGATCTACACAATCAGAACAGTCTTGTAAAATTTGAGGGTTTCAACAGAAAGAAGACTAATCCCAAAATAGCAAATCTCCCGGCATTCCTGTGCTAGCACCTAGAATGAGCACCTTCTCAAACTTCCCCACTGAGAAAGCATGCACAATGGATGCAAAGCAGCACTCCACCAAAAGCTTTTGTGAGCTTTGTAGTATAAAACATACACCTTTTTTTCCAAATTATAGCCTAGAGGCCAGTGAAATCTTCCATAGCCCACTGAGCAGACTTCCTAACCCAGCTCTCCTCCTAAGAGCAAGCCAGCTTCAGTATCAGTGGTCTCCTCGAGATTACCAGACCCTGTCTACAAATTAGAAAACACGGCAGAGATTTCTAGCTGGTGTCTTTAAGATTTCTAACAGCTGTCTTAAGATCGTTAACAGCTTCACAGTTAATGAAAATGTGTCAAACTTTTCCATATCACTTCCACCTTTTAATGGCAGGCCTCTGAGTGAAATACCAGAAGACAATTCCAGTCACATGGTGGCTCAAGAGAGGTACAAACATGTCATTTGGTTTTGGTGTGAACACCCAGACTAGCCTGAAGCATATATTTTTGAATCGTTTATTTTAAAGGTCCAAGTTCTAGCAGCAGGATTTAGGAAAACTCGCAAATAACTAAAAACTAATAACTGTGAGGCTCTAAAGCATCAATTTGATTGTACAGCACTACATATAACTCATCTTTTCTACATTTTTCTTACTCTCATTTAAATCCCGGTTTAGCAACCTTTCATAATTATAAACCAAGCAGCATGGTTGCCAATGTATAAACAAAAGCCAAATGTTTAATAGGATTAAAAAAAAAAAATTGTTCAAACACAAAACCACTATGGAAGACAGCACGACAACAAGGTAAAGCATGAAGTATACTATTCATTTCACTGGACTTTGTTTTGTTAAAAAGAAAAAAAAGGCAACAGAATTTATTAAAGGCTACCTTAGTTCAGTGCGTTTTATCCTGAGTTTTTTAAATTACAAGCAAAATTCATAATGCAGTGAATTCATGGATGGGTTTTTGCCCTGGTGGCAGCAGCACGTCATGTATCTCTGATCATCTGAAACATCCTAAGTGACATATACAGAAGGGAGCAAAGCCTGGAACCACAACAAAGGAAATCCATTTCTTCTTTCCATCCTTTACCTTTTTTCATTATTCTGCAACATTTTATTTTCACAATTGAAACACTAAGTATTTAAGCATGAGCTATGTGAGCAAACCAGGTAAGAGATCGGATGAACCAAAGACTAACTTTATTTAATATGAACAGAGATGAGACACCATTTTAAAAGACAGTAAAACATCTGAAAACTGTTATAGCAATTTTTTAAAAATTAGATTATGGTGAAAACCAAGATGATATTAAAATAGACAGAAAAATAGAAACCTGGACTTTCTAAAATGAAATAATATATTTCAGTCTTTATGTATAGTTATTAGGTGACACTATATAACTGTTGAAAAGAACAGAAAAGATTAAACCAAGGTTTGCTACAGTAGGTCAAATGAAAAACCATTCAACTTGGCAAAAATTTAGATTAAAATCCAAACCTTCAGATTTTGAACCACATTTCTTCCCAATTATATTGTTTGCAGCGTCCCAAGGGCTATACTGTAAGGATTGCACAAGGAGATCTGTTCACAAATTAAGCCCTATAATTTGAACCCTTTGAAAAAAAGAACAAGATGGGAATGAAAGTTATTCCTCCTGGAACTGGCTGCTCTTTGAAGAGTAGAACAGTTAAATACAAGTCTACTAACTCCAAATAGTATTTATAAATTACACTCAATTAATTTCTAAAAAGTAGTGAGCATTTTAATTACTATTTCCATACAGAACAGTAGGAGAGATTGCACAGCACTCTCAGGGGGTTTAAAGTTACAGTCTGCATCACTTTGTGTACCTAAAAACCTGCATTTTATAAACTACACAGTTGAGTGTGTCTCACAGTTGAGCATCTTCAAAGCAAGATCCATTTTGCATGAAAGAAAAAAGTTCAAACTGCACTATAGTAAGAACCATAGGAAGTCACCAAACATACAACACACACCAAACACAAAGTTAAAGACTGTCAGAAACTGTTCATTGAGTTGGAAAGAGAGAAATAACTCCAGATGGCAACAAAGCTGCTCCCTCTGCCACACCTGCCACGGTGGCAGGATGAAGGCAGGTTGGAGAAGGCAGTTCTGCTGGAACTGAGCTGCAGGAGACACGCTGGACAGAGATTGCTGGATTAATAAACAGCCCCTGTTGGGAAACCAAGCAAAGGCAGTTTCGAATTACCTCTGGTAGCAGATGGGCAAGTAACCGAAGGGTTTGAACTGTTTGATTTTTAAGGCAATGTGAGTAACCAAACAGCTTTATTTTGTGTGTGCTAGAAACCTGTCACAGCAGGAGAAATTAATGGTGAGTGCCGCAGGAAACTGTACCACACAGAAATATTTCCGAAAGAGTTGGAAATAACACGTTAGTGTGTGCAAGACCAGTGAAAACTGTTTTGTGGATAAAAGTGATTGATGTAAAAACAAGACTGTCAACAAATTTAAAAAGAGGTATCCTAAAGGAAAGTTATAAGGATATTTGCTCATTTTCTGATCAGAAAAGAAAGCACAAGATACTTATTTCTGGTAGAAAAGCACTGAAAACTGACTGCAAGGCACAGAAGAAAAAGAAAAGAACTCTTCTAGGTACGTATGTATGTCAAAAGCTAATGGGCAACTTACTTTAGAGTTTTATTTATAAGTTTACCTGCATCACTAGTTTATAGTTCTAGGCAAAATTAATTTTGTACAGAATTGGACCCAGGCAAGTTAAGCAGAGGTATTCTGCTTACAAGGGTGAAACAGATCCTGTTTCTCAAAGACAATCACCCTTCCCTCTTAAGGCAAATACAAATCATCAGCTATTCAAGACCAAAATTAAAGAGTTTCCTAATAACATCTAACAGTGAAAATGCTTTGTGTCTACATAACCAACAAGGAAGAACTTCTAACTTTTTTTAAGATGAAAGAATTTCTGCACAGGGCTGAGAATAAGGAATGTCTATCCAAGAAACAAAGCATGACTTTGAACATTTGCAGGCTCTTACAATGGAAGTTAAAATACTTTAAACAGAGCTATTATGTTAACACAGCAGTGCTATCATTCACAAAAAAGGCTAATATATTCCAGTTACATTAACTTGCTTTTCCCAAGTCTCCCCATACCATCTTCAATATCCGAATACATCTTTGACATTTGACACTAACACACATCCTCCTCTTTGTAAAATAACTCCC
The DNA here is from genome assembly GCA_013397245.1 of Thryothorus ludovicianus. Taxonomy (NCBI): domain Eukaryota; kingdom Metazoa; phylum Chordata; class Aves; order Passeriformes; family Certhiidae; genus Thryothorus; species Thryothorus ludovicianus. The sequence goes on along the minus strand of VZTB01009539.1, from coordinate 19,802 downwards.
CATGAGGTCTTGCTCTTTCTTTTCAAAGTATGATAGTGGGAAATAGAAATTTCAAGTTTCAGAGACTTTTTCTAAAGATAGGTAGTATTAAAAAATTCCACTTGCCAAGTGTTTCTTGAGGTGAGCCAAGCTAGCGCTGCTGTGTCTAGCAATTGCTTTCCAGCTTTGTCTGATGGAAAAAGAACTTTCTATGTCAAAATACAAAAAAAAAAAAATCCCATCTGAAAAGCCACAGAACCCAATGAGATCCTGGGGCAATACTTTTCATGAGAACAGTATTGTTCACATTGCATCTTCAAGCAACAAGAACACATGTTGAGGCCAGAGGTTTCAACTGCACAAGGAAATCAGAAACCCTCTTATGATAAAAAAGCCTGAAGAATCACAGCTCTGGAAAGTTATGCACTCAAGAGATATTCTGGGTCTTGAATTAATTCAGAAGATTTTACCCACATTATACAGATATGCCTCTAGCATGCATCAAGACTGCTTATATGGCATATCTTAGGCTAGTTTGGTGAAGGGATGAGTTACTTATGGAAGAAAATACTCTTTTCCATCCAAAATTATTCTTACAGACTCCTCAGAGTCTTACCATATTAGGGGAAAAGGCAACAATGATTACACAAATTATTTGTACAAAGACTCTGATATTAAACTAGACTGTCATATTTAAAGACTGTCAGTAAGAAAGTTTATTGATCAGTAAATGGAACAATTCATAAGGAAATGCTGCCTACTGATGTCTATCTACTGCACTGCACACAACTGATGATCAGCTCAGATTAAGGAAGGTGCATTGACACAGCAGATACACAGGTTCTCCATACCTCACCTTTCTGCCTCAGCTTGGAAGCACAAAGATTTCAGTCCTATAAACAAGTAATGCCTACAAAAACCTATTTCTTATCCTATTCAAAGAGCCATATTTTATCAACTACTTAAAGATATCCTCCCCCCAAAGACCAGAAGCCATAGTCCTCCACCTTTTTCTTAACCAAACTGTTGAGAGTTCGGCCAGGCAGATCTTTTAACATAAGAGGCAGTTTGCAAGCAGTAGAAGATGTACACCTTGACCCAAAGTCCTAAGAATATATCCTTTCATTATTCTAGTTGTCACAGTAAAAGAAGATTAACTATGTGTGACATTTTCTGGAAACTAACAGATTATTTTTTTTCCAAAGAGTGTATACTGTTATTTGCTACCGTTATCATTTTAGGAAAATCTGCCACTTGTAGCACAACAGAACACAGAAATAGACAGCTCAAAGAAAGAAGAAAACCTCATAGAAAATGCATCATCCTCAATTTTCAAAGAAATTCAAACAGAAAAGTTTCTGATGGACAAAGCTGGCACATGATATATTACAGATTTCTGTCTCATCTAGAGGGTTCTTGCAGTTGGGAAAACAAAAGGACTTAGCTTGAACTGTGGAGAATGAAATGAGTAGAAGAACTTACTGAAATACTAGCAAAATCCAGCATGGATTCATTACTTACAAGCGTAAATGGTAAGTGGTGGTAAAGACTATAAATATGTACCTGTATAAGCTCAACAACTGAACAATAAAAGGATGTGAGCCACGTTTTTAAATATATTATGAACAGAACATTCCTCCAACAATATTGTTTAAATACAGTCACGACAGAGTATTATGGGGTTTGTGCTTCTTTTTGCAACCACTAAAATGATACAAGCATGTCTGTGCAAAGACAACAGTGCATCAACTCAGCTTCAAGCATTCCTTCTAGACAATGAGAAATGTACTGATGGTTTCTAAAACATTTCCCCCCTGATACATTGGAACACTCTTTTGAATGGAAAATTCATTCTAACATTTTCAAGCTAACAGTTTTTTTCCAAAATTAGTATTGGACTGACTTTTGGACTGTGGCTCCAGAACTGAATTTCATCCAGCTAAATTAAGGTCAAAATCAGTATTTCTACTGCACAAGGGAAATTTAAAGCCTGCTGGAAAAAAAAAAAAATTAAAAATGTGCTGTTAACCTCTTCTGATAATGAGAAAAAAAACAGGCAATGTAAATAAAATGCTACGAATACTTTAGTACTTAAACACTAACTTCAAAAACAGTGAAAAATTTGCAAGTTAAAACTATGAAGATTTGACATATGAAGGTTTGGATTACACACATTCCTTGCATTAACTACTTTAATACTATTTATATGCTAAAAGCTATTATGCACACATTATTAATGATCAGCTGTAGACATATGGGAGAAAACTTTCATAAAATTTGAATGTCTGAAAGGTTATTTCTTTTTAAAGGATGAAACCAATCCCATGTTAACACCTGTACTTAATATTGTGCATGTCCACACTGTATGTTGAATATAATAATAAATCAACTGCTAAACGATAGTATTTAAACTGCACTGATACCTATAGTCTGTGTGCCATGCTCTCTAGTTGTTAAATTCCCATGAACTATATTGCCACCCACCTCATAAGACTCTATTTGCCAAATCTGGCATTTCAAAAGTGAGACAGTCAGATAAGAGGTCTGTGTCAATTTACACTAACAGAAGGACAAATTTCAAAGGTCTTAACACTATGCCACTCAAATCATGTAAGTTTTCCTGCTAATTTCACAAAGAGCAAGTCTGTGTGCATTGCTGTTACACGAACAAAATCGTTCTGCCAATGTAAGGGACCAGTCTCTGCACTCAGAGCCTTGCAGAACTTGCCCATTGCTAAGTGCTACATTGAGATTAACTGGCACAACCCATTGTAAATTGGTTTGTTTGTTTGTTTTTCATTTAAACATGTTAACAAGGTGTGAAAGCTTATATTATTATTGCCAAAGCTCTGAGAAATGTCCACTGTAAAAAACTGTGGACAGTTTTTAGAAAGGGGCTGTGAGAAAGTAACAGATCTTGGTGAGACAGATGTACCAGTAACAGCCTCATGATGCTTCCTTCGGTAGAGGAAGCCACTTAATGGTGATGAATAACAAAGGCAATTTTTTGCATATGGAAGGAAGTTAAGTTTCATCACATCTCCTCAAACTAGGAAAAAGTCTCTTAAAAAACCTGAAAAACGACCATGCATCCGAAAGAGAGTAATTTCTCATCGTGCCAATATTTCTTAAGAGTGTTCCACAGTTTGTGGGTTAATGAAAAGTTATTAATTACACTGAAAGATTTTTACAGCTCCAACAGAATTTGATGTAACAATTGCAGCGCTGGGTTCCTACGCCTTGGAAGGACACAATTTTATACAGGATATATTCAACCAACAGCAACACTCAGTGTAGCAAGTAAAATGCTAGATATAGCTTGTGTAAACTGCAAGAAACTAAGAGACACTTAATTTTAGAAGGGCACACCTCTATCTAAATCAAACTATAGAAAACACATTATTTACATTGTCTTAAAGTATCTGTAGCATAATAAAAACTGGTGCAACATACCAAGTTTCATGTGTACATGAAACTTGCAAAAAGTGAACATTTCTCATAAGAAGCTTAAAAGACATTAGAGCTTCAGCATCTCTGAAACCTCATTCCAGTTAGACACCTTAGAGAAGAAGGATGCTGGTAAAGAGGTCTTACAAAACCTTGAGGTGCTCCCTCAAACCAGAGAACATCTGAATCAATTACTGGTTTGCATTTTAACATGTATTTTGCCTAAGTGTACAACCACAGTTAATATCTTACAAAAAAAAAAAAAAAAACCANAAAAAAAAAAAAAAACCAACAAAAAAACCAACAAAACAAAAAGAACAAAAAACAAAACAAGAAAAACCTGAGAGGACAGGAAAGAGTTCGACGTCTGAACACCATCACCTGCCATCCCTCATCTTATTTAAAATTGTGTTGAGATCGAGCGTTTTCTGACAGCGACATGACATGAAGCCGCACACTGCCGCAGCCTGCCTCCCCTCCCGCAGCCGCAGCCCTGCGTCCGTCCGCGCTCCGACCGACCTCCCCGCACAAGTTCACGGGGAAAGGGGCAGGATGTGGCATTTAGGTGCTAGGCGAGGTGAACTGCTCGGGCTGTTACGCCAGTCCGGCGGTACAGGAACAGGTTCCCTTCCCTCCCCGACACCAGGTACAGCCGCGCACTCCGCACCCGCCGCCCCACAGCCGCTGACAGCGCGGGGCCGCCCGAGCCGCGTCCCGCCGGCGCCTCTGCCCGCACCTGCCCCGCTCGCTCCCGCCCGCTCCCGCAGGCAGTGCAAGGCAGCGCGGTAAGCGGCACAACGGAGCCCCGCGGCAGCGCGGCAAGGGACGGGCACGGAGCTCCACGGCAGCGCGGCCGGGGCGCGCTGCCTCCCCAGCGGCGTGGAGCACCGAACCGCGCCGAGCGCTTCGCCTTCTCGGCGCAGGGCGGCCGCGG
>VZTB01009539.1:0-15021 GCA_013397245.1 Thryothorus ludovicianus | reverse complement strand
TGGGTTGTTCACACGAAAAAAACCAAAAAACAAAACAGCGCGCCGTAGTTGAACGTGCCGTGGAGACCTAATTTTTTGGCAATAATTTTTTATTCTTCTTTGAGGTCGATCCACAATAGTGTCTTGTATTATCATCTCCACCGTGTCTTTGGAGAAACATCTTAGTTTTGGCAGTAGGGAAGCATTGCCTGGCTGCCTTCGGGTGGATGAATGAATGAGACTGATAAAGCTGTGTGAGCCATGTTGAGCTGTTAGAACAAACCTGGTCTTTTCACCTTCAGCATTACCTATTTTTGTGAAAGTTGTTTATACATGTGTAGAGGTTTATATGGTGGAACTGTCAAAAACAGTGCCTTGGAGCAAGCCATGATCGATTCTGGTTCACTTTATCTGTTCCCCTTGAACAGGGTCAGCTCTGGCCCTGTAGCTTATGTTCTTACTCAAACCCTTCTATAACAGCTGAGTTTGAAAATAAAACTTCAGGGAACAATTAATAATAGCCCACCTTTCTCTTTCAGTCTAAAGTTTCCAGAGCAAATATGATGAGAAACCCTTCGGCCACAATTTCTTGAAAAGTGAGTGTCTATTTCTGAGGTATTTAAATAAAGGAAATTTTGCTGACTCACTTTTTGCAATAGAAATAGCTCTTGGGGTGGGATTTGACTGGAGAAATGTGATCATATGGTTGACATTGGGGGACACACTAAGTCTGATATGAACAATACGTGAAAAAGGGGAAGGAGAAAGCAAACAGCCACCAAGGCCTGTTAAAATTTTGCTGTACTGCATCCTGTGTATGAAGATGCTAATCTGCCCCTTCCAAAATCACTGGTATTAGCACGCATGAAAAGAAAGAGAAATCCACATTTTGGATATGAAGACATAATAAACTTCACTAAGTTACTCACATAAAGGTGAAAGATGTTACATCACATCATCTTCAAAGAACAGGAAGAAATTTTAGTAAAAATTTCAGGATTTCTAAAGAGCATTCCCAGTAAGGAGCAATGAATGTTTCTACCAACATGATTAAGTCAAATCAGGTTTTTTATTTAAGGGGTAAAGTTAGTGCTGTTGTTGATCTCTTATGGTCTGTGAAGCTTTGTGGATAGCTCTGAGCAAAACAAAACAAATACCAGCAAACTCATAACTTTAAAATGCATTAATATGTGTAATAATATTTAAAACTACCCTTCAGTAGTGCTTTCTACTCTGCTGAAGACCTGTAAATATCTCTCTTTTTACCAATTAGAAACTTGTTGGCATTTGCTTCTGCAAGGAATTCGGGCTTTTGTATCTTTTTTTTTTTTTTAATGCCCAAATTAAGATTCTTCATAGTCTTGGTTTTAAAACCATGGATACTCTGCTTCATGATAACTGGCCCACTCTAAGGTGTCTCATAGTAATCATGCTTGAAGAGGTCTCCCTCTGTTTCTAGCGCAATGTAACTGCTAAGATAGCAGGCTTAAAATCCATCATTGAGTCTCTATGGACTTGGGAATCACAGGCTTAAATAATTGGAAGAGAAGTGGGATAGGAAAGGAGACTTTTATGGGATAGAAAGTCAGACACATTTATAGAGCAAACTAAGAAACACTGGTATGGAAGCTTTGACTTCAAATAAGAAGGTTTTTTTTGAGCTTTTCAGTGCTATGAGACTTCAGCATTTGTCTGCGTTAACTTTTTGGGAGATGCTTAATAAAAAAAAGGCAAATTATCTTGAGTAAAGAGCAGCTTATTGTGGTTTAGTTTGGACCTGTCATTTTACTAATTTTCACTGATTTATAAACAATTACAACCTCTAGATCAAAGGCAGAGCTTCCATACTAACTTTTGTTCCTACTTAAAAACAGTAAAAAGCAAAAGAAAATTCACATTTTTTGCCATATTACTGAAATCCTTACACATAGCAAGTCTGAACTGTTAAAGAAAGTAGATTCCAGGAATGAAATAATTTAAAAGCTTGAAAATACCAGGTAAAATGAAAAATAAAAGCAGTGCCAAGATGCAAAAAAATTACCATCTTTGCTCTTCTATTCACATCTGTTCTGAGCTCATTGAAGATGCCATGAAGAGATGGAAAATTGAAATTGTGCTGTCTGTTCATCATGTATTGTGTTCTCTTCAGTCTGCAGTGTGGATGAATAGACACCTCTGCTTCCATGGGATGGCAAAACAGAGTAATTTAGCCAAAAGGAATGTTGCTTCAGCATTCAAAATTCATTACACTGTTTAAAAATACTTTCTGCTGTTTTTATTATACTAAAAAATAGCATTTTCATTTACACTGTTTCATTTTCATTTTCACTGTTACACTTTTTCATTTTAACAGTCACATAGTTTGCTTTTTCATATGTCCTTGACATCTCTTTTAATCATGTGAATAACAAAGGACTAACAGTACTTTTGCTGTAAATTACATAAAGTACATTCCACTATGAAAGGTAAAAGAAAAAAATTACTTAATGGGGCATTGTATTTCTGTGACTATCCTGTTATATAGAAAATTTATTTATTTACTTGAAATTTATTGTTAGTGAATTCAAAATGGGTCTTGGAACTGAAGAATTAATATTGTTTAAATACTTTGAACTTTTTCAATGGATTCTGCTTCTAAGGTTGATTTCTTCCTCCTTCTTAATACCCATTTCTATTAATAGAAGTTTTTCAGGACAAATCCTGGCTGCCATCCCATGTTTGCCTTTCTCATGGCTTTCAGTGACTTTATCAGTAACATTTGGGCAGTAAAGCCTTTCTATTTGTTTGCAGATGAGTTCCTAATTATATTCTTATTACTTGGGAACACAGTGGACCCATGATATTCTCAATTTTTCTACTTCTCGTGGCTAACAGGTATAACAAGCAGGAAAGTACATAAAATCTCAAAAAGTCAAAGTAGATTGACTGAATGAGATCATTTATTCAATAGCCATATGGGTGAAGAGAAGTCGTAACAGGTATTTTGTTGTTATTTTATCCTTTGTTTGGCTACTTTGACAATCTCACCCTGAATTCATTAAGCAATCTCTATTTAGCAGCATTTGTCCTATCAAAACAGATTACAAAATTCGTCAGTAGTCAGAAACCTTGTAGAAACAGGAAAATAGTATTTTCTTCATTTTTTGTGAAAGAATATATCTGTGTCTGATTTTCAAGCAGAAGAAAATGTGGTTTATTCTGTACTCTGATTTGTTATTCTCTGCTAAGAAACCTGAGCACCCTTGCTTTTGCCAGTAATGAATCTGAGAGGAAACAATATTTGTTCTGAGTAGCTGACAAATGTCAGAATGATACTAATGTTATCTTTCTAGTGGTAAATTACAGTGACTGGGAAGATGATGGGTTAATATAAAGGTACGACACGTTTTTATTTACATGCTTTATAACCAAAGCAAAGACATTACAAAAATATACATAAAAATAATTAAAATTTATGACAAAACAGTTTGTTATAGTTAACAAATTCTGGAAGCTTGAAATAAACAGGATAAAAGGCAAATTAGAGTATTTGTATCCAGTCTTCAGGTGGAAATCAGTTTCACCTTATTTACCTTTTTCTGAAGAGTATTTTTCAGGTTTCTGGAAGAAGGTTTATTCTGCCTTTTTCTTTTTTAACTTTTTCAAGCAGAATCCTACTGTGTCTCACCTAAGATGTCTGCATCAAAGCACACCAATGGCTACTTTTTTACCTGGTTAAAAACAAAGAGGTTTGGTTGTGTTGGCATTACTGAAAAGTCTCCAATGGCATTATCAAGAACAGCCATGGCAGAACATGAAAACCCTTATTTTCTCATAGCCAGTGCTATCAGATCACAGAAGAGTATGCAAATTTGGTACAGGGAAAGGTAGAAAAATTGCTTTTTATTTTTAGACCGACCTGATGATGTTTTTAAGCTTTCTATAGAAGCTCATGAACATTTTGTCATGAATAGTTGTTTCTGAGAGTTAAGGCCCCACATTTGACAAGGTTGAGAACTTGCAGAGAAAGCTTGATTCAAGCATTTGAATGTGAGCTCATTCTCTAGGTAGAAAACAGTTGTTTTATTGAAAGCAAAAGCTAAATGAGATAGTTTAGTGATGAGCTTACCACAGACAATGCAGAAGGAAAGCTCAGTGCTGATCATAGTCCTTGTAGGCTCCCAACAGTGTTGGATGTAGTCACAGAAGACTTTATTGATATGAAAATATCTAAAAAAAAAATGCTTGAAAGACCCAAAACAACTTCTTCCCTGCTATGTTTTCCAGCCCTGTCAAAAAGGAATGAGACGTTTTTGAGGCAGTCAGATACTCCCAGGACTCTACTTAGTTTTGCAGAAAACACAGCCCTTTGCATGAATAGAAGATTTTGAACAATCTCACTAAAATCCTCACTAAAAACATTCCAGAATATTGTTTTGTCAACTCCATTGGAGTTGTAACTAGCACAGACAAATTAGGTCTGTGCAGGGTAAAAACTATTAAAAATGCAAGCCCAAACTAAGTGAAATAGAAAAGTTATTTTCATTGACTATATATTCTGGTATCACATAGTGGTAAATAAAAACAAGTCCATACACAGAAAAATCATTAAAAGTAGCAGGAATTAAATGGATGAGATAATCAGAAGTGGATACTGCTTGCAGGACTTTACAGTAGACCACCAGAAAGAGAAGATGAAATCTGCTTGCTTTTATAAACCATTTAAGAACTACCATGCATGGTATTTAGAAAAGAGGGAAAATAGGAAAATAGTATTTCTAAACAGATATTAAAGTACTTTTTAGTTTGTCAAGGTATGGAAATTAATTGCTATAAAAAGAGACACTCAGATTTTACAACTGTTTGTTTACCATCAAGATATTTAAAGTGGCTTTTTGTTATTGGTCCTGGATGTGATTAGCAGCAGATACAAACTATTACATAGTTCCCATCTCTTTGCTGTGTGATTACTTTTAAAAGAGTAAACATCTGTCAAACAGTTCATGATCTGTAGTAAGTGTTTTTTTAAACATTCTAAAAGAAATGGGAACTGCATTAAATGAGAAAATAGTGATGTGTAATGACTGCTTAAGCAATGAATATTAGGCAATAGTTAAGTATTTTTATTTCTGTGCCTTTTGGAGAATAGTCCAAAATCAGTGAGGTGATGAAAATACTCCAGTGAATTTGGATCCCCTGGATGTGAAACTAGTATCAGTTGGTTAATAGCTGATACACCTACTGTGCTTATATCCTAAGCCACTGGAGATGAAAATTCTTTTCTGTTTTTAAATAGAAAAGATGATGGATGACACAGAAGACTTTCCAACGGGAGTTGCAGAGTGTTAACACTGGTCAGTTCTACTCTTGGCAACTGGAGTCATGTTTCATGAAAGATGCATGTCTGCATCCCAGATGAGGCTTTCCAAACAAGCTCTTGCTGCTTGCATGGTAATGAAGAACTCCCAAAAGGTGTTGAAAATAGTCAGTGGGACCAATAAGATTTTAGCACATGACTCAAATCAGTATGCCAGCCACATTTCACAGGCTGCAGTTGGTGCCTGCTGAAGGGATGAGAGATCATGTTTCTTTTTAGTTATACGTCCCCCATGATGGTGAGTGGTACACTTCCTTCAGCCTGGCATTTGCAGGTTAGGTAGTACAGGGAGCAGGGCATTGTCTCAACCCCAAACAAAAGGGTGGTGCATCAGACTTCTCTAGGGGAGCAGACAGGAAGAGGTTAGCACAAATGCTAGAGAAAGAGAGGTGACAATTATACATGAAAAGAAAGCTTTTACATGGTCTACACTTCCCCATTCCACTTTGTGATGTGATGGAACATTACCTGGTCATTACTTAAGGTGCAACAAGACAAAACTTCTTAACTGAAACCAGGGAGTTTTATTCTTCTAGCACAAGAATATAGGGTGAGAGAGAATAGGAGATAGGACAAGGGAATGGGAAATGTGGGTAGTAACAAAGAAAGGAAAGGAATCCCCGAAAAGCATGGAGAAAGTTGATATCCAAGGATGGTGGTATCACCAAGAGCTTAGAAATCAAGTTCTGGGATATCTATCTGCCTCTGGACATCCATTCTCTGGGACAATAGAGTGGAGGAGCTGGTCTTGCTTTTCCTTTAGAGAGTGTCTGTTCTGCTGCCATCCAGCTCCTGGTTTTTCTGGACTCATCTCCACATCTTACTGTTCTGAATTACTGCCTCGGCCTTCATGGCAAATTAAATTACGCATCTAAGACCTTAAATTTATGACTGCACTGTACCTAGTGAACCATTCAAAAAATCTGTAAATTTTCTAACTAGAGACTGGAAATCTGACATCAGTTTCTGAAAGAATTTTCTGCCTTCAGGACTAGGCCCCAATTACTGTTCATTGTGCCTTGCTACTTGTTAAAAACAGTTTCATTAAATGCAGCGTAGCTCAGGATTATCAAGATAATTAAGTTTGTAATGATCCATGTGACACTGAGTGAATAAAAGATATCAGGATTTCATAATACAAGTACAATCCCCTTAAAACTAAAATTCATTATTCTTTGCAATATAAATGCAAACATTTTAGCCTCTAGCCCATAAAGTATTTTCCCAGTTTTCTTGGGGAAAAAATTGGGATTACTAGGCCAAGGGATTAAATAGGATCAGAGGCTTTTCTCCAGGTAACCAGTAGGCACCATAAACCAATGCATAGGAGAGAAGGTGCAGTCTTGCTCTGGCCAGCCTCCTTTACCTGCTCAAGAGCAGGCAGGAGAGCCTGCAATTCACCCTCCAATGTGCTGCATAGGTGGCATGATTCCAGCAGGTAATAAAGGTTGCAGCTTTAATACATTGCTTCTGATGACCTGACAGTATTTTAGCAGTGTTTTCCCATTGTAACAATTTTTTGTTATTTTTCATTGCATGCAGTAGCTTAGTAATTTAATATAATGCCTTCATCCACTGAATCACTTACTATAGTTAGAGTCTAACAAAGAGGATTTCAGCACCTGCTTTTTGGAACTCAAGACCTTAAAGTCTGGTTTTCTTGACATCTTGAGTCCTATTTAAATATACACATTGGCCATGAACTGAGTCAAATAGGGCCCAGGGAAGATAGATCCCAGCAGCACAGCAAATGGAAGGATGAGGACATTTGAGATGAGAAGCTGGAGGAAACAACAGTGCTTGCATCCTTGCACCCCTGCACCAGCAGGGCTAGTATGGGGCTGGGAGCGTGGCTGTTTCTGCTTTACCCCCACAACAACCACTGTAAGCACTGTGGATCATCCCCTGTATTTATTTAAAGGAGCATGATTTCTCATAAAAAGTGGAGTCTAAATTCCAAGGCTCATTTGCAAATAGAGTATCACCCTGATGAGCAAAGCCCCAGTGCTTCCCACAACAGTGCTGGGCAGCTCCTTTCCTTGATACAGAGACTAAACTCAGCATACCATCACTTTGCCTTAATATATGTCTGACTTGTTCTGAGGTTTTTGTTTTTTTTCAGATACTCAGTTTTCTGTTTACAAATTTTAAGGGCATTAGAGAAAAGCAATCCTTTCTAGAAATAGATATTCCCTGTCCTGTCAACAAACCAGCCGCTTTCACATGTGCTTTGCAAGTGCTGGACAGGTCAGAGCAGGGCTGTGCTGTAATGTGCAGTGTCTGCTCTTCTTCACGTTGGCTCCAGGCCTGTGGAGATTAATGGGGGCTCAGCCAGACAAGACAATGAAACGCAAAAGAATTCTGCAGGAATCTGCTCACAGACATACAGACCACACTGAAAAATTCTTTCCTGTGTGTGTGAAGCAGCGATTTCCAATTTCTGCTGCTGTGGAAAACGTAAACCTAATTCAACCAGTGAGCATGCTGTTTTGGTTCACCTGGGGGAGATCCAAGGTATTTTCCTCATGATAATTAACAGCTTTGCAACCCACCAGTGCCTGCAAAGGCCCTGTGAAACAAAGAAGCCTTGGATGGACTTGGAGGAGTGGAAGAAGCTGGAGATGAGGCCCAGTGTTCAGTTTCACTAATCTGCACCTAAAGAAGAAATGTTTCTGAGCAGGGCACAGTGGCAAGAACATAACGAAGTATTTATCATTGCACTTAATTAGAGCTAGGTTCAATTTGAAGATTGTTTTCACAAGATTCTTTATCTGTTGAAGTGTGGTGCAGTTCTATGTAAATCAACAGATTTTTGCAAGTATGCATATGTAATTATGTCAAAATCAGAAAACACATATTTATGAGTAGAAGAAAATGTACATTGTTTCTAGGCATAAGTATTCTGCTTGAAATCTCTGTGTGGAAATGATTCAGCAGCAGCTGAATTGTAAAGGTAGAATGCTGAAGTCTCCTCACTCTTATGTTAAGCTTATACCATCTGAGAAACATGAGCATTGATGTGCTATTCCACAAGCCATATGAAGAGAGAGAAACACGAAAACTCTGTTCCATTTTTAGAATTCAATTTTTGGAAGAATTTTCCTCTGCTGAAAGGGAAGTAGCAGTGGGAGTTTTGTGAATGGTCTAGATGATAAATAACTTGAATCACACACAGACTGAGGAGTCACAGTGGTTAAAATCCTCCCCTCTCTGAAGCTGACAGGAAACTGCAGCTGAATGTGAGACAGCCAACCTGCACAAGTGCTGTTGTGGCTTTCCCTGCAATGTTGCAAGAGTTTTGTATATCATTTTCTTTGCTAAACAGACCAAATATTGTGGAAGGAGAAGGAAAAACAGGAGATACTTTTTCTATTGTAAATGACAATCAGAAATACTCACTCAACTGCATCAGTTTTCCTCCCTGGAACCAGACTTTGGATCTCAGGGTGGGGAGACAGATGTACTTAAGACATGAAACTAAAGAAAAGCTTTGAAACCAAACTGCTGCCAGGAGGAACAAAGCCTAGAAGCGCATTTTGAGAAACATGGTTAAAGCACACACACATGCAGTTGGAAGCCCATCTGGATGTGGTTCACCACTCGCAGCAAATGAGTTTCAACACTCTGAGAGAATAGCACCTATTAGTCACCACCAGAACTCTTTTTTCCAGTACTTTTTTCTATAAAATTGTCTAGAAATTCTCCTTATAGGGAGAAGCTATTTGAGCAACTTTCAGTAAATTAGAGAAGTTTAGTTGAGATTAGTCTGACATGCCACCTTCTTTCTGCTTCACACTGAGGAACTGTAGGACAAAGAAGGATAATTAAGAAAAATATGAGAGCAAAGGATTTCAGAAGTTGTGTGTGTGCCAGCAGTGGGTAAATAGTTTGCTGATTGAAGTATAATGCCTTTGGGAAAAAAAATCCTCACAAAAGTACACTAGTGTAATCTGAATGTCCTTTTGCTGTGCACCCAACATTTGAAAAAAAGGAAGTCTTGCTAAATGCAGAAGGAAATTCTGGCATTTCATGTACACACATAAAAAAATGTTTGAAAACATTAGTATGAAAAGGCAATTAATCTTTCTGCTAAAACTGTCTGTGTCTGTGAGAGATAAGAGGGCAGGAGGAAGGAGAAAGAACAGTAATTTCTTTTAAATTATTCTTGTAATCCATTTACTTACAGCACGGCACCTACAAAACACCTTGCAATGACTGGGCAGATGCTTTGGCAGAAATAAGTACTCCCACTCTTCCCTCACTTTTCCATTTCCTTGCAATTCACTGTTTTTTTCTAAAGTAGAGAATTCTTCAGCTCGGGTATTGTACACTGTGACATGCTAATAGGGACCTCCACTCATCAAAGCAATAGAAATTATTAACATGAAGGAATTATTAGCTTATTAGAATTCATGTGGTTAAACATGCATGTGAAGTCTTTGGTGGACTTTTGCTTTGCAATTTCTACAGCTCAACTTGATGGTTCCCACAACTTCCAAGTCCTCAGTGGTGGGGAAACCTGCAGAACTCACCAAGCTAGTTATCACAAGTCATCACAAGGACTGGCTATTCAAGACCTTGCCCTGACAAGAGGGGAGGGTTACTGGGAAAGATTTGTTTTACAAATTTGTTTAACACTTTTATTTTGCCCAAAGGAAGATATTCTGGTTGTGTCTATGAAGCCCAGCTCCATTCCAGATTTTTGAAGGAAAAACTTCTCAGAAGGATGAACTATGGGTATTTAAAAAATTCATAAGAGGGAATAAATGTTGCTTGTGCTATATCTGATAAAGATTGGGAAGTGTAAAATGTATCTCATAAGTTGTGAGGAAGGCCTAGGGACATTCAGTGAGGCACAAGGAGCAGTAGGGACAGCAGTGGCCGCTACAGTAATTTCTGGGGGCTGAGCATGAGAATGAACAGGATAGAGGGTTCCCAAAGTCAGGGACACCCAGGCAAGGGCATAAAGAACTCATACAAGGAGCAGCTGAGTTCACTTTGCTTGTTCAGTCAGTTCAAGAGGAGACCTCATAGCTGCCTGCAGCTTCCTCACAAGGAGAAGCTGAGGGGCAGGCACTGATCTCTGCTCAGTAACAGAACCCAAGGGAACAGCAGGAAGTTGTGTCAGAGAAGGTTCAGGTTTGGGTGTCAGGAAATGGTTCTTCACCTGGACAATGGTTGGGCACTGGAACAGTTCCCAAGGGAAGTGGTCACAGCTCCAAGTCTGACAGAGTTCGAGAAGCGTTTGAACATTCTCAGGCACAATCCTTGGGATGGGGCTGTGCAGGGCCAGGAGTTAGACACAATGATCCTGATAAGTCCTTTCCAGCTCAGAGATTCTGTCCTTCATTGAAGATCTGAGAGACCTGGAGGCAGCTCTCTCAAGCAGGGTGATGTGTCAAGGGTGTTGTCACAGGCAGCCATGGCAGTTTTCAGTGTCACCAGAATCTTCTGTTCTGAGCAGCAACAGTGGTGAGTAACAGTGGGCTGAGCAGAAGAAGCTGGGCAGGGGGACCACGAGAGGACACCTGGTGGTCAAGGTTACATACAGGCCACTGATCAGGGGAGCCTGTTGGTGAGGCCTTCTTGGTTTGGCTGCAGGGCACATCATCCTCACCACCTCTTATCCTGATGGGAGGGTTCAACCACCCGGACATCTGCTGGGAGAGCAATGCAGCTGACTGTGAGCAATCCAGTGCACTCCTGGAGTGTGCAGAGGACACCTCCTGGCCCAGGTATTGGCCAGACCAACCGAGGAGAGACATGGCCAGGCCTGGTGCTCACCCACGAGCATGAGCTCATTAGAGGGGTTAAGTCTGGACACAGTCTGGGCTGTAGTGACCATGTCCTGGTTAAATTTGTGATCTCATGGAGTGTGGGCCTGGCAAAAAGAATGGTCAGGACTCTGAAGAAGATAAAACTTTGACCTGTTTAAGGAGCTGGTGAAAGAGATCCTTTTGGAAAGGAAAGGATCATAGGGACTGACCAGAGCTGGGAGGATTTCAAGGCCACTTTTCTTAGAGCACAAGAGCTCACCATCCCAATGTGTTGAAAATCTTGCCAGGCAGGCCAGAAAATAGCATGTCTGAGCAAAGATCTGCTCCTTAAATTGAGAAGAAAGAAGAAAATGCGCAGTGGAGGAGGGACGGGTGACTTGGGAAGAGTACTGGTTCAGATGTTTAGGGACAGCATGAGGAAAGCTGAGGAACAGATGGAACTGAGTTTGACAAGATATGTGAAGAATAACAAGAAGGAATTCTATTAAGGACATAGGTGAGAAGAGAAAGGCCAAAGAGGTAATGATCCTTTATAAGTAAAAATGGAGAACTCGTAACGACATAAAGTACTGATTGAGTTCCTCCCCTCAGTCTTCACTGGCTTGTAGTCAGCTAACCACATCTCTCACATTCTTGAACTTTAGGTGGGAGGTGGGGGACTGAAGCTGTGAACGAAGAGCAGGTCCTGGACCAGTTGATGAAACTGAAAAAACACAAGTACATGGCATCTGACAACATGCATCCCAGGGAAATCCCATCCCTGAGGGGAACTGAGTGCTGTTTTCGCCAAAAATTTCCTATCATATTTGAACAGTGATTGCAGCAAGGCCAAGTACCTGGTGACTAGAAAACAGGAAACAGTGCTCCATTTTTAAGAAGGGAAGTAAGGAAGGTGTGGGGAATTACAAATCTCTTAGCCTGACTTCTGTACCTGGGAAGGTAATATTTCAGATCCTCATGGAAGCATTGTTAAATCACATACAAGACAAGGAGGTGATCCAAGACAAACAGCATGGCCTTACAAAGGGCAGATCATGCCTGACCATTCTGCTGACCTTCTGTGATGAAGTGACTGCAAGTCAACAGCTCTCAACTGGTACAATTTGATGCATGTCAGTGCTATGATTGAGCAAGTAGGCAGCTTGATCCTGATCTGAATTCCTAGCTCTTCTGCTCTGTGGCAGCCCTAGTCATGGAGTTTATGGAGTAGAAGTCTACTGTAGTTCAATAAAAAAATTGAATATAGGTGGTTTGTCTTGGCCCAGTAATTAATTTTTTGAATCGCCTCTATCTTACTTGAAGGTAGCAGTATTTTGGATCTACCAATGTTTTTCAGTGATTTTGGTAGTCTTTGGATGTCAGGTAGAGTCTGTAGCACATACTGCCATTAGAGGCATTAAAGGTGAGGCTCTACACAGAGCATACTATGCAGTCTGTCATACAGCAAGAGTAATTGTAAACCAACTTCCCTTTTCACTGCTATCTTGTGAGGAAACTCACAAGAAGAATAGAAGATATTCTCCGTGGTGTTTGGGGTAAAGTGTAAAAAATGGGTGATGTGGAAGGACAAGTTGCTTTCAAGTAAGACTTTGGTGGTGTCGGCACGAAGGCAGAAAGGATTTTTCTCCTTTTTCAGCTGATCATAGTATGGAAATTCAGTGTCATGAGAAATGGCACAGCCATAGGAAATACTCAGTATAAGCCCTTATAGATAAGTGTACCATAAAACAGGATGAGAAAGGCAACAGGCAAGCTTCAAGCTTGTTACCCACATAACCTTCAGCATCATTGCAAGGGTCTCTTTAGATTTTCCAATGCATTTTGTAACAGTTATAAGATGCTTGAGCCCAAATTCGATGGTTAGGATTGACTTTATTTTTGAAATTGTTAGTAAGACCAACTTTGGTGTAAAGTAGTAAAATCTGTGGCACTAGTAGCAGGACATACAGTAGTAGTCTTCTTGGCAGGGTGTGCTACCTGTGCCTGTGCCGCTCAGAGGGATAGGAATTCCGCCGGGATAGACGAGATCGGCTCCTTGTTGCCCGTGATTCCCTGGAGGAATCCCATTGTGCCCGCTGGCTGTGCTCACTCCTCCCCAGGCGGACTGGGACATCCCATCCATGCCTTGCAGCTCGGTCCCCAGTACTAGAAGTTTCAGAAGCTGTGTCCCGAGCCCTGCTGTGCTGCCATCTCCTGCTGCTTGAGGGGTCATAACTCCGGGCCTGCTGACCCCTGCTGTGCCCATCATGGTTCCGCCTCCGGGACCTGCTGTGGTGCCTTTCCCAGTCTCTGGCACGGCTGCTGCTGCGCTCTCCACTGGGAGATCTGCGGTGCTGGTGGCCTGCGGAACGATGCCTCCTCCTTTCTGCAGAGTGACGATGATGTCTCCTTCCTCGGTTATGTCTGGCAAAGCTGATGTAGTGCCCTATCGAGTACACCTCATAGTTGTTGTCTCCCACTTTGCGGAGCAGGTGTTGGAAAGGCTCTCGGCAGATCGGGCACACAGCTCTGTTGCGGGACCATTCCAGTATGCAAGGAAAGCAGAAAGTGTGGCTACACCAGCTTACTGAGACTTGGTCATTAATGATGTCCAAGCAGATTGGACACATTTGGTTCATTTGGTTCTCTGCATTATGTGGAGACTCAGCCTGGAGCACCTGATTGTTGCTGGCAGTAGGGGAAGGAGTGTCACTTTCTGCCAAACCCTTCTGCAATGCCATCTCACACTACAAACCAAAGAGATGCGGTCTGCAGACAGCAGCCAAGCTGTCCACATCAAGCACTGAAGAGCTGCCTGTTCTACCTCAAAGCTCTGCTTGAGCTGCCACAAGGGTCAGGGACTATCCTGGGATAGACAAGTGACACCAGAGGTGTGCAGAGGTGTGTCTGCATGCAACAGCTCTCAGGACAGGGCAGTGACTGACCTCTCTGACATGTGCAAGCAGGAATTGTGAAGGTGTAAAGCAGTTTCTGGCCTCTCAGCAACAGCAGCTGAAGTCTAGGAATGTGGCAGGCTGGGACCAGCTCCTCAGGTTCTACTGCTTTTTTTCTACAGAAAATCCTCTTTATGCCCTCAGAAGGCAGCGAGTGGGATGGGGGTCCATCCTTCCTCCACCTGCAGATGTCTGTCCTCATTGGAGGAGGACAGACATTCTGGCTCTTCAGGGCTGCCCCACACTGCAAAAGGATTGATGTCACACATGTCACAATGACTTTCTGGTGACACCATGGGGCTTACAGGAACTGCAAACAGAAGGCACAAGCTCTGGCCTCAGGAAACAATCATCCCATGTAGCTTCTCTCACTAGGCTGCCTTGCTATCAAGCAATATCCTCTTTCTGTATTTTTTCTATAAAGTCACAGGTTTCACCATTCCATCCAGCACTAATGTCTTGGTTTAAGAATAAATCAGCGCAAGATGTTTCTTCTAGTTTCTACCTTCTAGCTTGTTTTCCTCTTAACCCTGGTGACCCTTATATAGGTCTCTAGATTTTTGGATGTGTTTTCTAATGGAGAAGAGATCCTATGCACCAAGCTTCATGGTTGGAATTGATTTTATTTTTGGAATTGTTAGTAGGACCCATTTTGGTGTGAAGTGGTAAAATTTGTGACACAAACAGCAGGACATGCAGCAGTATCTTTTTTGGTAGGGTGTGCTACATTTCCCTGTGCCCCTCAGAGCTGTGGGATGTCCACCAGTTTCAATGGGATCGACTCCTTGTTGCCTGGGGTTCCCTGGAGGAATCTTGTTGTGCCTGCTGACCGTGCTCACTCCTTCCCGAGGAGTCAGGGACATCCGGTTCAGGCCTTGCAGGTTGTCCCTCATTGTGATCCCTCCTCCTCTGCTCTTCTCTGTGTGTTTGTCTCCAAGCACTGTGGGACCTCCTCTGAGATTGGCTCCTTGTTGCC
>VZTB01009536.1:156909-170332 GCA_013397245.1 Thryothorus ludovicianus | reverse complement strand
GGAGGCAGGCCTTTGCCGTTCTCGGCATGTCTTTTACTGTGAAGACCAACAATGGTCCTGCTTACACCTTGCAGAAGGTGCGGAGTTCCTGCAGTTGTGGGGTGTCTCACACAAGTTTGGTATTCCACATTCTCCAACAGGTCAAGCTATCGTTGAACGCGCTCACGGTACTCTAAAGCGGGTTCTTCAAAAACAAGGACGGGGAATGCAGGGTGAAACCCCGCAGAGTCGGTTGGCAAAAGCTTTATACACAATCAATCACCTTACGGTGCCGCAGAACTCAAATAACCCTGTTCTTTTGAATCATCACCTTTCGTTGCAGGCTTCGTACGAGACGCATCCGCCTCGAGCGAAGGTTCGGGTATGAAATCTAACCACAAGCAGTGGGAAGGCCCCTATGAGCTTATCGCTTTGGGCCGTGGGTATGCGTGTGTATCCACAGATACTGGGGTATGCTGGGTACCTGCGAAGNTTGAGTGTTGACTCAGATGTAGATGATGCAAGTTATCACACAGATGGTCCCTCCACGAGCAGACACTGAACATTTTTCAATTTTCCATTTTTCATTTTCTTTTTTTTTTTTTTTAAACAGAAAAGGGTGAGCTGTTGCCCTGATTTTTCAGGTTTTCCTGATGCATTTTCTAACTTGCTGTTTTCACAGTAGCTAGCTTCTTTCTCACGCTCAAGAGTGTCCTTATCAGAAGTCTGTTTTGATAAGACAAAGTTGTTGTTCATACTTTCTCTTGTGTAGAAAACAACTGATGGACAGTTGTCTTGACCAACGGGATGGGAGAGGTGTCAGCCTTCTTCTCCAATCCTTGGTCTGTGTAGAAATACTATAAATATAGAGTCAGATGTTTTAATATGTAGTTCTTAGCCTTCTGGAAAGAAAGTGTGACCATGTGTGTCCTTGCATGTCCTACAGCGACAGTGTGGGGGAAGGAGAAGTGTTTTGAAGGTTTATTCTGATTTCTTATTATTTTTCTTTTAATTTTGTTAATAAAGTTTTCTTTATGCCTTTTAAAATTTGAACCTGCCTTGCTCTCCTCCTAATTCTTATCTCACAGCAGAAAATGAGTAAATAATTCTAGTAGGTGCACTGGCATTTGATCAACATTAGACCCATTGCATAAATTGGTGCATTGGCTGGGAAATCTCAGATTGGCGAACCAAAACCACTATAGTCCCCAAGAAGGTCACAAATCCTGCTCTAGTATGCGCTCCTTTCTCCATGGGTCTGCAGAGCCCTAGCAGGAGACTGCCCCAGCATGGGCTTCCTATGGGGTGGGAGACTTTTGGGCATCCACTTGCTCCATTGTGGGTCTCCTCCATGGGCTGCAGGGGCACAGCTGCTTCACCATGTACCCCAGGCTTCAGGGAAATCTTTGCTCTGGCATCTGGAGCACTTCTTGCCCCTCTTCCACTCAACTTGGTGTCTGCAGAGTTGTTCCTGTCACATCTTCTCATTCTTCTCTGGACACAACTATTTCTGAATGATAACATTTTTCCTGCTTAAATATATTATCACAGAGGTGTTACCACCGTCTCTGATTGTCTTGGCCTTGACCAGCAGCAAGTTTGTCGTGAAGTCGGCTGACATTGGACGTGGGAGAAGCTTCCAGCAGCTCCTCTGAGAAGCCATTCCTATAGCTTTCCCTGCTACCATGCAAATCCAATTCTTATACACATTTTTATTAGACAAAAATATATCTTTAAAATATGCTGCTCCAAAAATTAAAAACAGGAAACAAAAGGCAGAAATCAAACAAATTAGCCAATATTAATTTTCTAGTGGTAATTCTGAAAGCATTGATAATATGTGCTCAGATATACTTTTAGACAACCTTCTGTGTATAAGGCTTCAATTCTAATGAATATTAGTGTATTCAACTACAACACAGCAATTCACTTTTAGTGTTACAATGAAATGTTTAAATTCATAAGGAGTTCAAAAAATAAATTCAAGTATCATCAACTACACAAAGCTTGAAAAAGTAAACTAAAACCCTCACAAATAATTTAACACAATTGCCCCCAAACTCACAATTAAAACCAAATGCATAGTGAGGAAATACAATCAATTAAATCTACCCTTCTGTCCTTTCCATCCTTCACTGGTAGTAATTTTCAAGTGTAAAGAATAATATTAAAGTAATAACAATGATAATGAGCTTGGCACTGGACATTTTCCTGGAATTTATAAATCTTAGCTCAACATAAAATCTCTCAACAACCAAAGCCAAATTTAAAATGCCAGGAAATGTGTCCTTGAAACACACATAGCTTTGGGGATTTTGGTCTCTTTCAGAAACTCAAACACAGTGTGTATTAGGATATCTTCCCCAAAAACCCTTTTACTATTATGAATATCTTGAAACCTAGGGACAATGCTGAAATGCAAATGTATAACCCATTACCTACTGCACTTGGATATTGAAACAGGCTTATTTAAAATACATTTTCCTTTCTTTAAAATAAAAGCTTGGCAAATCACTTGTAAGGCTTTAAAATGCACCACATTACTTTATAGAGCAGTTTTTTAGAGCACTCCTCCTTTTCCCTTGCTAAATGGAATTCACCTGTCTGCAGATTGTTATGGACAAAAGTCAAGTGTGGGTTTTCTTGCCTCCTCCCAAAGGTAGGCTGCAAAAGCACTGCTATCTGGGAATATGTCTGGCTCAGCATCCCCTGCAGCCTGCCTGGGTGGAGGGTCTGCAGTGAAGAGGCAGTCCCTTGCTGACCCCCAGAGCCTGCACCAAAACCAGCTGAAATACTTCTCACTCTTCCTCCCTGCTGTGCTCAATGCCTCTAGTTTTGATGAAATGCCACAGGAACCCCCCTCTCAAAAAAACCCCAAAAACCCAAAAAACCGAAACTAGATTAGGGCCTTGTTCAGATGGGGATTAACATGCCTGCTTCTGCTACCAGAAACACAGACTGATATAAAACACACAGGCAGGAAAGTTTGTGATTTTTTAAGCAACATTGGCCCCACCTTTATTTTAAGCTAAAAACTTTTCAGAACCTTATTCATGTTTTTGACTATGCAGCTGGTCTTAGTCTTTCTACAGCAAAACTGTCATTGACTTCAGAGAGGCTATCTATACCTGAAGTATACCACATGATCATGTCTTGTGCTTAATAAGATTAAAGAGGGTTTGGGGTTTATCCTATTGCTTTCACAGGAGAAAACTAAACAACTTGGTGAAAGAGAACAACTGGCAATACTTCCAGCCACTGAAGATCGTGACTACAACATTCGAAAGGACTAACCAATACAAATAAGTATAAATATATATAAACATATTATCTATATAATATACATTCATATATATTGTGAAGAGATATATTTGTTTACAATTCTATTGGATTTTACACCAGGGGTGTCATTTATCTTTTGACACCATCAGAAATGCCTATTAGAAAAGTGAGTA
Source organism: Thryothorus ludovicianus (assembly GCA_013397245.1). Lineage (NCBI taxonomy): Eukaryota > Metazoa > Chordata > Aves > Passeriformes > Certhiidae > Thryothorus > Thryothorus ludovicianus. The sequence goes on along the minus strand of VZTB01009536.1, from coordinate 166,898 downwards.
AGAGAAACTCCTGCCAAAATAGAACTGACCTTTCACACCAGAAACTGAATAAACTTAAGGCTTCAAATAATAACAAAAAATAACCCCATATTTCTTGCTGTAATGAAAGTCACTGAAAGCTGTGCAAATTCTTATTTAGATCTTTTGCAGAGATGTCAAAGTTCAGACAATTTTAAGCCTCATCCGAAGAATAAAAGAGATGAAGTCTGTTCCCATAGATTTTTCACCTCAATCATTGGCAAGTCTTTGTCCACTGAGTTTAAGAGAAAAACATGATAATGAAGTGAGACACTGGGACACAGAAAAGTCAGTGGTGATCTCTGGGATCCATAGGAACAGCAAAACCTTTAAATAAGCATACCCAAGAAAAGTATATTGAGTTCACTATATACTGGGCTCTATCCTCTGTAAAGGGTTTTTACCTTTCTCCTAATAATGCAGTTTAGCAAAATAATAGTTTCGATAGGAGTGGCTGGATCTCAGCAACAGAGGCAGCTAAATCTCTCTGCCAATCTCTCGCATGACTTGGTGCTGCTGGCTCCCAGCTCTCTGCAGCTCCTGAAAATGTACACGGAGAAGCAGCTTGGCTGGTGAGCTATGGGCCACTCAGAGACCGAAATGGGGTGAAAAACTACTGCCTGTGGCTCATGAAGACCTTCTCCACCTCCTTGAAGAAGTCTCATAAATTAAGTGCTTTTGATCTCCTTTTCCCTACCTCACTTGAATGGAAACCAGGACTTCTGCTGATATCCAGACATGCATAGTACATTGCATAGTACATTGCATAGTACCTCTCTTCATTATGATGATCTACACCAGCAGGTAGGTCAGGATTCACTGTAAATAGTCTTTGCTATAGCAGAGGCTGCCTTCTAAACCCCTACAAAAAGTATATCTCATATGACTGTATTCATCCACACAGCTGTTCTTCCTTTAGAAAATCATCCCCCTGGCAGACATGTGAGAAGGGCAGAACTAGGCAATCACATAAAAATTCCCTTAATAATCTAAGCCACACAAAGCATCCCAGGATCTTCCTCAAAGCCCCTATACATATATATATAGGGTCACAGAATCATCAATGTTGGAAAAGATGTCCAAGACAAACAGTCAAATTAAAAATCATTATGAGCTATTTCCAGGACAAACACTTTTCACACTGTGTAACTCAAAGCACAGCCCCACATGCATGTAACAATCAAACTCACACAGGTTCTTCCAACACTGAACAGAATAAGATTTAATGTCCTGCAAAATCACAGCTTCTAAACCACTTCCAAGCAGGATTATACCAAAAGACTTAAGGATTTTTCATTCTGTTCATTCAGTTGATTTGTTGGGGGAAAGAAAATGAATGTAATAAAAATGTATCTAGATACCTAGATATCTAGATATCTATACAGCTATTCATCTATATAGCTATTCATCTATGTCTCTATATATACAAACCCCATTGTCATGGGTTGCAGTGCAAACAAAATGTGTGTATTCTATCACCATCTTTTGGAACTGGGCAGGGGGGACGGGGCTGGGGAGTTGTAATTGTCTGTCAGCTGATAAGAAAACAGCTAGGGCAATTNTAATCGGACTGCTACCAACACCCTGACCTACAGGGGGTCAGGCTGTATTCTGACTCTGTCGATGGGTTTGTTTTTTGTAATATTGCATGCTTGTTTTATTTTAGTGTTCCTAATAAAAAACTGTTATTCCTATTCACATGTCTTTGTCTGAGAGGCCCCTTAATTTCAAAATTATAATAATTAGGAGGGAGGGAGTTGACATTCTTCATTCCAAGAGAGGGTCCTGCCTTCCTTAGCAGACACGTGTTGTTCAAACCAAGACAGCAATGTAAGCTTCAAATATCCATATCTCTCAGATCTACACAATAAATCACAGTATAGGAGAAAAATTTAAAAGTCTCAAATTGCTACTAACTACATGAATAAACCAAATCTACAATGCTCATTCCCTGCTGATAGGAATGATACATGAATCCCAAGCGGAAAGTCTGGATCAACAGTGTAGCCTCCAATTCCTGCCTGCTGTGAGTAGGGGTATATTAGATAACACAGCTCCTGAGCTGAAAAAGCACTGCTCCTTACTTATCCCTAGGGAAGCAGAAAAATTGGGGGTTTCATTGAGCATTCACAGAAAATGTAATTGAAAATAAAAATGAAGTCTGATAGCTTTAGCTGCACATATGTTTTTCTTCCCAGGAAAGAAAGTGGACAGTTTTACCCCAGGGATACAAAACATTTTGGTGCACTCTGGGACAATAGTTGACCATTAGATTAGCAAATACAAAGAGGCAACATATAGCATGGCTACTGTCACACCACTCATATTCATTCCCAAGCTGTGGCAATAAAAGCTTTTGCCTTCCTGGCAAAGGGTTCAAATACCTTCATGTAAGTGATATATGCTTGGGCAATCTTCCAGATACACTTGTGCAGAGGATCAGAAATTCCGCACTACTTGGCAATATTCTCCTCTGACCCTCCATCAGAGTGGTTTACAAGAGCTAGTTGAACAAACTACATGCTAAGTCAGATGGATTAAATCAAAACCCTTATTTAAAAGATTTCTGCTAGCAAGCTTTAAAAGGTTTCTGCTAACAAGCTGGATGTGAATTAAGACTAATTATGTTAACTTATCTGTCAGGGGACCCTCTCTCCAAACTGATTTTTGCTTTTATATATTCTTCACATGTACTTGTAGTTCTGTAGCCTATTATTGCATAACTAAATAGATTTGTAGCTAGTACTTTATTTGCTCTGTTAGCAGAAAGACAAAACACATTTCTAGGTACCAATCCTAATTTCGATTCTCCTGAGAACCAAGGTCAAGCACCACTTTCCCATAAACAATAATGAGTAAGGGGGGCTTTAAAAGAGGGTAAACCAAATGGGGAAATTATCACTTGTGTCTCTAACTGGAAATTCTTGTCAATTAAGCTAATTTGCTAAATAAGACTGTACTCACTTTATATAGTGAGTGTATCTTCAATGCACTTCGGCATCTTGTACACCTGAAGGGATCCTTTATAAAGTTAGCTGTATTTTATCACCTAATGATTTTAGGGCTCAGAAAAAAGTATCAACCCAAAGGAGCAGAAACTGCTAGAAAAACAGAGATAATGAATACCTAGGACCTAAATTTTCTGCCAGTGGCCCAAAAGGTAGTATGTGTCTTTGGTTTTTGTATCCCATTCTCTCCCCGCCAGACTTAAGACTCTGGGACAGTTTGATCAGTGTGGGAATCTGGTACAAGAGAATTCCAATTTGGAAAAAGTTAAACTCTGCCTTCATCTGCAGCCCTGCTGGGCAATCCTAGTCAAGAGATGCCAGCAAAAGCTCTGGGATTGAGGAAAAAGACTGAGTTCATATCTAAATTGCATGACCTCCCTGGTAACACAGAAAGTATTGCGTTACTCATCAGAATTAAAACCCTGGAGCCCATAAGCAGCATGACTATGGTTATCAGCAATATTCATACTCCACACCCGTGTTTCAGGTGCATGCTCACAAAGGAATCATGGGCAATTACTGCATCCATAATCTCATAAGAATCCATAATCTCACTGTTAACCCTGCCCTGGTCTGGCTCTGCTAACTTTACTCACCTGTTGCTTGGTGTGATGGAACACAAAGTGATCAGAGAAGAGCCATTGTAGCATTCCCAGGCCTAGCCTGGGAAAGCATGACAAAGGAATCCAAACAGAACTTAGCACCTGGTGTTTGTCCAGATACCACAATGTGTAATACATGATGTTTATCATAAGATCTGAAGGATGTTTATCCAAAGAGATGTTGGCCCTCTTGCCCAATTAGCTTATTGTATTCTTTAATTAACCTATCCGCTTGTAGACTGTGAAGCACACTATAAAAGAGCTGCATTGTTTGAATAAATGGCTTTTTAGCCATTGCCTTCTGAAAGGAGTCGTGTTGCTGTATTTCACCACTCCTAACTCTACAGTGACAGCTTGGCAACAAGTTGTTGTGAGAAGCAGCAGGAATGTTACACACAGCTGGCTTTGGATACTGGAAGCCTGTCTGAAATGTAGGAACAATCTACATCAGGGAATGATGTTCAGCAATGGAATCTCCTGACCTACTCTCTCCAAAACCAGTGCTGGGTTAGCTGAGAGATTCCTATCAGCCTTTGCAGAACAGGGAGAGATTAATTCTATACATTATCACTCTTTTACTGTTATTATGGTAAACATGCTGCGTTTATACTATAGCTATAAAATCTCATGCCATAGCTGAGCTCATTTAATAGAGACATGGCTCTGTCCTACACATTTACTGCCACTGTCAGCAAGCATACAGTGCTACTTCTGCAACTGTATTGAAAATATCCCTCTGCACTGAGCAGCAGCTAACAACGGTTAGCAAATGTCTATTGCTGATGTGCATCTTCAGCAAAACAACACAAGCAAGGAGGTAGTTCTAGTAGAAGTAAAATGCTGTAGAAATTAGCAATAGCTTTTTATTCTTTTCCCAGACTCAGCACACTGCAACACTCTGCATTCTTTGATGAAAGTTGTATCAGCTCTGTTAAGTGGATTTTTCAGACTCTGAAATAGAACACTCTCCTAATGCCAAATTAAAATTAAGAAACGATAGATTTTCAGATTAAAAAAATACTCTAAAATCTACTCTACACAGAAGATGTGACCAAGATTTCTTTGCCAACACAGTATAGAAAAAAATCTAAGCACACAGGTATCTTTCTTCCTCTCTATTTTTTTTAAAATAACATGTATTTCAAAAGTAACACTTTTCTCAGGGGATATATTTTTGAAATTCACTGCAGTGCAGTAGTCCATGCACCTGTAAAACAACCCTATCTCACAGAGCAAGATCTTGAAACATTGTAAAGGAATTGTATCCATAGGACCATAGGAGAATGAGAAGTCAGCCCATGCCGCATACTGTGCCTCTTCAGAGAAGAACTGTCTGCCAGGAGTGATGTAAAGAAAAGGCTGGGTTTCATCCATGAAACAGAGAGGAGCAGCTGCAGCATAATAGGAAAATCAGACAGTGGAATAAGTGGAGTCTCCTAAATATTAATCAGCAAATGCTTTTTCAACTTGAGGAGATATAGCTAAGCCTGGAATATAAGATTGGAAGGAACCCCAAAGACCAGCTGGTCCAATCTCCTTGGAAAGAGCACAGTCTAAACAAGATGGCCCAGCACCCTGTCCAGCTGGATCTTAAAAGAGTGCAACACTGGGGAATCCACCACTACCCTAGTGAAATTATCCCAGTGGACAACTGATCTGCAGATGGTGTCTCTATTTACAAAGTCTCATGAAATCTCAATCTTCAGGAAGGAAACAGGGGTTACTTCCTCAGACTCTTCATGGAACAGTACCAGCATCATCCCTGAACTAGGCCACACCTTTGCTTTTCAATCACAAGATGTGACACTTTGTCTCAGGAACTCCATAGAAGAAAAGAAGCATTAAACGTTTGCACTGTCAGGTCTCTTTGTAACCAATCCACAGAAAGAAACAAAATTGCACTGGATTCACTACAAATCTCCTCAGTAGAGTCATAGGAAAAACACGCAGGGAACTTAGAGCATCTTGAATGGACTCCAGAGACAGGTTAAAAAAGCCTACTATATGATCATGATTCTCAGAGTCACCTTGCAGAGAAACAATCAAGCAACTACATGAAAGAGGTAATTCAATTTCACTTTAGCACTATTCATTAAAAGGCATTAATGCTTCCCAAAACACAAAGCTCTTTTGATTCTAAAATTGCTCCATGAAGGAAAAACTCTAGGTGCTGTCTTTTTTTATTCTGGCTTTATGTTCTGGATTTTTGCTTGGACAATATTCAACAAGGAACAAAATCTGCATACATGTCAAGGGATGGAAGCAGGTTATGAGAGTGGAAACTGTGATATTTTACAAAACAAAACCAAAAACCCTATCACAAATAGGGAAAACCTAACAAAAGAAAGGCTTTGTAAAACCATTGTTCAGGCCTTGTACTTTGGCTAAGTACAGCTATCAGCAATGAAATTATAGCCATAACCAATGAACAGAGTTACAATGAAATGACCAACTGGAATTAAATATGGGGCTTTCTGATAACCATATAAATATCAACGTGTGTGCAATAAAGATTTGGCATGGTCCATGAAGAAACAGGTGTCTTTGTCCGTCTCTATTGCGACAAACTCCCACATCATCAAAGAGCTTAGGGAAAATATAACACTGTAATTGAGGCTATGAGGTAATTATCCAGTTTCCCACCTGAAAAAATGATGAGGTCAAGGATATATTAGTTTGACTGAAAGCAAAAGCTGAATGAAAGTAAAATAGCCTAACATAATTCTGTAACTTGGTTTTCCAAAACTGTTATTGAAATAATGAAATAAATAAAAACCTTAAACCCTACAAAATTAATCATAAGAACATTGGAACAGCAGGAAAAATAGCAGACTATACTTTGATGCTGTTTGCAAGACCTGAGGAAGACATGTGTAGTACTTTTTTCAAAGAAATACTAGTTTCTCTTAGAAGAAAATACACTGAGTAGTGAGATAATGCTAGAATGTCAGCCACTTCCAGAAACTGCTCCTTCTATGCAGTACTCAGCACAGATGCTTTCAAGTCTTCTATAGACCCAAGCTTAAGGTAAAATATCACGGAAAATAACACATCAGCTTTTTTCCTCATCGTGTTGGCCAAGGAAAATGATGAAGGCAATTGGTGTTCCAGTTACTTGGTATGTGTAAAATATTAAAAAAGAAAAAAGATGGCAACAATCTTTTAAAAGAACTTTCATCAAGCTTTGTTTCTTTTCTAGTGGAAAGAAATGGAAATCCTCCCACTGACTTCAATGAGAACTGGGCCAGACCCTGAAAGTCTTCCCATAAAACTTTCACTATGGAGAAGTTGTACATTGGCATAGACATTTCCAGTTTATCCCCTGCCTTTTCCCTCCTAATAAATTGCACACTTGCCGCATAAAATGTCTGAAAATGAAGTTTATAATAAAAAGACAACTCACTGAGTCTTGCAACTGTGCAGTCATAACTGAACACCAAGAGAAATAACATGCATAAGAAATTATGGTTTTTTATTATGCAGTGGGTTAATTTAAGAGGTTTAAAATAATTTAAACCTATCATAAAACATGACAAATAATGGCTACATTTCATTGGTTCAGTAGACCAAGTTAATCCTGAACTTTGCAATAGTAGTATTAGTGGTTTTAATATTGTTCTTATGGCTTGCAAAGCAAAGCTCTAGAAAAGAGACAAACAACTGTGAAAAGCAGGAACAAGCAGAGAATGTTATCACAATTATACAGCTCCCACTTTGCATAATTATTATCACATCACTCACTCAAAGAGCTTTCATGGCCATCAGTTTGCAAAAAGCTTGATCCAGTGTTTGCATTACAACACCTTTATTTCTAAATTAACTGCTAATGAAAATATCCAAGTATTTCTATCTAAAAGAAAAGAGACTAAAACTCACAATATTAACCTGACTCTATGTAGATGAAATTAAAAGCACTCTTGACCTCTTGGATCTAGTGATGTGCTCTGGCCACGGCCCAAAGTTGCACCAGGACATGAGCAAAGAACAAGCCTTATATCTTGCTTTCAAGAAGGAGAAAGTCTACAAGCCCAGGTCAAGAGACAGCCAGGACTGCTGGGTGCAGTGTGGCACCACTCAAACAAAAGTTATGCTTTGTATATCAGTGCCATTTCGTACCTTACCAGTTTCCAAACAGTCTCCTTCTACCTCTACATGTCACAAACAAACTGTTTTCCTTTTTTGTTAGTGCACCACAGATAACAGGCATATGTCTTCTATAGAAATACAAAAGGTGTAATCTACACACACTCAATCTATAAAAGAAAAGAATCTCATTAAAGAGACTGAAAGAAATTAAAGTCCAGCATAACCAAAAACAACTTCCAAATGTCTCAGAAGTGTGGACGTGGCCATCCTCTAGTCCATCCTTACTTTGTAATTAAATTGGCTTAAAGTTAAGAGACTTGTTTACAGTGAGATTTGGCTTTCTTACCTTTTGCCACATTTTGATGAAGAAGAGCTCTCCAGAAAAATTGAAGTAAACATTGGTGTCGTAGGCATCATCACCAATGTTGGAGATGAAAATGTTAAGTGAGACGTTCCTCACTGCTCCCAGGGCCAGGTAGGTAGTTCTGTCATCAACACTGTTAAGCAGAAACAGTTACATTGGTTTAACTCTGATAACTTTTACACTGATCTTGCTTTATTCCTGCTACAGAAGTGTCACAATTCAACTGTTTAAAAGCTCCACAGTCAGAAGCTCAGGAATGTGCTGTACTGTATAGTGCAGAGGGCCACAATAGGAATGAACAGCTCCTGACTCAGGGTTCTGACACTGTATTTTGGGACCGTAAGAAATCCCCATGAGAAACTATTTCACATGCCATATTTTTTTGAGATAATAAATTAGTTGAAAGCCGTAAGTAATCATATGGGGAAAACGCAACAATTGCAAGATATCATGCCTGCATTCAAATACACAAGCTATTTCAGTTTATCTTTCAATAATTCAGACTTATTCTAGCAACTCTGAAAAATCTTCTTAGAGCTATGCTATGGATAAAAAAAAACCTAAAACAGGCTCAAACTGGTGTAAATGAAAAAAAGGTGTAGAAATTGCAACAAATTACCAAAGAATGTGACTAATCTTTCTTTAGATAGATGTTTTTACTGGACCTAACATGTCAGAATCACCTTCTATAAGTGGAATATCAAGGATAACAGCTATATATCATAAATCAACACAGTGTTGCAAAATGGCATCACAGATTACATATGAACACAGGCATGCACACATAGAGGTAAATATGGATATTCATGCACACACATTTATTATTATTTAATCCTTCCAGGCTGTTCAGAAAATGAGCTAACAAGTAGGAATAAAGGCTAAAGATAAATCACGTGAATATACAGTATCAATGCACAGATCTGCAGGTCTTAGAAGTAACAGTAAAAGACAATATGAAATATACCAGGCATTCATTTAAAAATTAGCAAAAATAGCCAAGTATTAAATTTGGTAGTTAGCAAAACTGGACTATAAGATCATTTGTACATGCAATGTATGCTACAGAATGTTCCCTGAATTGGTAATAGTAAAACTTTGAGATTTTACATGAAGGCAAGACAATTGAGAATACTCTCCCTCCTAATGAATAACTAAAAATTCTCATAATAAAATCATACTTAAAACTGACTCCACATAAAATAATTCAAGAATTAACACCAGTGGGTTCGGTCACTCCTTTCTAAAGCTACTACTCTGTTGTTCAAAGTGTATCATACCAAAATGACCTTCTTCTCAACAGAGAAAAAAAATCTCACTTTTAAAAGCACACTGTAGATGCTCCTATACAAAATTCACACACTAATAAACCTCAAAAAATCTCACTGATTTTAGGCTGGCAGGTCAGTTCAGTTCTCCCTCTGAAAGGCTCTAAGTCCCATAAGATGGTGCTATAAGTCCCTTTTTAAATGAGTAGCTTTCTGAGTCATTGAATTTGTGTTCATCTGGAATGAATCAGGTTCACTAGCAGTGAGAAGAGGATTAGGAATCTTCCCATTTATCAGGGAAGCTACTGCATGTCACAAGCTGCTTGAGAGAAGGCTCAACAAGAGCTGTCACAAGAAGCTTGCTGTGGTGCTGGAACAGCTCTGTTACCAGTCTGGTGACATCCTCCTCCAGCCCCTGCCACACATTAAGCACCACAGCTGCCAAGTCAAAATATGTCAACTAACGACTTTGTTGCTACCCTTCAGAAACAAGAAAATGAACTAAAGCCACCCTTTAATCCCAACAAGGTTTGACAAACAATTTAAGAAACAATCTTGCATTGCAGTGCAAGATGTAACCAGAGTATGTATTCCATCACCATCTGTTGAAACTGGTTGAGGGGTGTGGGGAGTGGGGGGGGGAATA
>VZTB01009536.1:69369-156697 GCA_013397245.1 Thryothorus ludovicianus | reverse complement strand
TATTACTGCATTTTTATTTTAATTTTCCCAATAAAGAACTGTTATTCCTATTCCCATATCTTTGCATGAGAGCCCCTTAATTTCAAAATTATAATAATTTGGAGGGAGGATGTTTACATTTTCCATTTCAAGGGAGGCTCCTGCCTTCCTTAGTGGACACCTGTCATTCAAACAAGACAAAAATGTGATCAAGAAATTTTTGTTTATATCTTCATATATGAGAACTACAAAACTGCCAGCATTTTCAACATGGTCCTTGTAATCTTGCTTACATAAAGGGAGAAAGGCTAAAACAAACAAACAAACAAACCCACCCCAAAACAAAAATAAACACGAAAACCAAAACAAATTACACAACCCCAAAAACCAAACAAAAAAAAAGGAAACAAAAAACCCACTAAAAACAAACAAAAAAACCCGACATAAAAAATCCCAAACAAAACAAAAAAACTGAAAACCCCAAACAAGCAAAAAAACTCAAAAAGGAAAAAGAAAAGTAAAGAAAGAAAAGGACTGTAGATGTACGTATTTATTATATATAGGCAAACACATTTGTACACATGTACGTACTGATGCCTGAATGATATCAAGTTATCAATGTTTGCATGGAAATAAAAAAAGAGTTTTAAATTCAGAAGTACTAAGTACTTCCAGCTTTCATTCACATGATCCAATCTTGCAAGTAACAAGCAATTCTAAAAATCAGGCTCCAAATTTCTGTCATAGTTTTAAATTCACTGACAATAGTAGTACACATTGAATGTAAATAGGAAATATTACTTCTTAAGTGATTAAGAAAAGGAAAGCAAATTCCAGGATAAAACAAGTATCTTTTTTGCATGCTTTAATGCTCTAATTGTTAATGTCCACACCACATCATTGCATTATGGTCAGTGAGGGAAGAAAGACCATCAGAGGAAGACAAACGGAAAAGATCTGCAGTCTTAATTTCTCCACCCCTCAAGATGCTGCTTTTTATTAACATGAGTCAGTAGACGCACAGTCTGTACTCTGAATGGTGTGCAGGGACATTTTCACTATTTCATATTTAGTTTCTCCATTTCACCAGGATGAAATTTTTTAAAAAGTGAGAAGACATTCAGCACTTACTCTAGTCTGTGCATATCATATATAGGGCAAGGAATGTGGCAGGGCCACACCCTATTATCTCAGTCACTGAGTTTTCTTTTTGTATTAGGAATCTTTCTTTCCTTACAGCAAATTAGCACCCACATGGATAAATCACCATTACTGCTCAAAAGTCATGGAATGTACAACTATGAACAATTAGATTGCAAATGGGTAAAAATGTTTCAAACAACTAAAGTCTAATCTGTCCTCCAACTACATCAGATGAAATTAAAGAATTGACTTTTTGTTTTAAATCAATAAAAGGTGTAAATCAACAAACAGTGGTGCTGTGACAGATCCAAACAGATTCTACCTTCACCAACCAGCATTGTGGTCTTTGTAGTTACTAGGATAATAAAACATTACTTTTGTCTCCACAGATTCTTTACATCAACCCTGAATACATTTCTTCTGGTTTTTGGGTTTTTTTTTAATTGTAGGTTCAGAGTTAGTTGAACTTCAGGAGCAGTTTTTGCAAATACATAAAACCTCAAGGGCAAATGAAAAACTGAAACCCTCAGCTGATCTGAGAATTCATTTTCTATCTCAGAGCAAATATAACCCCAGAAACAAATATAAACCCAACAAAAATTTTAAACAACCCCGGAGGGAGCAAAGCTATTGGATTTTACACTGCTTGGTTACATTGTCTTCTCATTGCATGTGCATTCAAAAGAATTGCATTGCAATTCTCTCTGGAATGTTCACAGCCAATTTAGACTAAGGACTGGATGTTCAGGATACCATGGTTTATGCTGCATTAACTGAACTTCTGCTTTCCCCTTCTCATGCTGAAGTCTATGCCAGCAAAGGCACAGAGACCTCACACAGCTGATGACCAGAGTCAATCTGAGATACATTAAACCAGCTATGGCAAACTAACTCTGAGGCCATCAGATCCTTTCATTCATGATATTTCTCAGTATTTCTCAATCTAGTTCTCATTTCATTCATGATCTTTCTCTATATTTCTCAATCTAGTTCTCAAGCAGAGCCTTGGCAGTGTGCCCTGAGTAGTACATAACATGAGGTGACAGAAGAAATATAAGCGAGAATTCAAGGAGTGGTCAGCCAAGGTTCTGTGCCAGAAGAGCACAGGTTAAGAGTAGTACCATAAAAATATTGCTCTTGATGGAGACTGAATAACAATGTTCCAGTGTTCCCCCTTAGGAAGGAACTAAATGTCTTGTATGAAAAAAAGTGCTTACTGTGGTGAGCCCAGGGCCATGGCCATAGAACTGCTCATGCCAGCACATTTTTGGTACAGGGCTGCTGTCTCTAGTGCTTCAGTTCCCATCTATATTACAATTCAGGAATATGGCACAAAGCCTTACCTCTTCCATCTTTCCTGCACTTTAATTTTAAAAATTAATGCATTTGAGTAGTAAACAAGAGGTGGAGAGGGCAGGAGAATTGGAGGTGAGGGAAAGACCCACATCAGACACAGGTATAGAAAAAACAGTCATCCCTAATTATGGCTAGTTACTATATATTCAATGCTTCTCTGAAAATTGTCCTCTTTTCCTCAAGTGTATTTTCTTCCCCTTAAGTATCAAAACAGATACAAATCCTAGCCTTGTGTGCCTTCCAACTTTGACATAAAATGGACAAAACAGGGCATAACATTCACATAAAAATATCACTTATCACCCTACAGAAAACTGGTTTATTATTATCAGTAATTTCAACTACACCCAAATGTTCACAACCCTTTATAAACAGAACCGAAGAATCAATAGGGAAAGAGCCGCGTCTTCTTTTCACACAATATTTACTCCAAGGAGCAGCTTTTGGCTTGAATCAAGCTGCTCTGGTTTATGAAACTGTGACATGAAAGTAAGATGAGGTACAGCATCCATAGAAGCTCTAATCTAATCTAATCTAATCTAATCTAATCTAATCTAATCTAATCTAATCTAATCTAATCTAATCTAATCTAATCTAATCTAATCTAATCTAATCTAATCNNNNCCAATCCAATCCAATCCAATCTAATCCAATCCAATCCAATCCAATCCAATCCAATCCAATCCAATCCAATCCAATCCAATCCAATCCAATCCAATCCAATCTTTTACCCTTGCAGTAACATATACAAACTACCATCTTTACAAGCTCTCCTTGAAATCAATGATACTGTGCTTCTGGGACAAATTTATCCCTTCATGTATGTGAAAGGCAGCATCCTAAGGTTCCAATGCAAACAAAAACTAGTTACTAGTGGCAGAAATGCAACAGATATATGGTATCAGGCACATAGGTGAAGGTTCACACATCAGCCTGACATGAAAAAAAAAACCAAAACAACTCTATATTTTCCCTATTTGTTAAAATATTTTAAGAGCTCTGTTAAAGTACATGATTGTTGACCATAGATCTGAAATTTGAAGCTGAATCGATAGCACTTTGTACCATAATGTTTCTAAAAATTAGATAATTAATGAAGTCATCTTGCAAATTTATGTGTTTACCATAAAAATTAGGCCTTCAGAAACAGACTTCCTGCTATTGGATAACTTCAATTGCTTGTCCTGCTCCTGGGAAGCTGGAGTGCAACATGCAATTTAAAAACCATACGCAGCTAAGCATTGATGAGATAAGATCAGTGCCCTATCCAGCAATCACTTTCAGAGGTCAATAAAAGGCAGTTAAACATAGAGAAAACATCGGAAACAGTACAGCTTTGTTACTTAAGGCAATTTGTTTTGCATTAGCAGGTGTTACACTCCAAGAGTCTAAATGTCAAATATGATAAACAACATATCCCATATCAGCACATTTCCTCTACAGCTCACACAAAACCAGCAGGAGGATTTACCTGGTGGCCTATGAAGAACCTCAGGCTTACAAGATTTTGCAATTTCAGGATGTAATACAGAAAATGTTCAAGTAGCTGCATCACAAAAGATGATGTATGTACGTACACATATATACATATGCTTGCACATCTGTACAAGTCAAGATGTATGCTACAAATGCAAAACAGAAGTGCATCTGCTTCTCATTGCGGTCAGTACATTATCAAGAATTTCCATCTCTTGAGGCAGCTGATAGATGACAGTGCTTCCTGAAGTTAAGCCTTTGTTTTGTTAGCTTTATGCTTTGGTTGCTAGAGTAACAGTGACTTTAACTATCTTAAGCCCATAAAATACCTATATTGAGATGCTTATAAGGAGGGTCAGGTTACACAGTAGCCCAGCAATGAATTCAAATTATATGAAAGAACAACACTTTAGGGTTTAGTTTAAAATAATAAACAACAAAATCCTACTCCAGTAGATAGTCTTTCAAAACAAAACCACTGTTTAAAACTTGTACAATATTCTTAACTGCTCATCAGTGACCTGTTACTACAAAGTAGAGACTGGGAATCTGTATTATACTAGATACGTGGACTAGATACTCTGGTTTGTTAACACTCATCATTTGGTAGTTCTATTACCATCCATATGAGTTGCATCACTCTATTTTCAAAAGGAAGAGGACTGTCCACTGTTATCAAGCTGGGCTTATTTATTTTGGGAGAGATTTATGAAGCTCTGAGCACAACTAACCAGATGGGAACCGAGAAACCATTTCTTCATCCCCATCCATCCTTGACAAAAGAAAACATTCACTTATGCTTTGAGATTACACTCCCACTGCAATTTGCACTACATCCTGATTCATTATGGGCTCTGCCCTTTCAAGAAACTGCAAATCCAACCCCGGATGAGTTACAACAGAGTTTTCCATGTGCCTCACAAACTCAGCATTCAATACACTAACAACTGTCTGTAGATAAAAGATAAATATAAGCTATAAATTAGAAATTAGAAATCAAAATTCTGTTTCATAGCTTCACCGAAAAAGCTAATTTCCAAACAGAATTACAAACATACATGAAATGGTAGTAAGTAGTTTGTCACTGCATCCTTTGCAGCACAGGAAATCACTTTTAAATAACATTAAACTAAACATTTCATAATTTATGAAAGCACTTAAATTACAGCACAAGGCTTGGCATGACTTTTTGAGAAAAAAGGAAGAAATCTACTTGTATCCATTTTCCCAGTATTTCAAGATTTTTTTCTCCTTAGAACATTTTCAATAGTTTAAAAGATCATGAGATAGGACAGCACTAAGTATTAGCAAAAAACCAGTGGGCAGCACATGACAGCAGTCATGGCTCTGTATTTGCGCTCTGAGAGTGGGGACCATCTATAGTGGTGTACACAGCTTTATACACATAGGCCCTTGACTGTCAAGACCACTTCTCTAGCTCTAGAAATGCTAAACCATAACATTTGATAATTTCAATTTGGTTGTTTTTTATAAAGTAGATATGTATCTCACCTGACAGCTCTGCAACTAAGGGTAGATTGTCTAGAGTAAACATAATGTCAGAAATATTGTTGAAAGAAGTGTTTATTGATAGATAAAATGATAGATAAAATAAGTGAAAACAAATTCTTCATCTGCTATGAATGAAAAGGAAGGGAACAAATTTACCAGAACTCCACAAAAGCTCCACAAAAAAGGATATTGTACCTCCTCATCATGACTGTTTTGTTAAGATGCACTTCAGGGGCATAAAACCTCAATGGGCATACTATGAAACATGGCGCTTCTCTGGAAACAAATTTCCATTGTATGATCAAAGGAGGCTAAGCGCTGAGGTGTAAGGCTGGTCAAATTCATCAAAGAGCTTTGCTTCCCACATTAAACCACAGGCTTGCAACTTTTATTCATGACTTTGCAAAAGTCTGTGATAAGAAAATCTTTACTAACTTTTTAGTAAATATGATGGCTGAACAATAGGCCTCACAGACTGGACTTGGAGTTGATTAACTATACCCATGAGAAGCTGTCAGCTTTTCATGAGAATGCAATCATGCAACGGTGGAAATCTACTTATTCTCATGAGAAAGAATTCTAAGACTGTAACTGTTAACGGCACTTGTGAAAATTATCCTGAATCGTTGAAGAGAAATATGCAAACAATATCTAAAAAGAGAGACTTGCCAGCACATAGCCGCCTCTGGTGAACTGACCAATCAAAACAGAGTAACAACTAGTAAACAACCAATTGGAGTTGGGCACGATACTTTTAGAAAACCCTATAAAGTTGGGATGTGGGAATTAACTGGTACCTTTTTTCGCTGCTTGAAGAGGTGTGTGTGTCTCATCTCATTTCCATCTCTAATGTGAGGTCATAGAGACAAGTAAACATCACTGTATTAATGAGATACACTCATTGAAAAAACTTTCTGATCAAAATTTTATATTATTGCTCCTTCCTTCAGAACACACTGATTTTCTGCACTGTTACAACACTAACTCATGTTCTACGACGATACACTTTGTACTGGTGAAAAGCAAACAGAACAAGGCTGTCATATCACACTTTTATCTATGATTTCTGGATTCTTTCAGCTCAGGTTCTGTAATAATTTGAAAAGTCAATACGAAACTTCTGAGATTTATTTTTCAAATCAGGTACCTAATATCTGATAATGTGCCTACTGAACCAGAGAGAGTCCTTCTGCTGATTTTAACAGGTCCATGAGTATATTCATCCATGTATCTGTACACAGTACTTGCAAACAATCAGTTTTGCAGTTGCATAGATAGTTCCTATGCAAAATTATTCACTCTTCAATAATACAAATAAGATGCTTATAAAATTCAGACTGTAAGCTCAGAGTCTAGAAGTGATGCACACTCTCTTTTGTCTTTTCAAAGAAGCCTGTGTTAAGCACTTCAATATTACATCCTAAAACATCATATCAAATAATTTGCCTGCTTATCTTATATACTGAGCCATGCATAAGACAAAAGAGGTCACAGAAATAAAAGAAGTGTTGGCATAAAAAATGTTAATCTTTTAGTAAGTCAGAGAAGGAATTTATATGGAAAAAAAGGCAAAAATTATCTTCTGAGGAACTGACCAGATAATACTGGAAAATACTTTTTCTTCATAAATTACTATTTCATTCAAATGGAAACATTTTAAACTTGAGGAAATTTTTGACAGACTGGAATTTTGTCCCTTCTCTGGCTAATTTCAGAGGAACTAATGAAAGGAGAAAAAGTCCAACCCACAAACTTGACATTTCAGTTGGAAAAGGACATTTCTCAAAAATCCCATTTCATAAGAGAACTTTTGAAAGTGCTCACTTCAACACAATTAAACCCATAATTTGGAAAAACACGAAAATTTCTGCAAAATGCATCTGTTACTCCTTTGGCTTCCTATGACGTTTGCTTCCAATTTCACATTTCAAAAAAACCCCAGTTTTGAGCAGTATATACAGGAGTCCACCCCAGCCAGTCTGTAGGGGAAGAACAATGTTTCTGGTTCTAGTTTTCTGTTGGTTCAGGAACTTTGATATATAAGGTCATGTCCCTGTCCTGGGTTTGAGATTGGACACTCATTCTCAGGCAACCCTGATAGTTATATACTGTTAAGTTAGCCACACCTCTGTGTCTTTGGATACTGTCCCTCGGACCATGCACTCCCTGTGTTTGTTATTTTACCATCACTAAAGTTCTATTTTCTGGCACTCCATTGTACCTGCCCCTATATTTTGCCACACTTTGTCCCAGCTGGACCGGAATCAAGACTGCAGTGCCGAACTGTGATTCTAGGGAGGTATAAACTTCTGCAAAACATGTACTTCAGAATTTATTTCAGCACATTTGAGGAAATAAATGCAGTTCAGCTTCTAAATAAGTAGCTATGAGAGAGTCAATAAAAATGTGCTAGTTGGTGCAGAAACATGATAGAAAAGACATTTACTGTGCTGAGAGAACAGAATAAGGCATTAAAGTCCAATGATAGGTAATAAATATATTTTTAACACTAAGAAATTCTTTGCAATAATAATTAACATAACACTTTGTTTTTCAGTAGTGAATTGCTGGAGGGGAAACCTGGACCAAGTTATGGTCAAAGAAATAAAGTTTATTGCAAAATATTTTATTCCTATTTCTCTTACAGTTTCAGGTTGTGTCATTAAAGTTACCCATACAGAACATATAAATATATTTTTTACACTAAGATACTTTTAAGTTTCCTCCTTTAGAAATCACCAACACCACTATCCACACAGTATAACTGCATGGATAAGGCCAGATTTTGCTATCTCCTATGACAGCTGCAAGACTCAACAATGGAGAATTGTTGAAGAATTTGAGTCATGTTTCTGTTGTCAAAATGTCATATATTTATTCTTTAAGAAAAATGGATTTTAGAACAGTCATGACTGGAAAAATGAAATGCCTCTCTTCTTGCTCCTTCAATTTCTCCTAACGCTGGTTTCATCAAGTCCCCAGCACAGTCCATGGCTACCTTTTTCCTTATTCTTAACTGCCATCTGTAGTTTTAGGCTAGCAACATGCATATTCCTATGAGAAAGTCCAGGCCAACCACTAGAATGAACATTTGTAGCAATACTAGCACATACCACTGTAGCTGTTTCTTCATGCTACCTTATAACCATAAGCCACAGAGAGTTCAACCCTCACAGTTTGCTTTGCCAGGTCTAATCTTCCCCTCTTGTGAAGCTGCATGTGCTTGTTGGCAGAGGTGTCATCAGTGAGAGGCATGGAGTCCCACCAGCAAGTTTCAGCCACTCTGCTGGAGCATACCCATAACCATCCCTATTCACACGTTTCCATGTTGAAGAAAGGCTGATTTTGTTGACGAAATTTTGCTTAGATTACAGAGAGAATTTACCTCAAAAAAAGCCAGAACACCAAAGAAAAACTGATTGGAAGGGATTTCTAAGGGTCAAAAAATCCATTCTGATTCTCCTCAACACATGACTTATTGCCAGCAACAAAGGAGGTCAGCAGGGACCTAGACCTCCAAACTAGTCCTAAAACCCAGGATGGCAGAGCACACCATCTCGGCACATCTCACTCCTGAACAGCATGAATTGCCTACACAAGTAAGTTTTTCCAAATCTCTGGTCTGAACTGTCCATGCCACGATCCATGACCCTTACCCTGTTTACTATCTGTCATAAGCAACAAGATTGCTGGCCCCTTCTCCAGCAAACCCTTAAGGATACTGAGATGAGTTTGCATGCAAACTGATGCTAATGAAGGTGCATGAGGTTTATATTTATCTGTTAAATGAAAACAAACTCTTTTTCTTTCCAGAATAAATGCATCTTAACTCTTCTCCAATCCAATACAGCATGTAACCCTGACACGAATACAGCTTCAACCCAAGCCACGAAGGACTCCATTCACTGTAATAGAAACATTCAAAAGAACACATTCCATCTCTAGCTTCCTATATTTTTGCAAAAACTTCCAGATAAAGTTAGAAGGCTTTAACAATTTTTTATTGTCACCTCCTTCCAAACAGTCCTACCCTGTCCTCTTCTATGAATTCACAGCGAAGTTTCAGCTTGCTCAGCAGCACTATTTCCACATGCAGCAGCACCTCAACAACATTAAATAACAAGGCAAACTCAATCATATCCACTCAGAAGAGCAGTGAACTTTCTAACTAACATATGGAAATTTGCTTGATTTTAGCACTTTGGATAAATGGCCATCTATTATGTAGTCACTTAGACTGAGAGTTGACATCCTGGGCTGTTAAGTTATTTAGCAAAATGAAGTGCTCCCAATTTAAGGGCACACAAGTAAGTTTTCAGGGGAGAGGGAATATCTCAAGAAAATTAAAAACAGAGCAGGCCTGGTTAGCTCTTGCTAGCAGAGTTTGGTTTTCCTATTAATTTATTTGATATGTAGGTGTGCTGGTTTCAGCAGGGGTAGTTTATTCTCTTCACAGTGGCTGGTATGGGGCCATGTTTTTTATTTGTGCTGAACACAGGGTTAATAATATAGAGATCTTTTCATTACTGCTGAACTGGACTTACACAGAACCACGTGTAAGTCCACTTTTCTGCTTTCCATCCTGCCACACTGGCAAGGAAGCTGGGGGTGGCATAGCAGAGACACAGGTAGGACACATGACCTCAACTGATGATGCCATATAACATTGTGCTCAGTATATAAAGTGGGGGGAAGAAGGAGGAAGGAGAGATATTAGGAGTGACTGCATTTGTCTTTCCAAGTCAAAACTATGTGATGGCCCCGTTCCACTGGAGATGGCTGGACACCTGTCTGCCTATGGGAAGTGGTGACTTAATTCCTTAGTTTTTTTTCTTTGTGCGCACAGGTTTTGCTTCCTGAAAGAAACTGTCTCTATCCCAACCTCCAAGTTTTCTAGCTTTTACCCATCCAATTTTCTCCCCCAGTCCCTCTGCTGGGGGAGTGAGCAAGTGGCTGCATAGTGCTTGGTTACTGGTTGGCGTTTTATATCTTCAAAGCTGGATGCCATCTTATAACTGGGTAATTCTAATGATTAAAATGCATCATGGGTGAACCCTGTATCACAGTAGCTTGTGCAGCTCCTAAGCTCATTCTCTTGATGATAATTTAATTTGAGCTAACTTCCTATGCATATATATGCTGTAAACAGCATGACACATTTGAAAGCATATATAGTGACGAACAAAACTATACCTTGCCACATATAGCAAGGTACAGTTCAAACTCTGAACACCTTTTGGCTCTAACATGCTACAAATCTAAGAAAAGTATGTAAGGACAGCCAGTTCATGTAGCAGAGAGCCTTAAAAAAGACAAAGATGAAGACTGAAGAAAAAGGAAGATGAAGATGGAAGAACAACACAAGTACAGAGTGGCATTTTGCTGATATACTTCTGCAGCTTTCAGAATTTATATTTGCCATTTCACTACTATATACAGTCTCAGCAGTTACAGCATCCCAAACAGTAAAATTCACAGATTATTCACACAATTCATGAAAGCATACCTCCTAGTTTGTTTTTTTTTCATTGATTTGAATAGTGTAATAGGATTAGCAAACATTATCATCTTGCTATTCAATTCTAGCAGATTATTTCTCATGTAATTTGTGAATATGCTGAATACTACTAGCACTTGCACAGCTTTCTCCACCACCAAAACCAACTCTGTTGATTATCTTTTAATTAGGTAGTACCCAGGGCACCATTCCTCTCAGATCTGGGCAAATTACTCTCTTGGTGAGAAAGTCTTTTGCCAGCCAAGGAAGAAAATCTTAACCAAACCATCCTATTCACAGCTCCAGCGACATTTTCAAAGAGCTGCAGCAGACCTGAGAGACAGAACTTAACATTACCTTTCTATAAACATCCTGTTTATTTCAATTCAGTGTATCTGTGCAGCATTAATTGCATCCTTTCCAAGATTAAGTCCACCAAATTTAGGTCATTATTTAGACAAAGGTATTAACATAACCTTGCTAACACTAAAGTAAAATGTTTTGTGCAGATAGTAATAAATGAGTCATATTTTTTGCTCTTTCAAAAAAAAAAAATTGCTTTGTACACAGACTTGCCATAATCAATAATAATGAAGAAAAATTGTGATAGGATTATTTTCCATGAAACATATAGGGCTGGAAAAATTCAAGACAGCATTCGTTTAAAATCAGAATCCATAGCATGTTTCTTGGTAATTTTATATGCAATAAAAGAATCTGTTTTTGTAAGAGAAATTAATTGTGCTATATTTCTTAATAACTGATGCTTACAGAGCCCTGTAGCTAAAGAAAGCACATACTGTGCAGAGATTTGACAACATCCTGTTTATTTCAAAAAAGACTTCAAGTTGTTACTAGGTAAAGAAAACTTGGGAGCATTTCTTGAATATTTTGCTATACAAATGTAGAAACTGTATTTAAATATATTGAGCTCTTATGACAGGTGTGACTTTTAAATTGTCAAGATAACATAAATAAGGGCTGTAAAAACAAACAGCCTAATGGTCCAATCCCAACTGTAGCTCTTACTGCAATGATTACTGTACACTGATTGACAAGTTCTAGATCTATCCCTTGCTATTTATTCCTCAACTGTTGGACAAAATCCCTCACTAGCTTCCCTAATCCACACAGACATATATCTAGCTCTCAACAGATTTTGCTCATGTTGGGGGTTAGGTTTCTTTCTTTATTTTTCTACTTGTAGAATTTTTCCAATAAATTGCTAGAAAACTACTGGATGCTCATGAGTACTTATATATACAGAAGAAAAACAATAAAAGTAGTTAAAGTCAGGAGAAGAATGCAACATCTAGCTACACTTTTTCTCAAGAAGTTTCACTTAGAGACATCGCAAGAATAGAAGCAAAGAGAAGACAGAAGCTAAGCCAGTTGCTCTCTCACTCTTTGGCATCAGAGCATGATGGTCAGTCTGTCGCTTAGTGCAAAGAAAAGTCACCAACACTGCTAGAGTTCAGCCCTTAGGGACCTATCACCATCTGCTTGTATGCCCCAGGAATCCCGAACCTCACCTCTCCCTGCCCTACCTGGCTGCCACTACCCCACGCCTGCTGTTTCTTCAGGTTTGCTCTAAGTTTCTCCACGCTGTAGCCCACACCCTCCTGTCTTGCTAAGACGTTCTGCAGTTCCAGCTACCACCGCAGAACTTCTGATATATCTCGTCCACCAGCCTGGGATTTTTGCTGTGATGGTAATTGCTCCAAAGGGGAAAGTGTCTGCAGCAGACAAGACTGTGACTGGGTCCCTGGTTCTGTTTATTGTTAATGCCAAAGTTATTGTTGTTCTATTGATCTTGTTATACATACTAGTAAAGAACCGTTATTCCTGTTCTTGTATCTTTGCCTGAAAGTCCCTTAATCTCAAAATAATTCAGAAAGAAGGTGTTTACATTCTCCATTCCAAAAAAGCTCCTTCCTTCCTTCCCTAATAGATACCTATCTTTCAAACTAAAACAGCTCACCACAAAGATTGAGTCAAATACCCAGACTAGCTGCAGTCAAACCTTGGACTCTGTAGCCTGAGACCTAACCCTGCTCCCAGCCAATTCCCCAAAACATTCATGTGGATTTCAGTCATGTCTGGAGAAGTCCATAACTTCTCAGACTTGACTGTGGTTCAGTTTTGCCTCCAAGGACTCTTACAGCATGCTGTAGATTTACATAAAATATGTCTGCGACTATTCCTTCTTCTATTTTTGTTGTTTTGTTTGTGTTGTTTCTTTTTTGTCTTTTACTCTCTTTCCTGACCTGAAAACAAAGCATTTCACAGATTCTCTATCAAATAACAAAATCTCTGGCACACAATTAAATAACTCACATCAGCATTTTCATCTCTAAAAGTACTAGAAAAAAAAAATGGAAACAGAAGTCACTGTGAAGTTCACCTTTAGCCTGATTTATCTCCAAATTGAATATACATCTAGGCAAAATAATAGGCATTTTCCTAGGATCACCAGTCACAAGAAACAGAACATAAACATCACCTCTGGTCTATCTAATGAGTTTTATTGTCATTCAGACACTCATCCTCAAGTAGCAACAAGAAGAATTTGAAAGGAGAAGTATTTAGAAGAGTTTGCAAAACTACAAGTTGAGAAACGGAAAACAGTAATTTGAAGATGATGTGCCATGTTCAGAGGGGTTTTTTTTAACCTTACATGTTACAGAACAAACTGCTTTTCTGCAGGCAGTTTTACCCCTACTATGTAATGAACAGTATTTTATTCCCTTTGAAAAATTATGTGTTCCACATTGGTACTTGATTTGAGCATGCATCTTTACTTTCTTTGCCTCTCTCTGCTATTCTATTTGTTTTCTCTATTTTTCTCAATTGTGACTTTTAAGGTGAAGATGTCTTGCACTTTATGTGACCAGAGCCCACTACCACAAGAGTTCAGATTGAGTGTCTCAATCTGAAGACCTTTTGCACTAAAGGCAACATCACTATCACCATCTTTCTAGTCTGGATCAAAAATATCTGTGTTTGTATTTTGACTTTTCAATGCCATTCCACATAAAATGAATGGCATACTAGCCGGTAAAAAAGAAAATGAAAGTTCATCTACTCACCTAGATAGCAATAATTTACCCTGAAGTTTCAAATCAGCAGCACAGTCATCAGATTGACAGTTCCTTTCAAAAACAGTCTGTGAAAAACAAAGGAAAGAACTGTTAAAACATGAAAAGAGTAAAATCAAAATTTAAAGAAGGAACATGCTTGGACGCAATAAAAACAAGACAAAAATCTGTGATCCAGGGATATGTGATGTGTTATGAGTGATACATAAGTGTTAAGGAAATTCAAGATGAGGCAAATCTTTTCTGTCAGAGCTCGTTTTATTATCTTCTAACTGAACAAGAAGTTTCATCAAAACCAGACTCTTGCCCAGAGGTTTTCTGCAATCCATTCTCCCTTCTCATCTGACAAAAGTAACTGATCATACAATATTTCTGGCATTCTTCTTTCTCTACCCCAGCTATGTGCATGAAAAAGAATCAGAATATGAAGTATTTATGAAACTATTTTCAGTCCTAAGGATTGCAAGTAAGGAAATCATACAACAAACATTTTCCCTAGATTTTATAAATGGTAGAAAACATTTCTGCCATCATGCAAGCAGTATACATTTACAAAGACTGTTATGGATCAGAGATACTCCCAAATAATGAAATCATTGTCAATCTTGTGATCTCTGGCAATACTGAGGAAATGTAACAGATTGATAAAGCTATGAACTATGAAGGGACAATATATGGGCATAATATTTAACTGGCAGAAGTTTGCCATGGCTAAACGAGACAGCCAGCAGAAAGTCAAAGAAGAGAACAGAAATATGCTCTTGGCATCAAAGAAACCCAGATACCATTAAGATCACAGTTAGTTTCCCCTGCTGTTTAGACCACAGACCACTACCTTTCTAAACATAAGGCTAAACTTTTCAGGCTGGAGGACTCATTCTTAAAGCGGTGTAATGCTCTTCAGCCTACCAAATATTCAAATATCCAATATGAATGTTGTCAACACTGTTTGGCTAGGAAACCTGACAATCTGCTGATCTCTTCCATTAATATGAATGTTCCCTTCTATAGGCTTTGTGACTATTATTACCAAAGTAAATATATTTCAATCATAAATGCAAGGACAGGGAAAATCTGTGCAGGATACATGTAACTGTCAGATTGGGTTGGAAAGATTGAGAAGGCAAAAAAATGCAAACCATAGTGAGTTAGTACATTTTTTAAGAGCTCTGCCCAACTGTATCAGGACTGGAAAAAGACTTGAATCTTAAGCCTGGAGGGCATAGAGACTTCTAGTTCTTGAGTAAGTGGGCAGCTTGTTCTCCTTTTTCTATGCTGTCTGAGCTCACCAAAAAGGAGTGGATGTTTATGAATTGTATTGATGGCAAAATGAGTTTTGCCTTTTATGTTTTTATATTTTCTTAATGTCTATTCATAGCTCTGTTGTTGTATAGTTCCTAGATAGCCTCAGTAACTTTCCCTACCTTTTTCCTTCCCTAATAGGCAGAAGGACTAAATACATTCCAGGGCTCCAGGGGATCCAGGGTCCCTATCCTATCTTGGTTCTTCCTGGGAGCCAAGGTTGAAACCAAGTCTTAAAGACACATTTTCATAAACAACATTTAGTTCCTGTCTAAGGGGGGGGAGGATTTAGAAAAGGTTGAATCAAATGGGAACTACCTCACCACTTCTGTCTCTAATTGGGGGGGTTTTGTTAGTTATGCTAATTTGCTAAACTTATAAAACTGTTTTTACCCTGCACGGGGGTGAGTATTTTCTGTATCTGCCTCTGGAGGCCTCCAAAGAAGACCAGCCTTTATATTACCTCCTATACTAATATTTTCTTGAAAGTGTGTTGTTTTATTTCTAGGTTCTTAAAGGCATCAGCTTGATAAGAGATATCAAACTGTGCTGTAGGTTGTGTTGCAAAAGAAGAAAGGTGGAAGGTGACCAGCTCATCCAGGCTATTTACTTTGCTCTTTAAATTTTCTTCCCTACCTTTTGCTTTCTCAGAATCTCAGGAGTGAAATTTTTTTGTGGTTTAGAAATGAGGACCGAACTTACCCTTCCTCCTTAATAAAGACTACCACAACCAAAGGACAAGAATAATCCTGCGACAGGAACCAGCACTCGGCTTTCCTCACAAACATGGTACATTTCATTGGTATAGTTTCAAAAGTTTCTCAGAATTAATCCTCAAACCACTGTAGTAGTTTCACACAGGAAAGACCACGTGGTAACCCTCAAAGGAGAAAGAATAATAAACTCTAAAAAAATTCTAGCCTGTCAGTTTCTCTGTGTGAATTGCAGAAATCTTGGCAAAGTGAACGCAGCAATCAAAGAAATTATCTGTACTTTTCAAAGTATAAAATACCGTAAGTACATTTCAGTAACTACCTAATAATCCTGGAATTTTCTTGCTAAATCTATAGTTACAGTTACTCAGAAAGAATGAACAAATACTTCATTTTCTAAAAATGCTGAGTATGTATATCTTCCAACATATCATGTACTATAGAGCAAGCTACTTTTAAATACATTGGAAGTATTTCCTTATGTCAGATACCCATATTCTACATAACACTAGGCTGGGAGAAAGAAATAAGGATGGTGAATTCCAAGATCTGTAACTGTGTAGGAATGAACTGTTTGCTTCTGTGAAGGATCTTGAACCTGTTCAGGTTTGGGGGGAGCTCTCTCACCTCAAAGCAGCTGGCTGGTCTGGATTTCCAATCCAACAGGTTCCTAGGACCCATGGATGCAGGCACAACTGATTCAGCAGCCGAATTCCAGGTTAATGACCTCTCTGGACTATTTTGCTATTTTCCACTATTTCCTGGGTTTACTTGTACTCTACTCCACTGTCCCTTTTTGTATGTCTTCTAGAGTCTCAAGCCTCCAGCTTCTCACGGTCTATTTCCTCCATTTTCTTCTCTGCTGACTTGAGCCTTTCCTACCCTACCCTTTTGTTGCATCTGCCTTTCAGGTTAACTAATTCCTGGCTGTTTTAATTCCTCCAAACAATTAGGAAGTAAATACACTTTAAGGCATCATAGCATTTGTGAACACTGCTTATATATAGTTACCACGCCCTTACTTGGTCTACTTGAGCTGCAATTTCTTTGGGCCAGAAACTGTACTGAACTTAACACTGTATGTTGTTAGAGCAGGAGTCCATTCCTGGGATATGGTGCAGAACCTACTACAACATCACCACTAATTTAAACTCTAAGCAATCTTTAAAGTGGTTGCAACTTTACAATACCAGCTTTGAGGATTTATAGAACTCTTTAAATTGTTGAAGAAGGTAACCCATGGGTTGTATGTGTCATCCACAACTGCAAAAAGAAAGTAAGGCGAAACTAACTGTGGAAGCAGGTCATAATTTTTGCCATTACTGTCACCCAAAGTGAAGAGGAGCAATTCTGAACAGTGGCTTTATGAAATTTAATTGTATTCCACTAACATTGTACAAAGTATCTCAAAGATTTGAATATATATATCAGAGATGGCCAGGAAGATTCCTTACTTAAGAAATATATACATGAAAAATTGAGGAGTACAAAGTTGGGGGTAGAGATCATGGCAAAAATTACTCTGAGAAACACAGCTGCATCTCTTATCTCAAGGATACCACATAGTTGTCTAGCATTTCCATGAGAAAAAATAGGTGTTTGTGTGCTCAGTAACAGGGACAGGATAACCTCAATGCTTCTTCAAAGGACATCTCTTTACTGTATAAACACAAAATTAGTGCAAAGTTCATTCTCAGTGAGTCTGTCAGACTTTCTGCTATCATCAGATGTACAGCAAAGTAGAAATAAAACCCAGGATTTTCAGGGTTCATGATTCCTGTCGGCACTCTCTCCACTGCTGCACAGAACCCAGCAGCTATGGGAAATTGTTCCAGAGCAGTTCCCACTAAACCTTCTTGACAAACACAGTTTTCTCAAATTCTGCATGGCAACTTTTCTGAGTAGAAAAGATTATGCTCCTTGGGAGGTCCAGTAATGTGACAGATATCTCCCTAGGAAAAAAGGATGGCACACATGTCCTCCAGAGGGCAAGTAAAAAATCTACATTAAAGTACACTCATTATAAAAAGTGAATATACACATCTGTACACAATGAAACCTACAGTAAGAAGAGGTCTAGAGCTGATCAGGAAGGGAATACTGTCACTGTGGGACATGCAAGGATACAAATGGACACTTTGATGAGAAAGCTAAAAACTATTTATTAAAACATCAACTCCAAATTTATAGTATTTCCACACAGACCAGGGATTGGAGAAGACGGCTGACACCTCTCCCATCCCATTGGTCAAGACAACTGTCCCTCAGTTGTTTTTCATATCAAGAGAAAGTATGTAAACAACCTCGTCATAACAAAAACATACTTCTAATTATAACACCCATGTTGAGAAAGAGCTATGAACTATGAAAAACATCAAGTTAGAAGGTGCATCAGAAAAGCCTGAAAAATCAGGGCGACAGAATACATCTACAAAGGTAGTCAGATCAGGGCCTCAAAGCAAGTGTCTTTGTTTCCATTATGCCTCTTGAAGAGAGCTATAAGGAGTAAATTCCATATTTTGTGGTAAAGGCCAGGGGTAAATGCAGGATAAAGTAGGAGAGGGATAAATCTCTAGTTCCTGCATCCTAAGCCATCCTAAGCCATCCTAAGCCATCCTAAGCATAAAGCTGCTGGGTATTGGGCATGTAGATACTCTCCTTTTCCTTCTTACTGGTAATGGACTCTACTGAAAGCTGATAGGAGGTAAAACAAGTAAGAAGGAGCCTGGCTTCAGCCAAATGATCAGAGCTCTGTACTCTGAGGAAAGAGATCTGTGATTTCAAACCTTACTAAACTTCTTCGCTTTCTTTCAATAGCTATCTAAAATTAAACAAATCTATGTTTCTGGAAGTAGGGAAGAGAACAGGAAACATAACAAATAAAAATGCTCCTGTGCCACTCCAGCCTGCAGAAAATACTGGAAGTCTTTCAATAAATTAAGGGGGAAAAAAGCTTTTCAAAATATCCCGCTGTCTTAGTTTGAAGACACATGTGCCTGTGTTGGGGGTTGGGTTGTTTTCTTGTAAAATTTTTTCCCAAATGAGTGGCTAGGAAGCTGATTGCTGGNGTTTTCTCCACGCCATTTCTTCTGTCTGCCGGGACGTTTTCTACAGCTTCAACTACTGCTGCAGACCTTCAGATCCATCTCGTTCCTCAGGACTCCTCATCCCCTCCCCCCCTCTACCCAGAAAGGTGCATCCGAGAAAAACCTGTGACTGTCTCCTAACCCAGTTTGGTATTAATACTATAGTTATTGTTATTTTGTTCATCTTGTTAGACTCATTAGTAAAGAACTGTTTTTCCTATACCAAATTCTTTGCCTGGGAGCCCCTTTAATTCTAAAGGTATAGCAACTTGGAGAGAGGAGGTTTGCTTTCTCCATTGCAGGAGAAAGACTTTCCTTTTTTTTTTTTTTCCTAGCAGGCATACCTGTCTTCAAACTAAGACAGCCTGTTAGGAAAACCAGGAGTTTCTCTTGTAATAGAGAATGCAAATCTCTTCTTTCCAAATTGCTATACTTTTGAAATGAAAGGGTTCTCAGGCAAAGATATTGGTATAAGAATGAAGTTCTTTACTAGTGAGTCTAACAAGATAAACAAAATAACAATAACTATAGTATTAACAACAAACAGAGCTAGGAAACAGCTAAGTCACAGTTTTCTCTGATGTCGGCACCTTTCCGGTGCGAGCAGGAGTCCTGAGGGAGGAGATGTATCCGAAGCTTGGCAGCAGTAACTGGAGCTGTAGAAAACCATCTCGGCAGACAGGAGAAACAGTGTGGAGAAACCCAGAGCAAAAACAAAGCAGCTGTGGGTGAAGGACAATGGGGCAGCANGTGTGGAGAAACCCAGAGCAAAACCAAAGCAGCTGTAGGTGCAGGACAATGGGGCAGCAGGACCTGGCAGGGCAAGGAGAGACCAGGGTCTGAATTCCCGAGGGACCCACAAAAGTCACTCTGAGCTCAGCTCCAGATGAGGTCCGATATGATCTCTCTGCAGTCAGAGACTGAACTCTCTGTTCTGAGTCCCCAGGAGAGAGGTGTAGTCAGTGCAACTCTCTCTTTGACAGTTACTTCTTTTGTCTCTTTCAAGTACTTTTAAGTGCTCACAAGAACCCAGCAATCAGATTCATAGCAACTTTTTTGGGGAAAAATTCTATAAGAAAGCAACCCAACCTCCAACACCAACTTACCAAAATTCATGAAAGCACGTGGAAATTTCAGGTTGTAGCCAAAATGTTCTGTCAAGAGTTTGAGAGGTTGCCAGCACTATTCTACTAAGAGTTCTGCCTATGCTTTCACAGAAAGGGAAAGCAACAGCTGAAGGTCAATATTTGAAGAGAAGGAGAGAAACAGAATTCTCAAAAGAACTCTTGAAAACATGTCATTTTATGGACTAGATAAAAGTCAGCAGTCTGAACCTACAATAGGTTCAGGTAACATCCCTTAAAAAGTGGCAGAGCTGGCTTTTGGTATTGGGGGATCCATTCCTTGAACTTCATAAACTGTGCCATGGACTTCTGCAGGAATACGTAGTTATGCAAAATAATTGGGGTTAAGAATACAGTACTGCAACCTCTACACTGATTTCCAGTAAATTGTCACCAACCCTACAGTATGTGTAGAAGTGACTTAGCAATTAGATTATGATAGTAACACAAAAACAATTCAATAAGGGGGCTTGTAATTCTAATAATTATTTAGTTTTTAGATATTGATGCTTTCTGAGTATAAACACGTTATCTGGTGAAGTTGAGTTCCTGGCTCTAATTTAGAAACCCGAATATATAATCCAATTTTCAAACGCTAAGCTGTAAGCAACTCTCACTAACTTTTCTAGGAGGTATTTTCTGTTTATAGCTTTACAAATCAATTAATCAATATGCCTAAATATAGATATAGGAGCTTGATTTTAGACCTGAATTTATTTTTATTTTAAACCTTCAAATTGCCTGAAAAATGAAGCTATTACCTACACGCCTACTGACCACCGAGAAAGAAATATGATCTGATTCTTTCGAGGCATCCCATGTTTTACTATACCACTCATGGAAACAGTCCATTTATATATGCTGCTGAGCCAAATACAAAATGGCTGATTTAAATCCCCACTAGAAGAGCAATTATTATTGTGAAAAATGTTCCAGGATTTAATCAGATGTGCTGCCTAAAATGAGAATACATGATTTCCACAGTACCCCTAACTGAGTGGCAGAGTGAACACATGACAAAGGCAGGAATACTAGGGGAGTGAAATCAGTGTGCTGGTACAGCATGGTGCAGGAGATGAAGGTTAGTTATCAAGCTCTCTCAGCTCCACACAAACTTCATCAGAGCACTAGGTTTGAAGGCAGAGAGCACTAGGTTTGAAGGGGGAAGGGAATAAATTCAGGCTCATTAGAGATGAACCTAGGGGCAGCATATCACTATTGGGGAGTGAAATCAGTCGCCCAGCTGAAGCATACCTACACCGATGCAGACCATATACATAACAGAGAAGCTGGAGGCCACTGTAAAGCAGGAAAGCTATGATGTAGTTGCCATCATGGAAATCAAGTGGGAGGTCCTGCAATTCAAGGCTACAAATACTTCAGAAGGTGGAATCTGTAATAGGTAAAAACTGGCTGTACAGCTGGACTCAGACTTACAGTGAAATAAGCTAAATGCAGTTGGTGGCCATTCTCTAGTGGTGTTCCTTGGGTGTCAGTTTTAGGGCTGGCCCTTTTTAAGATAGTTATTGATGATCTGGATGAGGGCTTAGAGTGTACCCTGAGTAAATTTGCAGGAAACATCAAATTGGGTGGGAGTGTTGATCTGCTCTCTGCAGATAGACGAGGACAGACTCAATCAATGGGCTGAGGAAAACAGCATGAGGTTCAATAAGAGGAAGTATTGGGTCCTGCATTTGTGTCCCAGCAAGCCCATGTAGCACTACAAACTTGGAGAAGAGGGGCTCAAGAGCAGTACAGCAGAAAGGGACCTGGAGGTGCCCAGGTGGCCAAGAAGATCAATGGCATTCTGGCCTGTATGAAGAACTGTGTGGCCAGCAGGACCAGGGCAGAGATCATCCTCCTGTATTTGGCATTGGTGAGGCCATGCCTCAAGTACTGTGTTAAATTCTGGGCCTCTCACTTTAAAATGGATATTGAGGTGGTGGAGCATCTCCAAGGAAGGGCAACAAGGCTTGTGGAAGATCTGGAAAACCTGTCTGATGAGGAATGGCTGAGGGGATGGGTTTGTTAAGAAGAGGGGCTCATTGCTCTCTACAACTACCTGAAAGGAGGTTGTAGTGAGTTGGAGGTCAGTCTCTTTTACTGTGCCTGCAGTGGAAATGCTCTTCAGCTGAGACAGGTGAGATTCAGATTAGATATTAGAAAAAGGGTGGTCATGCATTGGAAAAGGTTGCCCAGGGCTGTGGTGGAATCACGATCCCTGAAGGTGTTTAAGAATTATCTAGATCTGGCACTGGTGTTGTTTAGTAAACTGATGCTGTTTAGTGGTTTAGGGGTTGCAGTGATAATGCTGGGTTGATAGTTGGATTAGATGATCTTAAAGGTCTCTTCCAACCTTGGTGATTCTATGATTCTATGACAGGCATGGAAAAAGAGGTGATGATGTGGCTCTGTACNGGACAACTTCCTGACACAACTGGTAAGTGAGCTTAGCAAGGGGAGTGCCTCTCTAGACGTGTTCTTTACAAACAGAGAAGGGCTAGTGGGAAATGTGATGGTCAGGTGACCACCATCTTTGTCACAGTGACCATGACATAACAGAGTTTTCAATTCTTAGTGAAGGAAAGGGTCAACAAAACCTTTACCTTGGACTTCAGGAGGGTGGACTTTGGCCTGCTCACGACCCCAGGAAACAATCCTTAATAAGAAATGAGTCCAGGAAAGCTGGACACACTTTAAGAAGGAAGTCTTAAAGGCTTAGAGAAAATGCCCTCCCTATGTGCCCAAAGATGAACTGGGGAAGAAGAACAGCCTGGCTGAATAGGGAGCTGTCATTGGAACTTGGGTATATGACCTTTGAAAGAAGTGGCAGTCAGCTCAGGAAGGGTACATGAATGTTACACCATGTAGAAGGAAAACTAGAGAGGTGAAAGCTCAGCTATAACTTAATCTGGCCACTACTGTAAAAGATAATAGAAATGTTTTTAGAAAAACATGAATAACAAAAGGAGGGTCAATGAAAATCACTATTCTTTATTGGATGCAAGGGGATCATAGTCATTAAGGAGAAGGAAAAGGACTAATTTCTTCTTTGCATCATTCTTTAACAGTAAGACTGGTTATCCTTATGGCAATCAGCTCCCTAAGGCTGTAGACAGAGACAGGATGTAGAATTGATCCCCTGTAATCCAAGAGGAAGCAGTCAGGGACCGGCTGAGCCACTTCAATACTCACAAGTCTATGGGACCAGAGGGGATCCATCCTAGGCTGATGAGGAAGCTGTCAGAAGAGCTGCTCTCCATCATTTATCATCAGTCCTGGCTAACTGGGGAGGGCCCAGGTGACTGGAGGCTAGCCAATGTGATGCTCATCCATAAGAAGGCCAAAAGGAGGATCCAGGAAACTACAGGTCTGCTAGCCTGGCCTTGATGCCTGGCATAATTATAGAACTGATCATCTTGAGTGTGATCATGATGCTGGTTTGGGTTTTGCCTTTGTTTCTTTTATATGTTTTCTGTATTCTTCGCATACATATTTGTAGCTCTGTAGCCTATTGTACTAGTAGTTAGTTTCACCAGTAATTTTCCATGGCCTTTCCCTAGGCAGGAAGACAAACAAATTCCAGAGCTCCAAGCCCCAAGAGGTGCAAAGCCCCTGTGCTATCTTAATTCTTCCTGGGAACCAAGGCTGAGATATATTTCATAAAGTACAGCTAGTACCAAAGGGAGGCGGGAGCTCAAGAGAAGGGGCTTGACCTGGGAGGAAGTTGAATCACCACTTGTTCTCCTAACTAGTGCTTTTTATCAATTATTCTGATTTCCTAAAACTTAAAACTATGTACACATCTCTGTGAGAGTGAGTTTTTGTGGACATCTTTCCATAACTGCCTCTGAAAACCTTCCAATAAAGGTCTGCTCCTATATTACTTTCTTACTAAAATCATCTCGAGTTTCATTTACAGGTTAGGAAAAAGGCAACAATCACATGGCACATACAGGATAATCAGGGAATTAGCATAGCTTTAGGATGGACATACCCTGCCTAATCAGCCTGATCTCCTTTTATGACCAGATGACCCACCTGGTAGATGTGGGGAAGGCTGTGCATGTTATTTACCTGAACATCTGCAAAGCCTGACACCATCCCCCACAACATTCTCCTGGAAAAGCTGGCAGCTCATGGCTTGTGTGGTGTGAAAAAAGGAAATGCAGGTGACCTTGTGTCCTGGGTTGATGCTAAATTGTATCCCCATTCATCTGTTTAGCTCAGAAATAAGTGTTGCACCTTTAAAAATTAGATCTGAGAGTGAAGGAGACGTGGTGGAATGTCTGAGGCAGTTGCTTTCAAAACATAAAGATAAAGGTCTTCAGCTTTCCTTCACACACGGCCTGTGTTGTGGGCAGTGTGTAGACTGCAGAAGAGAGCTCTCCTTTGCTTTTTATTAATTTTTTTTGACTAGCTGAGGGAGAAAAGTTCTCCAGACTGTGTTGTTTTTTCCTTTTTCTTGGAACTATTTAAACCTGCTCTAGACTAAACACCCAAAAAAGCACCAAGAGCTCAGCCCTTGACCCACCAGGCCTGGCCTGGGCCCGGCCTGGGCCCGGCCTCTCCACCAGAAGAACCGACAGCAACTGAGCTGAGCTACAGCCACGAGAGAGACTTTCTAACATCTCTGCAGAGCAGCGGGAAGCTTTTATTGTTCAGTGTTGTTCCTTCATTTGTTGAGCTGGAGAGTACTTTGTCTTTTAAATAAACAACTTTTTTCCACTTTCCTCCAGAGAAATTTTTTTCCTATCCCAATTCAGCTAAAGGGAAGGCTAGTCCATCCAGAAGTTTGTTTTTATCCCTCTCCCAAATTTATCCTAAACCAAGACACTTTGCCTACTGACAAGTCACAGTTGTACTAATTATCAAAGAAGAGAAACAGCTTTGTTCTTAATGGGTCACAGTTGTGACTAATAAAGTGTAATAAAAGGGGTGGATTGGCTGGTTAAGGGGGCTTTTTGATGAAGAGGAGCCCTTTGAGGAAGAGGACTCTGAGGAAAAGGATTGTGGGAAAGAGAGCTCTGCAGAGGTAGAGGAGTCCTGAGAGAGAAAGATCTGGAAAGACACGAAGAATGAAAAAAGGAAGAGAGTTACTGCTGGCAGAATGATCTGCTGTGAGGTCAGTCTGAGTCTGATGGAGTTAAAGCCTGCTGTTGGATCCTGCAGTCATAGATGAGCCACATGAAAGTCTGTGTTCAGAGTCTGTAAACTAATATTTGCAGACATAGTTCAGTAGGAAATAACCAGCAGTCAGTCTGCAACTGGACCCTGCAGTAGGAGCTTGCTGTAATCAGAGTCAGAATGGCTAAGCTATAAAGAAGAATCTTCACAACGTTAAATGTCTGTGTCATGGCTTGTTTCCACCCCTAACGAGAGGTCTACTGCAACAGCTTCGACACGCACGCTCTTTGCTGGGTTAAGAACTGGCTGGATGGCTGAGCCCAGAGTGGTGGTGAATGGTCTTGCATCCAGTTGGTGGCCAGTCACTAGTGGGGTTCCCTAGGTCTCTGCTATTGGGACCAGTCTTGTTAAATATAGTTATTTAGGATCTGGACAAGGGGATCAAGTGCACCCTCAGTAAGTTTGTGAACAACACCAATTTGGGTGCAAGCCTTGATCTGCTAGAGAATAGGAGAGCTCTGCATATGGATCTTGACAGGCTGGATTGATGGGCTGAGCTCAATGGTATGAGGTTTAACAAGACCAATGCTGGGTACTGCACCTTGGTCACAACACCCCATGCAGTGCTACAGGCAGGGAAAGATTGTAAACTAAACTTTTCCAACTGAGGAAAACCATGGGGGAATTAATCCATTTCACCGAGTGAAAGACTCTGGGCTAGCTCATGACTGGCACATTGCAACTTGTAAAGCTATCTAAGCCAAATGCAGTCATTTGTCCACTGTTTCAGCTGACCAAACTCATTGAGAACAAAAGAGACACCACTGAAGGGACGGCAGAGGGAGGAATATAAATTGTTTTCAGCAATCCCACTCAAATCAAAGTGAAAACAATTGTGATTAGGCAGGAAGGGTCTCTGCAAGAATAAAAGCAACAGATAATTTGGGAGTTCGCCCTGCCAAGGAGGATAGAGTTTTGTGGCAAACTACTTCATATGGAATATAGCTGTTAGACTCATCCCTTTTTCAATTATTCTTCAAATGTACCACCTACCCAATTACTGACAGCTGTACTAAGTTACTCAGCTGCACCAGTAAACTGAATTGCCCTTGCCTCCAAGACAGGAGCAACCTAACTCCTGACCGATACCTAGGAAGGCAGTAGTTGGTGTGGGTTAAAATCATTCCAAGAGCCATTTGAACAGCTTGCCAGAGTAAAGGTGTCATTCCAATGTCAGGAAATGTCACAGGCACAGCTCAGCCTGCAGACAATGATATGACCTGACTCAAGAAGGAACACAGGGATCTCTGCTTTGGAGAAGACACCACTGGCTAACCTAGACCATGCTGTGTGTGTGTGGACACTGCATTTCATCCTGTCCAGATCTGTCATTTCTCTGTTCTCAGTATGAGACTGAGGTGCATGTTTTAAAATATAGAATGGCATTATTTGTGCAGCAAATAAAAAATCACTAGATGTGTTCATAAATCATCTTCATGAAAATCCTTCTATGCTTTCTCATGCCTGCCAAACAAGCTAATTTATTTACTTAACCAGCTTTTCAAACTCAAGTATTTCAAAAAACAGACTTACGCTTCAAAAAGGGTGAAGTTCATCCAAGAAACACTCAGTGTCATTCACCCAGGAATACAACACTGGGCACAAATTTTCACTGTAAGTCAGTGGCACAGTAGGAACAGAAGGTTGTAGATATTTTCTCTTTCTTCTTTTAACTAACAAACAGTTTTGGTACTCGTGAAGTCCTGGAGACAGTGACACAACTAAATCTATTGAGAATATTTTCCTTAAACAAAATGGTATCTTCATCCATATAATAGCTGGTGATTTTATTTAGAACAGGCAGAATTCTAGCCTATCACATTTTGAACTCTGAGATACATTACTGGATACTACTAAGAACAAATTCCCACTGTATTTGGCAGGATAGCTTTCTCCTTCTTGGTTAATGTGTATTTATACAGTGAGTATACAAAAATAAATGTTATAGTACAAACCGTTTACAAAGAATTAAGCCAAACCCAGTTCTAAACAATAATTTCCCTGAAGCAAGAAAGCTTACTAGCTTTATCCTGTGGATGAAGGTAGCAACTGGATTTGGGAGACAGCAAAGAGGCTAATGGAAAGTCACTTCTTACTCAAGCAGCAAGATCTAGGGCTTTTGAAAACAATACACAACTAGCTATATTTAAAGACATTAGTACTACTATTAACACTAATTTTGTCTACCTGACCTCACCTGTGTTCTGTCTTCTGAAAACAGAAAATACTAAAATCTTGAACTGGACTTCCAGAATGTAAGGTTCCTCCATAATCATTAGATTCTTTAAAAATGTAATTCCTACTGTCCCTTTTGGCCTTTTAAAACAATTTTTACTACAAGATAACAAGACTTATGAAAGAGAATTCTACATTCCAGTTTTCCCATGAACTTAGTCTTTGAGGACCCCAGCACCATGCCTCCAAGGCTACTTCATTAGGGTTTGGCTCCATGACTGCCACACTAACTCTGAAGCTCTTGTCACGTCCATATCTGAAAGCACACTTGCCAGTATACCCAGTGTCAAAATTCTTTTCTAACTAATCTAAGGGAACAGCTTCTGGAAAACGAAGGAAAAGGGATTGTTAAGATGGTTGCCTCCAACCCAAATTGCAAAAGAAAATAAGTCAGAGAAATTCCCAATGTATTTTTGTCCCTGCTCTATAACCTCAGCATTCAGGTATTTTAACATTGATCTGAGACTTGCCTGTAGGGCAAGATGTGACCTTTTGAGTTCAAGCTCATTAGCAAAAAATACAAGAAGCTTTGTTCATGAAACATTCAGGTTTACAGCAGTGTTTAAGTTCCAAAGTTCTCTATAAATGATCATACTGTTGCAACAATACAAAATTCATATGCACAACAGCCCCACAATCCCTCTTCATAAAAATAAGTAATTCTTGAATGCATCCTTCATTCATAAATTTATTAAAATAAAGCATGAATAAAAATTCATGCCTCTAAAGTACAAGGATTATAGCCAAATACAGTTCAAAGCATCTGATTATATAGTGAAGCAAATAAAATGTTTTAGTTACTATCTTTTTAAGTAGTATTCAGAGACCTTATGAGCAGAATCAGAAAGTAATGCTACAGATGATGATGCTATTGCGTCAGTAGAAAATTAACTTCTTAAGGTGAAAACCCAGATCTAATAATTTACTCCAGACAGACTTTTCGTAGCTAAAAAAATGGAGGGAAGAGGAAATAAAACCATTCTATTTTACCATGTCCAACAATAACAGCAGGAGAAGGTTTCTCTTGCCACATGACCAGATGTGTGAAGTCCTCAAGAAAAGTTGAGTCAGGCAAATTTTTGGTTCTTCTTCCCACTGTTCTCCCCTCAGACAGTTCCCATGTCCCCTTCTGCACTAATGAAGGCTTAACCAGGAAAGAAGGCCAGGACCAAGCCTTTCACAAGAACCTCCTACATTAAGGAAAGAACCAGAAGGAGTAGGACCTTTCTCATCTTTCCCTTCCCAGCACAAACGCCCTGAAATAAGAAAGTGACCTCACATTGTGCTGTCCAGCCTTGGAGCCACAAGCCTTTACTATGTCACAGAGCAGCACTGAAGTTAGCAATGGCAGAGATTGTACAAAAAGGCTACTGTGTGCAAATAACCCAGAGCTTGACAATCCACTTTTACAATTAGAGCAATTCTGCTCTAAAAGTTCAGCCACAGGCTTTCTTAGGAAATAATGCAGTCCAAATCTTACCTGATTCCTTTGTGCTATCTTTTGTCCTCTCTTCCAGCGAAGAATGGGCTTCAGAGAAGTTAGTTCCTTGTCCTCTTTTCCTCTTTCTACCACATGTTCCCCAAGGCTGTATGAAGCTTCAAATACAATTGGAGAGATGACATCCTTGACTCTTTTCTGTACAAGACAAAGAGATATTTCACTATGCATTTAACCAAGCAAATTTCTATCAACAATTATACATTCAATTAAACTAGATCATTTAATTAAATATGCAATTCAACCAGACTCAGCACTGAAGACAGGTTTACTACTTCCTTTTTCTTTCTCTAGGTCAAACAGGAATTAGCACATTACAAGGAACAAGTCAAAAGTCTGAAAAAAAGGTTTCTTTAAAGAAGTTATTCTTTTGGGACCTACTCTTCAATACACAGAAGCAGTGGAATATTTTGCCTACCTATAAATCAAGTAGTTTTCAATAAAAATATTTTCTTAGAAAAGAATGAAAAATAGAAAGTAAATAAATTATTCCTGCAGAAGCAAAGAGTAAATAATCCTAATTGCTGGGGTTTCAAAATCCTGGACTTTGATTGAGTGATTGAGATGACCTCCAGTGAGCTCCACCCATTAAAAGAACAGAAAACTCTATCTTCCCTTGTTGTTTTGCAATATCAGTGGAATGAATGGATGAGTAAAGGTACTAATGCAGCTATAAAACAGGATTACAGACAGGCAAGGGCAAGAAAATCCATCTCCCAGTATGTTTCTCAAAGCAAAATTTACAGTTTCCCCCATCCTCAGCACAGCAACACTCAGTCTGTAAAAGAAGAAAGTTTTTTAGTTTCTTTATTTGCTTATTGTAGGCTTCATACCAGGCACACAGAATGGTGTCATATTATTTGGCTAATGGGACAAAAGGATCGCCTTTTCTTGTAGATGCGGAGTATGAGCCACAAAATTCATACTATTTGTCACAACATGCATAATGCCTAAATCCAGATTGCTATGCCAGGACAAAGTGCTCACTGTGCTCCATTCAGTCCTGACTTCCAAAATCCAATTTACCAGAAAACCTAAGTGCAAATCCTCTACCTTTTCATAGGCAAACATTCCTCTTAAATTTTAGTTATTTTAAAATATAGCATTAATTCAGTGCAGATGAAATTGAGACAACAAATAAATCCCATAAGTAAGCATGTTAAACCTTCAAATGGACCAACTCTCAACTTTGCCTTGCACTGGTTAGTGGGTTTCTCTGAACATAGCCTGCCAACCATAAGAAGCAATTGAGATGCAATGCCATTAAAATTACGTCTTCCATATGTGGGAAACCTGGGTACTAACTGGCTTTCAGACCACCCTGTATGATCTGTTTCAAGACAACTGTTTGCTCTCTTAAATATGTTGACACTCCACAGATCTCTGAAGTCAAAGATTAGTGGCTAACCAAATTCCCAGATCACCGGTTAGTTGGATGAATAATAGCAAATATCAGGTTGGATGACATTT
Organism: Thryothorus ludovicianus; assembly: GCA_013397245.1. NCBI lineage: Eukaryota > Metazoa > Chordata > Aves > Passeriformes > Certhiidae > Thryothorus > Thryothorus ludovicianus. The sequence goes on along the minus strand of VZTB01009536.1, from coordinate 126,021 downwards.
ATGTTCCTGCACCTTCAGCCAGCCCTTAAATTCCCTACCCCAATACAAATGTCTGCCAGTACTCTGAAGTTTAGACTGTACATTGCTTGGAGCGATTTGTGCTTTCTTGGTAAAAAACACTGATCAACAACAGACATAGCAGCAGTGATAGATAGCTTGACCTCTCCCCAGTCCCATAAAAAGGACCATGCATGACTAACAGCACTGTTAATCCTCTCAGCTAAAGAGACACTCATGCCTGTAGCCCCTTCCTCAGTCCCATCCCCAGGGTAGGAATTGTACCATACTGCAACTACTAAATAACAACCCTACAACTCACAGAAGCTGCTAGCTTTGCTCTCACAGAAAATCAAGTGTATTAACTTAAGAAAGGATTTTTACCTGTCTACGTGAAGACTTCTTAGACAGAGAAATGACTATAAAAGAGCATGCCATACAGCAACAGTCAAACACATCATCAGGCAAATTACCTAATCCAACTGTATGCAACTAACTACAAAAACACAGAACAGCAAAAATGTGTGCAGGGGATTAAATTAAAATTCACCTACCATTTTTGTAACTTTATAACTGCAGTATGGTAAGAATAAGTACTTAATCAGTTCTACATGTTTTAATATGGTCTTGCAGAGTTCAGTCCAATGTCCTTTAAAAGTCAAAAGGTAAGTTTCCTATCGACTTTGATGAATGTTGGAATGTGCCTTAATTGTTTTCTGGTGCTCTGCTTGATTTTAGAGGTAAAATTGTGACTTCTTCATCATCACAGCCCTGGGAAATACATTTAATGCACCCATTTCTCTTTAAGTAAGGAAAAAATTATGAATACTGCCAAGTTATTAATTTTGCCGCATGTTCAGTCCCTTCTGCTTGCAGTCCTTCAAAAACAAAGACAACACTCTGCAGCATTTGTCCTCAGTAAGACAGAGGCAAGACAGTTCTGTCACACAGGTACATCACAGACTGTCTGGGATGTGCATGTATAAAGAGAATAATAATATTTTGCCAAGCACAATCTGAAGAAGTACTATTTTAAGCTGAAAATATGATGAGTTTCTTTCTCTTTCAGTCTACCCAAATGTATTGCTTCCTGTGTTGAATCCTATATTGATGACACAGCACACAGATTGCTTTTAAGTATTCCTGATTTCTACGAGGAATTCAAAAGATTCAATGAGAATAAGGTTTGAGATAGACTGAAAAATCCTTCAAGTTAAAGAAAATGTACATTTTTTTTATAAGTTGCATGACCCTAATCACCATCTGACAGCACAAGACTGCTCTGCTATGGAAGTGGTGAAGAAATTTCTGATCCCTGAAAAAACAGATTTGGCAAATCAGTGCATATGGACAGCACAGCTTCAGTAATTGAAAAAAAAGCTTGAAGGACACTACAATGAGTGTAATATACAAGGAGTTGAAATTATGAACAGAAACAACTATGCAACTAGTGTTGAGTGAGTAACAGAAGTAAGTACTTAATCTGTAAAGACTGCAGTCACTGAACTGAGTGCAAGTTTTCACCATGCCTGAACTGGAAAGCTTACCCTAGCAAATGTGATAACAAAGGCTTGCTATGTCCTGTCACAGAACAATCACCTCAGAGAAAATTTCAAATGTTGTGGCAGTAACTCTACATGGCCACATATTTCTTCCTTTTTTTCCCCTCTCACTTAGAGAGAAGAAAGCAAGAAAGCAAAATCTCTGGAAGATTTATGACTGCATTTCTGTTTGACTTCAGTACCAAGAAGTTCTAAAAATCTGAAAAGTAACCAATGAGCAATGATCAAACGTCACATCTGTGATTCTGAACATAATTTCCAATTGAGGATGGAGTGTGATAACTGTAAGAAATAATTTTTGTCACTTTTAATACACAAAGGCACATCATGACAACACACAAATATGGAGTCCAACATCCTAAAGGCACACTGCTTTGGCAGGCAGCCACTGCCTTCTATAACCTTAACTTTAGGCTACCAAGAGCCCACACATGAGGAATTCAAGCAAATTTGGCTGGGACAAGACAGAGTTTTAGTCAAGGGATAGGATTTATTCTACTCATGATGCAAGTGGTTGCCAGACTGGATATCATTTCAACTTTCTTTTGGCTCAGTGCCTCAGTACACTCAGGAGACTGTACATGAGCTCAATAAATCATCACATTTAATCCCCTTTCTTCAACAAAGTGAAAGTCTCCGGCAAGGACTCTAGAGAGTGCCAAATTCCATTTTTAATTATGGCCAATGAGGTAACAACTAAATTGATATGTAAATATTGCCCACGATCTACAGCAAAAATAAAGGATGAAACATGGCCCTTTAAAGTAATGAATTTGAACTAATTTTCAGCAGCATCATCTGAAGAAATACACAAAATCATGAGGATAACTTCTACAGCTGCTTTTGTTCTTGTTCATGTCTTTTTGGAGTTTCTATTTTCTTTCTCTGTGGGAAAGTTCTCTTATCTGTCTGGCCTTTTTTCTACTCCCTCTGACTTGAGCCTCAGGATTTTAACCCATGCATGAATTCTAGAGCTTTAACTGAATTCAGCACTGCTTTTCAGTACTGAGAATTAAGTTCTGTTTAGTTAAATGACAGAGAATGAATTCCAGAACTTGTTTTATAAAACACTTAGCTTGAAACTTTTAGTTTATATATTTATTTCAGGTGCTAAATAACAAGCACTAAAAATAGACTAGGAATTTTTACAGGCTTAAGTACACAGAATACATTTGACAACCCCAATTTAACAGAAAGCATATTAATGCTGCAAAAGGTATGAAAGACACTAATGCTAATGCTAATCCAGCATATAACTTTAGTGAACTCACATGTCAGTACCACATAAATCTTCAACTCAGTGTCAAGAGATAGTTCCCTGATTAGTGATCTCAAAAATTACTCAAATTTTTGAGTAATTCAGCCTTCAGAAACAAGTCACTGCTGCCACAATCTATCAAATGAAATCACTGCTGTAATAAACTGCTGGTCTTAATAAACATGCATTATAGCTTATGAATCAATAAGATGACAATGCTTGACTTTAAAATGAACTATCTTCTCCTGTTATCTCAGACTCACTCTCTAAACTGTGAGTCATCCAGGGTGCAAGGTTTAAAAGCCATGCAATTCAATAGGAGTATTAATTAGACAAATTTGCTTTAACTTGAAGACAGATTTTCAGATTTTCATTCATTTCAAATGAATGAATGTGTACATATCATTCTAGTACCTGAAAACAAACAAGGAGCAACTTAACTTCCTTGCCCTGTTCCTTGCAACACTTAGCAACTCCAAGTTTAGATATCTTGGTGTTAAGTTCCAGAGCAAGTTAATACTTTCAGGCTCCTTCTATGCAAAAGAATAACCTTTGTCCTCACAGGAGCTTTTCTCTGCCCTCTGCTTACTTGATAGATATTCTAGGACTTGTAATAAATTATTCCAGACTGGCATAATTTTAGAGATGATGTCTCCCAACTGCAAATATATACTTAACACGGTCATGACAAAATCAGCTAGAAAAGATCTAATTTCCGTTACACACAAGTTAGGGATTTTTTAATACATATCTTTTTAAGGTTTTAAGATGTTACTGTAGTTAAGAGGGGAAGAAACGCACCTGCAAGCTCTTTTCCAGAAAAGAGACAGAACTAAGAGTTACTAGATTGGTGAAAACTCATTTACAAAGTTACAGGTGAATATTTCGTCAAATTAATAGTATATGAAGGCAATCAGAGACCTGATGTTTCAATCATACATGCTACTGTTTTAAGATCTTGTGACAGCTACAATTCAACAGGTAGGTGAATAGCCTTTGTTGCTAAACTTCAACTATTACAAGATTTCTGAAGAATCTCAAGAAAAAAAAAGTGTCTTGGGTTGCAGTGCAAAATGTAACCAAAAAGTGTGTATTCCNTAAGAAAACAGGTAGGGCAGTTTCTTTATCTCTTCCAGGACCCATCCTCCCTCCAGGGAAAGATCTTCTAATGGGCTATTAAGTCTCACTGATAAAATTGTATCATCCCATTGGGAAATGCTCCATCCAGGAGGAGGAGCCAAGCATTCCAGCCTGGATAAAAACCTGAGATTTCAGACACCAAAGCAGCCTTTTCCACTGGACTCCCAGAGGAAGACCAGGCCCATCTGTCACCACTGGACCTCTAGTGGAGAACTACACCTTTCTACAGGATCACTGCTTCAATAGAACCACATCTGCCACTCCAGAAGGACTGCATCCATCATTTAATTGGACTACTACCAACACCCTGACCTGACAGGGTGTCACATTGTATTCTGACTCAGTTGGTGGCTTTGTTTTTTGTAATACTGCCTTCCTTAGCAGACACCTGTCATTCAAACCAAGACAAAAAGCAATGTATTTGCAGGTTATCACATGCCCTAATCTTATTTAGGGTTAGCATTCGAAAGAATGGGAGTGCTTTCTTTATTGTCTTCCTAAATGCTTTACCCCAGCACACAACTGTTTCTACCAAGTGAGCAACTTGTCTTAGCACATACACTGAAAAGTGAAAAGATGCCCTGGGAAAGAAAAAAGCAAATCCTAAATCTAGTAAAATAAACACCAGGTAACTGGGAACCTGTATGCATTGAGAGAACACCCCAAGACATGAATGAAGAACTGGAAGTCAAAACCCAAGCTGAGTACAGTCTCCCTGTGAGTCTAAGTGCTCACCATCCTTGTCCATCTGGATTCCCACTATCAGCAGGCAAGCGATCAAGGTATTACTGATGCGGGCATAGTTGAAATTGCAGTCAATAGTGCAAATATTCCATGTCAAAGGTTACAAAGCCTTAGCAGTAACATACTATGGATAATCATCTCATGGTACTCAGTAAGTAGAGTTACTCCCTGCCATCCAAATTTTTACATAATGTATCTGTGATCTCAGATCTTGATTTTTCAGCTCAGGACTAAAATGCATTATGGCAACATAGTTTCACATTCTTTTTACACATTTGAATGTCAGCACTTTAATTGGACCTACTGTTTTGAGTTATGTTTTTATTACCTATTCTCTCTTTTATAGTTCACTTTCAGTCTTTCATTGGGGTGTTTTAGATGAAAAATACAGAAAATTCCTTGACTATCTAAAATCATGTTATTCCTCTTTGAAGAAAACAGCTGGGTTAAAATGCCCAGCTTTTCCCTGGTACCAGGCAAAGCACAACCAATCTGCAATATATGACAAGATACATGCAATACTGACAACACAAAAATACAAATCCTTACAGCTGGCAGGTATTTATGAAATGAAGATGTGAACTTAGGTGAGCAAAAAGAACCCAAGAAGGAGGAATAGGAGTAACAATCCAAGCTTTTATTATAGTCTCTTTCTGAAAACATCATCTATTTCAGCAGGGAATAGCATACAGAATAGAGGCAATAATTAAATCCAGACTCTTCCTGCACATATGTAACTTATCATATACTCTTTTTTCCACGGGAGTTTCCGCATTTCATATTCCACTGATACAATGTTTTATCAAAACATTTAAAGAGATTTCCTTTAAAGCTGTCTTAAACTGCACCAAGTATAGAATAAGTGTTCATTCAACTACCTGTCTCCTTTTATACAGTATTTCTCTCCAACCCTGATTGAGAAGTCAAACACAGGAGGGCTGTGTATGAAGCTGTTAGAGGAGAAGGAGTTTAAGAACCTTGGCCCCTAAGACATCATATATGGTAACAGGTCTGCTAAAAGACCAATGCCCCTATGGGCCTGGGTAAGTGTTGTCAACTTCATGGTTAATTTCAGCATTCATATACTGTATTTTCTCATTCACTATCTTGCTTTCTTCCTATATACATCTAGATAAAACCAGCTGTGTGTATGTGTCATCCAACACACCTCCAGTGCAAAATCTCCCACACAAACTGTCCTCAGAGCCAAGGACTGGGGTGATGACTGACTCTCCCAGCCCCTTCCTGAGGCCATAGCCCACAGTGGTGGTCAAGAGCACTCCTTGTTGGTCCTATGTCCCTTTTGCTGTGTGCGGTATTTGAGACTGAAGACACAATGCAGCTTAGCAGCTCATGACTGCTTTTTGATTGACATCGAAAGGCACTGTGCCCTCCAGTCTTTCCCTGAGTTCAATCTGCTTCTTCACAGCCATGACTAAACCTCTGACCCACTGTGTAAGAGAAAGCAGAGATCCTTCCTTCACTCCCTTCTTCTCACAATGGTTTTTGTTCATTCTCTTGAAAAAAAAATATGGCAGAAGCAAGAGTGTCTGGACACATTTCATGAGCCAAGAGCAAAGTAATGAAAAGGCTTCCCCCATAATCTCTGCACAGGAAACAGAAGAAGGACATGCTCTTCTCCTCGGTATTTCCCACTGACCATTCCACAAAGTACTTGTCTAAATGCCTGCTCCCTTTTGAAGGTACCTGCCACTTCTCAGGGAATAATAATCTAAGACAGGTTTATATGAATTGAGACAGGATTCTCCACCCCTTCATGCATAGGAGTGTGGTGGTTTAAGAATGGTATTATCTAATTCAGTGTCCCACTGAATCACTCCAAACCATGCACTTCTTGCTTACTCCCCTCCTTCTCTCCTCCCCCCTGTAGTGGGCTGGAGAGGAGAATCAGAGGCCCAAAAGGGCTGAGATAAGAACAATTTACTGGAAACAGCAGTGAAATAAGACAATGAACAGTAGCAACAACAATACAAATATGTACAAGAAAGAGGCAAATGATTCACATGTTTACCATGAGGAAAACCCCTGACAATATCCAACCACTCCCTCTGCCACATTATATGACCCAGAAAAGGGACCCCTTCCCCATTACTGGAAAATTAGCTGCTGTAGAATAACATCCAAGTTCCAGCCATGCCTTTTGTGGCTACTGTCAAAATTAAGTCTTGGCTGGTACCAGGACAGGGCCCTGGGGAACATTTTCTCTCACACTGTCTTAAAGTATATATATATATTCATATCCAGCAGGTGACCTTACTATCAATAGGTCAAGCATCTGTGGATGAGATTATCCTGCCAAATTCTCTAGAATTGCAATGGATTTGTTTGAGAAATGCATCAATCTCTACCAACTGACAGATGCCCAGATGTCACTTTAGTTTGAACCCTTGTATCTCAAATGGCCCAGGTGGCTGAAAATCTGCTAGAAGAGTCAAGAGATGGTGGAGAGAAAGGCGGGATGGCTCTGAAACATCACAGTAGCAGTGGAAAATATATTTTGATAGATACTTCATTTTAACCATCTTTTTCCTGAATTGAAGGCCTGACAATATACTGTTATGATTCTTTCAATGCTGTTGTTACAAAAAGCATTTCATTAATACAGCTTTATAGGAAATATGCATATGAAACAAAGAAATATTCTAGTTAAGCCCAGTTTCCTGTAAAAATGGCATTGTGTCAGGATTCAAAGTAAAGAGAATCATCCTGAGTAGAAGAGGATAGCTAGACATGAAAAGGTTAACATCAATGTTTTTACTGACAGTTAATTCAGTAGTGTAGAAGTGGTAGAAATGGTCCCTGGAACTCTTGCAAAGAAAACAACATCCTATCCAGCATGCCTTCCTGTCTGCATGCATCTGAGAGAGGCGAAGTACATGAGAAGAATGATATTCCAATAGTTTCATTTACAAACTATTGAGATGAGAACAGACTACTTATGAAATTTAGAGGTATTTACACACAAAAATATAAATCCTTCTTTTGGTAATGGGAGAATAGATGGAACACAATGGGAATCTGGGATGAGTGCTGCTGTAGTGGTTTGACCGGGCTGAATGCCAGGTGCCCACCAAAGCCACTCTATCACTACCTTCGTCAGCTGGACAGGGGAGTGGAATGAAAAAAGGCTCATGAGCTAAGGACAAGGACAAGGACATCCAACAATATCTAAAGATAAGGAGTCACTGATTATCATCACGGGCAAAACAAACTTGACTCGGGGAAATGAACTGAATTTATTTCCAATCAAAATCACAGTAGGATAATGAGAAATAAAACAAATCTTAAAATCACATTTTTCCCATCCCTCCCTCCTTCCTGAGTTCTACCTCCTCCACCACAGTGACACAGGGAGATAGGGGTTATGGTCAGTTCATTACAGGTTGTTTCTGCTGCTGGTAGAGGACTCCTTCCCTTGCTCCAGCATGGGGTCCCTCCCACAGGAGACAGCTCTCCATGAACTTCTGCAGCATGAGTCCTTCCCACAGGCTACAGTTCTTCATGAACTGCTCCAGGATGGGTTCCTTCCATGGGGTGCAGTCTTGCAAGAACAGGCTGTGCCAGCATGGGCAGCCCATGGAGTCACAAGACATACCAAGAAATGTGCTTTTCTCTCTATGGTCTGTAGGTCACCGCCACAAGCCTCCTGTAATACGGGCTTCCCACAGCATCACAACCTTCTTTTGGGCATCTACTGCTTCGGCATGGGTCGATTCCATGGGTTGCAGAGGGATCTCTGCATCCCTGTGGTCCTTCATGGGCTGCAACTGCACAGGTACTTCACCATGATCTTCACCAGGGGCTGCAGGGGAATCTCAGCTCCTGTGCCTGAAGCATTTCTTACCCCTCCTTCTCCACTGTACTCAGTGTCTGCATAGTTGCTGCTCTCTCATATTCTCACTCCTCTCTTCTCTGAGTACAATTACATCTGCTCAGTAACTTTTTTTTCCTTCCTAACTATGTTATCACAGAGGTGTTACCATCATCTCTGATTGGATTGGCCTTGGCCAGCAGCTGGTCCACGTTGGAACCATTTGATGTTAGCTCTGTTGGACATGGGGGAAGCTTCAAGTAACTCCTCACAGAAGAACGTCTGCCATTCCCATGCGACCAAAACCTGGCCACACAAACCCAATGCAGTTGTAATAACATGATCCAAGTCTATTCTTGCATTATTAGAGGAGGTAGTATTTATTAGTCTAATCCTCTTCAAAGCAGAATTTAGAATCAATACAAGTAAAAGGAAAGAGTATTATAATTGTCTGCTTTGTCACATGAATTTAAAAACATGAACAGAGCTCATATGTGATGACAGCTTTTATGTTTAATATCAACTCATGTTTCATATCCTAGGTATCTACTAGAAACTTTCTGAAACCAGGACCCACAGGCTGAGCTCTTTACTCTCCTATGCCATGGTTTCTGTACAGATATGAGCTGTGATATCTGAAGAGGGTGAGGGAACCATATTATTCCAGAAGCAATATTTGTCTGTATGGATGACAAATCCCCATTCACTATTTTCTAACACTCTATTTAATAGGAATTAATGTTATCAATCAAAAAATATTGAGAAGAGTTAAAGGAAACTTATCCATTATATAACACAAGCATTACACATGGTGCCAGGGACATTTTTCTAGCCTCTATTTCTCCTGGTCTGCACATACCTACATATCAGTATGCTAACAATCACCCCAGTAACATCCTGTCTCCATATTGTCTTTCTCCCAACCACTTTTCTCCTCTTCTTCCATTCTCCTTTGATCATCCAGACACCATTTTGCTAACACTCTCCCCTCTTCAGACTCTGAGCCTCTGCTCACAACTTACACGAAACCAAAAGGAAAAACAGGACAGAATCAGTATACCAGTACTTCAGAAACCCTATGGTCATTTTAGTCCATTTACAGCTGAAATCACAAATTAATAGAAAGCTTGCCATTCTTTTCAACCATAAGGCTTTACCCCTTGTTTCAGAGATCATTCAAGAAGAGGCAGAAGCCTTCTGCTTAGAAGCCACATCAGCAAATACAGCTGCCCAGCTCTCTGATGGCTGGGCTAGAAGATATTATACAATGACAAAGGGAGAATGTTTATCCCCACGGACAAGAACAGAATGAGCCAGTGTTTCTCAGGGGAATCAAGGAAAACCAAAACTTTCCCTTCAAATTCAGTGAGCTTTAAAAACAAACAAGGCAAATATTTCCACAAATAAGGGGAAACCAGTTCGTCAGATCAAAGCTGAGAGCTCTACTCTGAAGCTGGAGATGCATTCACAGGGAAGACAAAAAATGGCATTTCACAACAGCAATACTGCATGAACTGCAATAAGATTTTAACCTACTACAATTAGGTGCAGGTATTACCACTTCACACATCTCCTTTGATTACATGTTCTCCTTTGAGTACTTTGATTATTTTATACAGTATCAATGGACCAAGTGTGTTTATTCTAACAGCAGTACTTTCTCAAATCCCCATCTCTCTATTCCACAACATGTAACAACACAAATTTGTGGCCAACATGGAAGACTACTCCAGATGATATGCAGTGACTCTAAATGGATAACCAGAATATGCTGTGATTTGAGAAAAGAGATTTCAGCAAAACTGGGAAAGGGCAGAATTAGCCTCTTCCCAACCACAAGCCCTGACAGCTAAATACACACAAATCCCTGGGGAATGTAAGAATTCTGCAAGAATTTCTAACCAGTGGGAGTCATAAGAAGAAAGTATCAGAAGAAGTGAGGGGTGGGGAACAATGGGGGCAGGGGGTGTTGGAGATTGGCTTATTGTTTTGTAACTTGGTTTTCAGGAAGATATAACAAAAAGTCATTAAAATACACGTTTATCTGCAGTAGATATTATCTTGCATTGTAGAGGTGTAAAATAATTTTGATCTGTCCAGATTTCTCTCCTTCGGTCTTTGGGTTTCTCAGAAATAACCACTTCTTTCCTCCTTATTATCACCATTTGCATGGTACCCTGAGCACAACATAGACATTTTGTGAAGGGCTGTGATACAAAATGACCTTCTCTGTATACAGCAACCCATTAAAAAACAAGAGAAAATCCTGTGGAGAAAGGCATCTTCTCCGGTCTAAGGCGTAAAGCGACTGGAACTAGTAGCACCATGCCAAAAACACCTCTGACATCGACCAAGGCAGACACAGCTTCAAAGGGAAAAGAGCCCTTTGCTGCCCTCCAGTTTGAGTGTATGTAGCACAGGAACACTGTCCTTGGGTAACTAAGCTTTCAGAGGCTGAGGGCTCAGCAGCACTAGGATAGGAAGCAGTTTTGGTAACAGCACCAACCACAATATATATGCTTGCCCTAGCTATCAAACTAGGTCAAAACTGATGTTATTTCATTTTCAGGAGCAAAGTCTTTCCTTTATTTTTCTACTGAATGAACTTTGGAACATATTTTTTCAGAGTCTGTTCATTTCCAAATTGGCTGGAATGCAGTGCTGAAGTAAGAGCAGATGAGAGAACAGTAATGCATGGGAGGAAAAATATCACAGTGCAAGGAATTACTGCAGAGAGCTGTAAGTGCATCAGAAGTATGGTACTCAGAGCTTGGGAAAGACAAAGTGAAGGGGAGATGGAGAAGACAAGAATATCAAGGCTACAGGCCAGGATGACAGAGCTTTAATCCTACAAGCACCACATACCAAAACCTGAAAATCACCATCAGCAACCTCTAAATGCTTTTTCATACTTAAGAAAAATAGCCTAGTGTAGGGAGCTTTAGTAGTAGACACAGATAGTTTTTCACAAAAAGAATCACAGATGAGAAGTTTGTATGAGATTCCCTGCACAGCCTGCTCAAGCACAAACTGAGCTTTACCTTGGCTTGATCACATAACACCAGGAGTGTGTTTTATTCACCAAACTGTACTGTGAGAGTAATGAACACAAACTGACACTAGCAAGTTGCAATATTTTCAACTTTATCTCAATTCCTGTATTATTTGTTCAAAAACTGTATCTTCACTCCCAGACACAAACCACATTCTGACACATTTTTTATCCCACTGGCTGTGGGATTTTGTTATATCTCTTTGCTTTGGTACTGTTTCAAAACTCCTGTATAGAGAAACTGATATTGCTTTCCTGTAATTTGTCCCTATTATATCAACATAAAATTCTTAGAAACAAACATTGTGGTACTAAATTCTCCCCTCACAAAAATAAATTATCCTAAGAGGCAGTAATAGATTGTGTCATTTAGTCTACCTTCTTGTATGTCCCAGACATTACAATTCATTTGTTAATCTTCCACCACACAAAATAATTTGTTTCACTACAATGCATTTTCCAGGAACATACATAATTTGGTCCTACAGTAATCCCTCTTGAATTATAAAGGTTCTGGGTCTGGATTCTTTAAATGTATATGACATTATATTTCAGTCACAGGTTTCTGTCATACCTTTCTCTGCTAGATTACAAATAGCTACTTAGGTGCCTCTTGGTCTTCATTAAAATAAAAACACTGTGATTAGTTCAGATTTCTAAGTGAGGTCTTTCTGTGAACATTTGAACAGGTTTTGTAGTTTTTTACAAAATCATCTAAACAAGAAGCATCTCATCAGTGAACACTCAATTCCAGCCCCTGACAAAGTAACAATCTATTCAGAAGAAGATCCACTCCAAGGCACCATTCTCTCCGTATGTATACCCAAAGAGCTCATTGCTTCTACTTGCCAGCCATCATGCTGAAAAGTCATGCATAATTGTTGGTATGCTATGATCCTGAAATCTTTCTCAAGGTTCATGCTTTGCTGAAGAAAAGCCAGTCTTAGGGTGATTTATCATGATATTGTATCCCATAATCATCTGTGCCTAAAATTGTTACTGTATCCTTAATATCCTGTATCCAGGGACTTCACATACCTGTGTGTGTGGAGGCTGCATGTGCACAGGTGTCTGTGTGGTATTTATGCTGGTAACTACTTAATCTATGCTTAGGCAAAGGTTTCTCTTTCTTTTTTTTCCTTGGCTCAGAGAAGCTGCAGTAGCAACCTTTCAGCTGCCTTGAGGATGAATTTCTCAGCTGCCTGTCTGAAAAAAAAAGAGGAGGGGCATGGAGCTGGCAGAAGTGGAGCAGAGCCACCCTGCTCCAACTCAGGCTGTTGTTAAACGCACTGAGCAGGGGAGAGGAAGCCACCGAGTGGCTCCAGCCCAGCTGCTTCATTTGCCACACCCGCTAGGTTGTGCACCACAGTGGGGAGGAGGTCAATGCTGGACAAGCCATCAAGTCTTCATCTGCTGCTGGAACTGCTCTGTGAAGCTCCAACCATCCCAAGAGGGAGGTGGTGCACTCTTGTATCCCATATCTGGAATGGGTATTTCCAGGATTCTGGGTTTTTTTTTGTTCCAGTGGGTTGGTGAGGTCTAACAGTCTGATATCTAGCAATTATTTACTTATTTTTTCCCCTCCCTGTTGACATACTGTTTGTTAATAAACTGGGATTTTTTTTCCACTTTGATCTATTAGTATTAATTTCTTATTGGTGGAATGAGATTTTGGAGCCTTAAAGGAGACAACTAATTCCAGAGTATTTTCCTTTGAATTGTCTCAAAACAAGACAAAGTCCCTTCTCCCCCTTTGTAGGCAGGATGCACAGTCTTTGTTCCTGCATGAGTGATCTCACACTTGAATTGATTAAAATAAACTTTACTTAAGTGGCTCAGCATAGTAGATGATTCAAAGCACTTGATAAAAAAGTCCCTATCCTCCCCTTTTAACCAAGTATTTTTGTGTTATGTTCAAAATGTGGAAGTAATTTTGTATTTATTTTCATATCTTTAATAACTAATTTTAAGCTTTCTACTGATCCCTGAAGAACATAATTAGAAATAACCCAATTAATAACCCTACAGTGACATCTCCTTTTTACATCAGTCTGCTAAATATTAACGTTTATAGATACAAATTTTGTGCAATCTTGGTTTTTATCTTTTTTTAAATCACAGTGCCTAAAATAGTAAGTGAAAGTGCAAGCCCCTAAAATTCTATCACAATCTTCATAGCTAGCTTCACTGATCAAACTCATTAATTAATTACTTCATAGGGTTTGGGGATTTTCCTTTTTTAAATCAAACTGGTTTTGTTCCTTTAATTTCTTGAGCGTGACACAATTGCATTTCCATTATATTATTTATATGATGATGTCAATCTACAGCCCTTTAGATCAGCTTTCCTACCCTTCTTTGGTATATTGACACTTTAAAGCTCTCAAAGCTTCCTGAAATTTCCCTTGCATTGCAAAATTTAGAAAGTTTATAACATGGAGCCAGAGAATTCTTCAGCAAGTTTTTGAGACTCTTAAGTTTCCAGACCATTTTAGTTAGTTTATTTCTGGTAAACAGTGTTTGACATTGTCCATATTTACAAATGCATTAAAAGCACAGCATAAACTTCATGAAATATGAATACATTCTCATCCTCCTCACCAAAATGTGCAAGTATTTAATGAAGCACTTTTGATTCTATGTATAAATAATTTTATTATCATAGTCAAATCATGGGCCAGTATTATTGCTAGGTTTTATTTCATTAATGCACCACAACTTTATTCTGAAGAGGCTATATTCGCAAAGGAAAGACTCCCACACACATTCTGAGAGGACAAAGTACAGCTGCTGTACCACAAATACTAATGGCCTTGTTATAGTAATCATTAAGTAGCCAGGCAATAGGTCAGCAATGTTTTATCATCTTAGAGAACAACTTAGGGAAGGATGTGAGTTAAGAAAACTTTCTAAATATGCACTGCACTTCCGTCTTTCCTCTCCCAAGAGAAATGCATAGGTTCTAAGCTTCCTCACCATCCAGACTGATTTCAAGTGCAACAGCTGGAATTCTCCATAATCTAAAATAATGAAAACAGCTACAAATGAGAGCATGAAGGCAAATTTATATGATAGACTTACTGATATAGAGTGTCTCAACAGACACAGAGAATTTTACTAAGAATGGAAAAATGTCCTGTAAAAAGCTCCATACAACACAGCAGATATTTAAATCTAGATGATAGGAATTATTTACCTCTGCCTATAGGTAATCTGATTCTTTTAAAAAATACCTCAGTCAAGCAAGGAAGAATAAAATAAGTCATCACAAGCAACAGGATGAAAAGGCTTACCTAGGTCAGTTTTGTTTAAAATATGGAAGGATTTTTAGGTTTTCTTTTTATTTAAAGTGGTTAGAATTCTCTTTCCACTGAAACCTGTTTTTATCCCTACTCATCTGTAAAGAAGAGACTTCTCTCAGTAGATGACATTTAAAAAGGAAACAAAAAGTAAAAAATATAGCTCATGTTACAGTTGACAGTATCCACTTCCAGCAAGTTTTTCCAAGGCCTCAGAGAGGAAAACCTTTTCATTATGTAGAAATAGCCTCAGCTGACTTTTCCACTCCTCTAACTGCCAGTTTGCAGCACATGTCATCTCAAAGGTCTACCTTCAAAACTATCTTTTACCAATCAACTACACCTTTGCCTTGGAAAGGGCATTAAAAAATCATTCAGAGGATGTTAAATTAAAAATTGTTCACTGCTAGCAAGTCCCAGCTTGTGGTAGATGAAAGTAATATTTTCCTAAAACTTCAAATCCTTGGCTAAGACTCTTACATTTAGTGTTGCTTAAACTTAATGCTTTAGGAAATAGCAATTGAGATATTTGTGATATTCTATATACACTACATAAACCACAATGTTTAACATAAACAATGTTACCTGCTTTGCAAAGACAAAATCATGTAAAGACTGAAGGTTTGCTAGTTTACTTTCTTGGCTGGTGTAAATGGAATATAAAATGAAAACTGGCTACACAGAAGAAGCCATGACTACTGTAAGAGTCAGAATAACATTCATGAAAGTTTGTTAATTTCCTTCACTGGAAACCTAAAGAGAGGAAAATTGTCTCAGTTTCAAAGAAAATCAGGATTACTCAAAAAGTCCAGAAGTAATTTTTCCTAAAACAAAGTAAAATCTTTCTTTGAAAGAAAGGAAAACTTGTACACTCAATTGATGAAATCATTGCCTTGGAGGTGAAGCACAGGTGAACATCACTGCAGCCATGCAGTCCTGAAAAACATTTGTGACATTACACAACCAAAAAGGTTACTTTTTGAAAGTCTTATTTTATACACCCTTCACTTCCTTTCACCTTTAATATTTGTTTTTAAGTACTTGGTCAAAGAAAGCATTTTTATAACTCTCCAACTTGATGGGTAGAAATTTATGGAACTCTTCATATTATGACTCCTGCCATCATGAGCTCTCACATTGGTATCTCAGATGACAACATTCAACCTGTCACATCCAAACAGTGAGCTAAACAACTAGTCAAAACCACTTTTCTCTGAAAATCCCTGCCTAAATAGCACCTGCCTATTTCATTCTCTGTGTACATACAAATCTTTGATTACCCTTCCAACTGACCCTGCATATAGTTATCAGAGTCTACAACTTTCTCATGAGAGGAAGAGAAGGGGCAGACACTGATCTCTTCTCTGTGGTGATCAGTGACAGAAGTTCTGTCAGGGAAGGTTTAGGTTGGATATTAGGAAAAGGCTCTTCCCCCAGAGGGCGGTTGGGCACTGCAACAGGCTCCTCAGGGAAATGGTCACAGGACAAAGGCTGACAGAGTTCAAGAAGTGTTTAGACAACAGTCTTGGGCACTCTTGGGGGTGGTCCTGTGCAAGGTCAGGAGTTGAACTCAATGATCCTTGTGAGTTCCTTCCAGCTCAGCATGTTCTGTGTTTCTGTGATTATTTTGTTTTCTCATGAATGCAGATGCAGTTTGCATGCATAGTTTTCAAAAGTCTGCCCTTGGTCTGATCATTTCTACACACTGAAATATCCTGTGTGTTGTTCTGAGTTCCACACAAGCCTTGAGGGACCAGAAAAACCTCTAAAAAGTATAACAGTTTAAAAAAGGCCCATTTTTCTTTCTATTTACTAGAACTGTAACATATTCTGCTTCTCTTCTGTGTTTTACATCATACTGTAGTACACTAACCCTTCATTACACAAACATGAGACCTGAAAGTTTCTGAACAACCTCTACTCAATTAACATTCATTTTCAAACTTCAAGCTTAGCCCCTTTAGGCTTGCTTTAAAACTGTTTCTTAAACATATACACACAAATCCCACATACAATTAAAAGTATGTTTGTCTCTCTAGACAAACATAACACATGGTCTGAAAGTAAGGTATTACATGGGAACTGATTTGGTGAATCCCCACAGAGCGTAAATGGTAATTACCAAACAGACCCCCAAATGCATGACAACATAAAATTACAAACCATTTGAAAAGAATGACAGGAAGGGAGAATATCTTAGCCAATGAAAATGAAGGCTGGACATCTTTCTAACTAATATTCCTAAAACCAAAATACATTTCACATCTGCTATAAGGCAGGTCTGCAGTTGGCTACAGCCCAATTACCTGGTCTGTGAATGGAACACAGACCAGTTACTTGTACAAAGAATCAAATCCTTTTTATCTACCCACAGGTTACCTTAATTTTCACCTGACCTTTTCCTCATGGGTAAGTGTATTTGGGGAGAAAAGGAAACACACAAACGGGATTCTGCTTCTCTAAGAAGCCCTCTTGACAACTGTCTTGTTTCACTTTTGTAGTAGTTATAAAGTGTATCTGCTCTACCATCTGTAGTATCCAGACTCAAACTCAGGCCAACAGATTAACATTTTGGTAGGCATTCCAAGCTGCAAAGAATTGAAAAGGGCATGTTCACCAGGTAGGATTTATAGGAAACCATCATGTTCACATTCAGTGTGTGCACCATGAACAATAGAGCATGCACTGGGAATGATGACATTGCCAAGCCGTGTTGGTGGAGGACAGGTTTGTATTTCCAGATTCACTTTTTATTCCAGGATGTATATGTAAGTCTTTTTCACTAATGCCACAAACAAATCCCAATCCAGTTAAGAGTCAGTTTAAAGACACTTGCCTCTTTAAGCAGCTATCGGCACTTCACAATCTTACTTTGGCAATGTGGATTTAAAACAAACAAACAAACAAAACTCCACAAAGCAAGTAGACAAACAAAACAAAAAATGTCCTCCACAAACTCAGCCAAATAGATTCCTTAAAAAAATGTACCAGAGACTCAAAAGCTCATGAATATCACTATATGCTGTTTCTCCTTTCCAGTTAGACCCACTGATTTAGAGCTGGGTATTCAGCACTTAGCTTCAGCTTCAAACTAGAACAGGGTGCTTTGTCTTGGGGATTCACCAGACTTTTGTGAGGGATTTCACAAGAGTATGTTCTCTGTACATACTGACATCCAAACTGCATTGTGACCCTCACCAGGGCAGTGAGTTTCCCCACAGGTGCCACACATGCAGAAGTAAAAAAGCTTGAGTGGGAATTATCCTTCAAGATGTCTACTCTTGCGTATTCCACAGATACCTTTCCTTTCAAATAGATATTTTATAAACTACAGGGTTCACAACCTCTTTCCCACCCCACTCGCTCCAACAGAATGGGCGCTTACTGCAAGTGTCATTTATAGATTAAGAAGATTTTACCCTACTGTGATACCTTAATTGACATTACCCAAATCCCAACAGCATGGCAGCTCCCTGTCACTTTTAGAGGAAGATACACTGTCTCTTCCCAACTCAGTGTCCCTAGGGCATCCTCATGATGTGGTTGGTATCAGCCCCTAGCTACAGCTGGTCAGAGAAAGGTCACTTTCCAGGCTCTGCTTGTGAAAGACAAAATTAGTCTTCACTAGTTGCACTTACACATCATGTTGAATGCTAACTGTATAGATGTTAAAAAAATGAAAAAATAAAGCAGTTCAAAAATGTACTTTTCTAACCTTGCCCAAACCCACAGTAAAGTCTTACTTCCTCCACATCTCACAGCCACACCACATGGAAAATTTCATTCCCCAAACAATAGCCTACCAAAAAGGTAGAACAGTATGAAAACAGAGTGCTATAATTGAAATCCTTTTGCAGACATAATTATTGCCGTTGATATAAGGCCAAAGATGTAATTTTTGCAAGCCAAACTAAAGTGGAAGGAACAAAAGTACTGCCATTTTTTTGAAAGCTATGAGGGAGGTTTTCTTTCCTGCTATTTAATCAAAGTAGTAAAGATTGGGGTCATGAAGAGTCATGAAAGCTGTACTACTGTTCTCTGCTGGGATCCAGGATTCTCCATGTTTTTGTAACATAACACAATTCAATTATGTTCATAAATCATCTGGAACATTACCCAAAAAAAGGAGGGGAAATAAATTCAAGTCCCAATCCTGCTACAGGCTCCATAATTGTATAAATTCCTATGGCTACAGAGCAACTAATAATTTACATATAGTGGTTGAGAAGAGCGTTGCAAATTAATGAAAAAGAGAAGAAGCAGAAGCAAGAACTCCATCCAAGTCAGTCAGGAAAAGCAAAGTTGTAATGAAAAATGCAGGCTGAAGCATGCACACAACCTACCTCAACCTCTCAGACCTCAACATGGTCTAGAGAAACCCAGCAACACAGCTAGAACTCATATCTTTGGATTGGAGAACAGGTTTTGCTTTGTTTATCTACAGGAATTACATTGATCTGTTTTTCTGTCTTGATTTTATTTTTGCTTTTCAGCACAATAAATAGAGACCAAAAAAATTTCTGAGGATAACTGAAGTGATGATAATGATTATTTTGATGATGATGTTGTTCCAGTCCTTCTTAGGGTGAAGGGATACACTATCAGTGCAAGAATCTCTGCTTTGAATATTTTATCCACATCTGTTCTTCCCATTTTCAAAAGGGGTGTTTCAGCTCCCCTACTATTTCCTGAGGGTATGGAATATGCTCAGCTGAAGCATAAAGAAACAATTCAGGTTCTCATATTCCTGTTTGCAGCTAAAGCAAGCAGGATTGACTATTTGTGCAGAATTCAGCACCACTGCATGATCAAGTAGCATTTTAAATTTGAACAGCATTGGCTCAATTTATGAGCTCTGAGGATTATGAGTTTTCAAAATGGCAATTATACAGAAATATTAAACATAATCAGATTTTGAATGTACCACCTTATTTGTTCTTCATGTATCTTCTGTAGGTTAAAGGGTATGTGTTTATGATTTTTTTTTCAGACTATGAAAGATCTATAAAAAGAGAATGCATTTTATTTTTCCTGTATTTGAGACAAATTGCTAGTTTAGCCTACAAACAACCTTTGCAAAAATATCCATAAATCACTTTGTACCATAGTCAAAAATTCATTTTAAAAAAGCAGCAAAGTGCCTGTAATTATTTTGTCCCTAACTGTAAGAAAATAATCAATGCTAATTTTGGTCACTTGATCTTTGTGGTATGATTGAAAAAAAAAAAATGGTTGACCTCTTTCAAACTACTGAATTATTAATCAGTTTCTTAAATACAGTGTTTATATTCCTTTCCTTCATAACTTCTCATTTCTCCAGATAAACCTGTTTTCTTTGAGGTAAAAGGCTATTGACTATGCTTGTAACTACAGATAAGCAGGACTTGAGACTGCATCTCTTTCTCTTGTGACAGAAAAATAAACAGTATTATACTCAATGTCCAGATAATTTTCTCCAAAACTGAAGGAGAAAAATTGCAAGTTCTTTCAGTGACAAAAAGTCCTCTCACAACTCTTTGTGACACTGTAAAGAAAAGATTGAAAGTACCTACAAATTCTTTTTTAACAAGGTTTAGAAATAGTTAATTCTGAATTTGAAGGGAAAAAACATGGAAATAAAAATGAGGAAATGATTCACAACCATTTCCTATAGAAATTACTATCCCAAATAGAAAAAAAAACTTGAGCATAAAGTGATGGAAGAAAAACACAGACCACATCTGGAAGACAAAACAAACCTTTTGTTTTAGACTGTCTCTTCCTACATAAACATACAAACAGAAAAAAAAATATACTTTCTAATGTTGTAGTGTGAAATGTCCAAAGTTTAAAAAACTGATTTTCTTCTGATCTTCAAACTTCTGTGTATTTACATAAGTTTATAAAAAGCCTATCTTTTCCATTTGCACATACTGTATTTTCTCAAGGCAACATCTGCATATAACTATTCTTTACTGGAAACCCCAGTCACTCCTTACTCCCTGTACCTTTTAGGCATAATGCCTCAACCTTCCCACATTACAATTTTCCTCTCACTTGCAAGTATCATTCACCACAGGCAGTATGGCTTTACCTAACTTCCGTTTCTGATAAGCATAGAAAAAATTCAAACCCAAAGATAAATGTTACAATGAATAAATACATTTTTAAAGTGTATTTCAGGAGCTGTACAAATTCACAGAAGAATTCAAATGGAAAAGAATCAGTGCTCATTGGCAGTACAACTGACTGCTTACTTGCAGATGTTTAGAGTTTACATAGCTGTACTGTGAAATTCTTCCTTCTAGGGGTCAGAATTAAGAGAAAATGCATATTTCAATTAGTGCATAATTTAATTTGTTCTCATATCAAACCAAGCTCATTTTTACCCAAAGTCAGCATCTTTACAGCTCTTCATCATGCAAATCCACTTACACAGAAGAATTCCATTATTACCATAAAATTTCCTCTTATTTTAAGCCATGTGAATGTCTGCCACACACATTTGACTATTCTTGTCCCAAAAGCAGCAAGTGCCATGCAATTCATCTTACACAGCAGAGTAAGAAAAAACGTTTTCTTTTTCATTTGTGCCAAGCTGACCATGATGGCAGACCACTTTCATTTTTTTCTAAGTCATAACACTTGCCAGCAAAACTTCTGTTTAAAACACGATGTTATCCCATGGAAAAGAAACCCTAACATCAAATGTTGATTGGTTCAAATGACAAAAGCAGCTTGGTTTGGGATAGTTTTGATATTCCTCTAGGGCCATTATGAAATGATTGCTTCAGTTCAGGGCAGGGGTCAGATGTTGCTACATCATGTCAAGTTCCCTTCAACTTATTAATATATGTACTGGTTTGGCATTAATTTATTTTTTGGTATGGAAGTAATTCCCTGTTGGGACCTTGGCAGCTTCCTGTAAACCTGACAAAAAACCAATCAGTGACTAATTTCGAACATTGACACGTGATTAAGCCGGTGGAAGGGATGGGTATGCCTTTGTGAACGCACATTTCGGGGGGAAACCCCGGCAGTAGCCCTCTTTCTTCTCCAGCCTTTGGAGAGAGAAGCTCTTCCCCTACTCCCGGCGGCCGCACCCCGGTGGGGAGGGGAGCCCGCGGCCCCGGCCAGGGCTGGGCCAGGCCTCTGTTGGTGACATCTTGGCGACAAAACCCTGCCCCCGCCTCCGGCCCGGGCCGAGCCGCGGTCCACTGAGCCCCAGTAGCAGCTACGTGCCGGGCCAGACCCGCTCCACCAGGCCAGGCCCCTTGAGATCCTGGCATAGCCCCCCCAGCACGGCCTGAAATCCATCACTGCCTCCATGCCTGCAAGGAACCGAACGGCCTTCTACAGGGTCCCGGTGAGTTATTAACTCTTTCAGTGCACAGATGAGACCTGCAAGACCTCAAATCCTCTCTCGAGTGAGAGAAAAAGAGAGAGCAAAAACATGTAGAGAAACAACATGAAGACACTAATGTCAGTCAAGAAGGAGTCAGGTCTCAGATGGAAGGAGTATGAGGAGATGCCTTATTTTTAGGCTAAAAATCCTCTTGTAAGGCTATGGAGAAAATATAATTGATGCATCAGACTCTTTTTCCTTGTAACTCATTGAAAGAAGCATCGGGGGCTGGGGGGTGAAGCACTCAAAATATGGACATAAAGCAAAGGCATTTGTGCTAAAGTAAGCAGGTGTTGTAGTAGGAGGAGTTGGAACAGAGAGAGAGAGGAGTGATGAAGACCCTTTGCCCCCAGGGAAGAAGAAGAGAACCTCTGTTCCCCGAGATGTAGATGATCTCAGTGATAGATGAAGAGAACTTTTACTTCTGAATAGTTCATCTTTGAAAGTGTACCCCATTAGCTAAAGACTGAACCCTTGAAAACAGTTGTGGGGAAAGCTGTCAGTTAAGAGGAGGGACTTTTGTGCAGTGATCAGGTTTCCATCTCCTGGGTAGTGGATTCACTGTGACTTTGAAGCCACAAGAGAACTGTTCCTTGTGGAGAAGTCTCCATAAGATGTCAAGAGATACTCCTGTCCCCAGGTGAACTGACGAAAGACTATTCTAGAGGTGAAAAACTGACTGAGAATCCTAGGTGTTGTTTCTGTATGTTGTCAGCAGTGGGAAAGAAAAGAGGGTGTGGAGAGAGGAGGAAGAGAAGGGTTCTGAAGGTTTTATTCTGATTCTTATTATTCTTTTAGTTTTGTTAATAAAGTTTTCTTTATACCCTTTCAAAGTTTGAGCCTGCTTTGCTTTTCTCCTAATCCTATCTCACAGCAGAAAAGAGACCCACCACAACATGAAACCCTGAAGAGCATCATCATAATGAAGAATCTTTCCCTCCTTGGCATGGTATTCATAAGAAATGGTCCCTTTATACTTTAAAGAAAACACGGTCTTTAAACTATTCCAAGTAATGCATTTCAGAAGAATCACATTTCATATGAGGAAAACCACAGGAGATGAAAAAAAGGCTGAAAGACTTAAACTTCTTGATCAGTTCTTCAGCTACTTTTAGAAAAGCAGCTTATTTGCAAATTGAATGTGCAGACAAATAACAAAAAATGTAGACATAGAAAGGCACACTTCTAAAGTAAGAAAACAGAGTTCCTTAAATGTGCAAATAAAGCAAAGAACATTTGGAATAAAATAAATGGGAATAATCTGCAGGATTTGGAAAAGAACATTATCTAATTATCTGTGTTACATCTCAAGAGTATAATCATGTCATGCTAGCTAAACTAGCTTTAGATTGAGTTGCTGATAACCATAGTTTTTCAATTTGAGGGACTCCTGAATATTTTTGAGTGGAAAAGAACTCCCTACAAAGCCAGAGAAGAAATTAATGTGTTTACATTTTTACTTTTTTTCTCTAAGCACAACCTTGCATATAGTCTCAGCCACTGCCAGCTTCTGGAAGGGATGCAAAAATCTTGATTTATTGACCAAAAGTATCATATATTATCTTATTAAACCCACTTCATCAAAGACACATTGTGCTATGGGAACATGCTTATAATAGGACTTTCTCCACAACTGTCTTTCTGCTGTAAAGTTATCAGAGTCATTGCACTCTTCCACTCTGAAATCCTCCAAATCCATAGACTCAAAAATTCCCAGAGACACATTTCCTGTCTGAGGATAAATGATGGTATTTGTACTTTAATAATCTACAACCTCTGCCAAGTCTGTGGGAACCGGTCACTACCTACATGTACCCTACGTGATTATTAAACCAGCTAGAGATTTAAATTAACTCCAAATGCAGCCCCACCTTCAGTGATTGTGGAAAATCAAGAAGTTAGACCCCCTCTGAATCCCTCAGAGGGCGAAAAGAACGTAGAATTTGAGTTAAAGCCTTTAGAGAAATTAAGATATATTAAGCCACATAAATAAATGTAAGTTTTAGTATTAAGCAAGTAAGAATAAGCCTTTGTGCTTTATAAGTGCTTCTAGTAGAAACAGAATGTCAGCTGCCTGCGTAGAAACAGAGCCAGTGCCCTAAGTTACAGTTAAGAATTCAGTGCTTCATAGACATAACTAAATCACAGAAGAATATTGTTTTACATTTCTAGATAGAATTAAGAACATAAACAAGATAGAACGTGTACATAGATAGAGTACTGTACGTAAATACACATAAAGGTATGTGAAAACTGACACTGTCTTTCACATGTTAAAGAATAATTTTAATAGGTGTAGAGAAAATTGTTTTAGTATTGTGTTTTTAGTTGATTAGTCATTTTAGGGTTAAAACCCACAACAGAGGTCTGCATTAGCCATCCCTTCATCTACCTACCTACCTACCCCTGCTGCTGCAGCTTTGCTTTGCTTTCACAAAACTACAGAAGGAGAAAGAAGACAGAAGGTTGCAAGATCCCTGCCTGAGGCTCCAAGCCCATGAGGCCTTGGGGAATTCCAACAACTCTTCGAGGCCTTGTCCTGAAAAGGACCCTTTAGCAACTCGAACTACACTTCGGACTGATGCATTTACAAACTGATGCTTTTATTCAATAAATAACTTTATAGCACCAATTCCTGCCTCCATTAGTTTGGCTCCCCCAGAAACATATTAACAAGGGATAGCTATCAGAAACTGTGTAGCAGAGAGGTTTCACCTGCTACAGACGCCGAGAGAGGACCCTGTGGCTCAACGCTACCAGGCTCTGCAGTGCTTCCCTTTTGAGTGCAGCTTTATATGTCAGGACAAGGGCTGGGTACAACTGTTTGTGGAAAAATGGGTCCACTAAAATAGAAGAAAGGCTTTCACATGTGATGTGAAATAGTTCCACAGAGCCTCCCCGGGATGGAGAAACACACCTTGGATAATGCTGCTGTTCAAACAACCATCTTCAGAATTATAAACAAAGACCCCAAACACAGCTGGACACAGGAATTCCTCTGAGAGGGCTAAAGGGTTTCTCTACACTGGCGGAAGAGACCATGGAGGGAAAATCAGTGTAGGATACCATGGGTCTTCATGTCCCATGGATCCAGATGGGCACTCTCACAAACCACCCTGGCCAGGATATGTGCTGTTACAGACCTGGCAAATCTAATCCAAAACCCTCCACTGATAAGCACATGCCTACAAATTCTCCACAGCCAAGGCTTGCACACACCATGGCTGCATGTGGTTTGGCACCAGGTGGGACAAGCTACAGTGCCACTGTGGCATCAGGATTCAGCAGCAGGCAATTCACACAATTTCTGCTGCTTCTCCCTCCTCACTCCGTTTAAGTGTAAGGGTGCACTAACAATGTTCATTCCCCAGGGCTTCTGCAGCTCTCTGAGTTGCCACTGGGGAATCATGATGTGGTTTTAGGGGAGTTTGACAGAGAAAAGGAGATAGTGAAGTGTCTGCTAAAACTGTTTTCATGGTGAAATGTGCCATAGACTGCAATAGTGACTGCTCTGGGACTAAGACACCAACAGAAATTATTATAATGACTTTTTTTAAACTTGATGTCCTATTATAAGAAGTCACATCAGAATGACACTGGGTGTCTGAGGAGATATTTTAAGGAAAAATCAATAACAGAAGAAGATCTGAAACAAATAAAATTTTCAAAATAGCAAAGGTATGCACATGAAATAGAAATATCTTTCTCTACCAAAACTACCAAAATCTACTAATTGAAGGCAGTCTACACCAAGGAGAAACAAAGGTACAGGAAGATTTAAAGTCTGGACGAAATATTGCATTGCACTCTTTCCATGACTGGTTTTTCTTTCAAACCCATACTCCAGTATCTTCCAAATTCTAGCAAAGAACAAAAAAATCAAGAAGAAAGGTCAAAAACATAAAAAATTATTTCTTAAGTGATTTGTACATTTCTGAAAGTTACATAGATGTGACCTCTTGATCACATCTGAACTGCTAAACAGAAAACTCCCAAAACAAAAAATTCCAGTACATTCAATTCCCAAACTTTTCAACTAAATAAATATATCAGATTCTCACACAAATTACTTCCAATGAACCTAATTTTAATGCTTAGGTGCAGCTTGCATGAGGTGCATTGTGGCCAAGTTCCCATAATGCACTCTGACCTGGCCATACTTCTTTTGGACTTTATCTGAAAAGAAGTGAAAGCTACACAGGATTTTGACACTTACTTCCTGTGTAGTTTTGAGCAAATTGTTTTGTTTCACTACTTCACTTTCTGATCTGTAAAACAGAGATAATGCTATTCAGCTATCTTAAAGAACTTCTTGAGACTGATATTTGTTTGCAAGACACCCTGAAGCAAAACATTTTAAACGCAAAGCAAAGTATTTTTCAACTAAAGCTCCTATTGCTATCCTGTTTATTAACAAGAGGAAAATATCTGAGTTAAAAACAAGGCACTTGGCTATTGTTTCCCATGAGGCTAACAGAAATACTAAATTGTCTCCAGGATAATCACATATCTCTTAACTCATATCTCACAAAAAACACCTATAAAATCACACTCAGAACCAACTGCACTAACAGAAACATGGCATTTGGGTGAATGACCCACAACCCTGCTGTGTATTCAGCACCACATGCTATATATGACCAGTGGAAAGAGTCCCACTCTTGGACTGGCCATCAGCACAGCTGATTTACTGAAGCCCAGGTGCAGGCTGATTCTGGAAGTGGGGAATATGATACAGGGGTTTTTTTACCCCTGTGCATTATGTTGTCATTTCACATAAACTCTATGAAGGAGGGGAGGAAGTTAATTCAAGTGCATTCATGATTTACAGCCAGTCACACAGCTTGAGCTGTACTGGAGAATCTTGCAAATTTTCCCTGACCAACAGTTTTCAGAACCACTGCAGCTCTCATTACAAAGAAACCAAGAAGTGTGATGCTGCTGCTTTCAGATTCAGCTGCATAATGGGTGATGCAATGTTGGCACGAGATATAAACACCAATATAGAGCACAGGAAAAAACTGAGATAAAAAGCAGTAAGAAAACTAGAGTGGTTACTAAATAAGGCAAACAATTTTAAAATTAGAGCTGCAATGGGACATTAGATCAGAAACAAACAGGAATTTCACCAGATGTTCAGCATTATTGCTAGCATGAATGGAAACAGCATAACTACTGGATGAATCGCGGGGTTTCTCCTGTTCCTGTGGGATTTCTTTAAATACCAAAAGAAAACCCAGAAACATTTCAAATTCAAAAGACACCATCAGGAAGAATTATAGGTTTCATGAGAAAGCCATCTCTGACACCTTTTCTCCTGTTACTAATTCGTCACCCGAATCCAGTCAACAGAAATTTTTAAGAAATACAATAGCTATTATCATTGTTTTTGTGTGTGTCCAGAAAGCCCTTAAAAGAATGTTTTTTATTGTATTGAAAATTTGTCATTCTACAAGTCATTCTTCTCCTACTGACTTCTACAGTTTATTTCACATAAACATAAATGAAGTTGAATGTTTACAAGCAAAGTAGCAGAAGTTCTATTTGTCCCAGTCTAACCTTAAGTCATGTGAAAATCAAGGAGCTCCAGCAAGCTCTGTGAACTTTATATAGTAAAGAAAAAAATGACTGAATGTTGTGAACTCTGCTTGACATGACTGGGGACTATACAGTTTTTAGCATTTGACTTAAATTTAATTTAAGCAATTCACAGTGTCAGAATTCTGAGTTACAAAATCTGTGCTTGAACTGAACCTCAGGAGAGAAAGGGGCTTCATGTTCCATCTGCATCCTGTGGAGTTATCATCTGAGTCTCAGGAAAACAATTGTAGAAACCTATATGATTAGTGACTGAATGTTGTGATTGGACTGCATAGTTCTTGAAGTACTATTTAAATTTAAAAACATAAACAAACCAAAATAAAATAAACAAACAAACACAAAGAAGATATAGGAAAAAAAGGCAATTTTATTAACTCCATAATTAGCAGATGGAAAATTACTTTCTTCATTTTAGAATGCATCCAGAAGGCTGTTCCATCAACCCCTCATCTGGAGACTTGGTCTTTTAACCAAAAACTTGACATTTTTAGATTCCTGGCAAAAAGAAGCCACTACTTCTGTATTATCTCCAACTTCCAGTAAATTGAAGTATTATGAGCTAGAAGTTATTCGCTTTGGACTGCAAACAGCAAGTTCTATCCCAAGTGTCAACGGAAGAGTAAGAGCAGCAATATAGACGGGACTTTCACAATTACTCAGTAGTCTTGCTGTTTCCCACCTTGCTAGGTAGCTGGGCAAATCAGTACTGAACATCAAACTAATGGAATTTAGTCTAAATAACATGTTGATACTTAGTTATCAAAGCAAGTGGACAAAAATACATCTTGTAACACAGCAGGAATCACTAGAAAGGAGACTGGACACTTGCAGTGTCAGTTTGAGTGTAGAGCAAATTAAATGGAGCATATTTTCTTGACGACCATTACAGCATTTTCTTTCCCAGTGGACTTAGTGCATTTCATAAGAAGCAGTGAATGATGATCAGCAACAGCCTAAAATCAATCTTGTTGTCTTAGGGTGACATTATGATGTTTGTATCCCCATTCGTGTGTGCTATTTTTGCTGGATATCATGTTCTGTGCCTTTAAGACTGTCTCAGAAGAGTGAATGTTTTGTTTTGGGTTTTTTGCTATCAGCCTCTCCCCCAAGGCCGGCAGGACACAGAGACAGGCAATACCTAGGGCTGTTTTGGTTTTTCTTGCTTTTGCTTCTCGCTCTGGCTCTTGCTTCTGCTTTGCTTCTGCTTGCTAATTAGCTAGTTTACCTAACAGTCCAAATTCTTCCTGGACTGTTTCTCCTTTCCATTTTGGACCTACTCGAACCTGCTCCGGACTGGGACCTGGGAACATCGAAAGTCTACAGCAGCTGCCCCAGCGCCGGAGGGATTGATAACCGAGCGACCACCCCTGAGAGATTCTTTCTGAATTTGTCATCTTTTTCAGAGCAGTGAAAGACTGGTACCACCTAGTATTGTTCATTTTGTGTATTGGGGGGTGCTGTGTCTGTTACATAAACAGGTTCTTTCCACTACTCTCCGAGGAATTCTTCCCAGACCAGTGGGGGGGGAGGGGCCGTGTGGGTTTGTTTTCTAGAGGGGCCTCCTTTGGAGAGTCTCTCCCAAATTTGCCCTAAACCAGGACACTTGTGCATCCTCAGGTCAAATTGGGACTTTTTTATAGGAGAAGAGTCATTAAGGGAATACACCATTGTCCATTTTGTCCATTTCCATTGAAAAGAATCAAAGCACCAAGACTAGCAAATCAAAATGCACAGTGGGAAAACCCCAGACATCTGATATATTTCAGTTGCAAAGTTTTCCCACTTTTTGGAAAGCTTTAACCATCCACGTTCTTTTGTGTAAAAGAGGGGCTGAGTCATCCCATGTAGGATCAACCATAAAAATCTAATGCCAAGTCCTGTGCACAAAAGCTGCAGCACTCAGTAACAGTATTTTGGAGACACCCGAATGCTGGAGAAAGAGTACAGCATGCCCTTTTTAGGAAGGAACACTGGCTGAGAAGCAGCTGGCGTGACCTTCTGTCCCCAGAGTAATGTGAACTCATCAGTGTTACTTTTTACAAGCAGGGTTGCAAGATTTCCTCACAGTTTGAGGGGGGAAAGAGTGTTTGGAATGGAAAATTAACCTGCTGCCAGAGGACTTGTTCAGCCTCTAAAACTTTGTTCCTTTCAGTACATAGTCATTACGTTATCTCCTAACAATGCAAATATCTGGTTCTCTTTATCCTGACACTATATTCTGCAGTTCATCTTGATATTGAATGGAACACAAAGTGTTTGCAATGCAGCCATCACCATACTGCATTCCCACTCTTCCATAGTAGTCTCCTGATTTCTATGCCTCTGGAGACTAGCAAATATGAAATCAGCTATTTTGATACTGTCCCATCCCACTGTAAGAGAGAAGTTAAGAAAGATTCTTTTTGATAGATTTCTTGGACAAAAGTAAGGCACAAATGTGGCCATATTATATCTGAGAGAATTTTATTGATAAAGAAAGGTAAGTGTTCCTCCCAAAAGAGAGACAGAAAAAGAAGCAAAAAGGAGAAAAGAGACACAGAGACGGAATACTGGGCTAGATTGGCACTGTATCCTGGGCACCCTGCCTGGCATCAGCTCAGCAGATGCAGCAATGAGTCTGCATGGTTCCCATGGTGGCTAGGCACAATTTACAAAGAGCAGCCGGCTGCATGTCTCTTCTGTCAGTGAAGAACAGGTTGCTGCGGCTACTATGGGCACATTCATGGAGCAGCTAAAAGTTCTCAGGGTCAGAGAGGTGGCCACGAGCAGCAGCAACTGCTCTGTCAGGAAAATAGTGGAGCACTAAGTTGCTGTGGTGTTGAGCTGCTTCGGGAAAGCAGGGAAGCTGGGCAGGACAGGTGCAGACAGGGAAGCAGGACCACAAACAGAAGAAGGCCAGGGGGGAGGGGGGCCAAGCTGTTCCTACAGGTGAGTTCCTGCTCCCTCCAAGAAACCCAAAGGAAAATGGCCTCTGGTTGTGTTGCAGTTAACCACTTTCATGTGCTAAAGCTGCTTTCATAGTCTGATTTCCCGAGTATTTTTTCCTGGGCATCCAGGCATCTGGCCCATCAGCAAGTGGGAGCTCACTTGCAGCCTGATCGTGGAAGCTTCCTCCGCCCTAATCTGCTGTCAGGCAAACTGTCCCTGGGAACAGGGCTCCCAGCATGTGTACAGCCCCTGGAGGAATTTTTCCACCTCATATATAAAATATGTTGAGGCATAAATAAAAATTAGATTGGTCTCTCTCTTTCAGATACCCAGCAGTGAAAACCCACATATATATAGGTTTAATTCAATGTTAGGATTGCCTTTTCCTGCCATAATCAGATGTAGTAGTGTAACCCTAACACAAGAAGCCTGAGTCAAAGCAGGAGAACAAAGTTAATATTTAGACTACTTCAAGCATTGCCTGAGCACTTTCTACCCCTTGCAGACAAAAGCAAAAATTCTACTCCAAAATCCCCTGTCAAATACTGTAAACAACCATGTTTCCTGCAATGTTAACAGACTGTTGGAATAGGTCTTGGGTCTTCACTCACATACTCATTCTTCCCTTTCACATGAACACTTGATTGGGTCATTTTTAAACAAAACATGCCTTGATCTTATTTAATTTGCTAATTGTTTCATTTCGAATTCATAATTAAAACCTTTACCAGACTTTTGCTTTTCTTTTCTCTTTTTTTTTTTTTTTTTTTTTTTCCTGTTCCCCCTTTCTTCTTTAAAAGACTAAACAAAACTGAATTTCTTAGCATTTTCTGCCAGGATTTTGAAAGGCATGACAAGAGAAATCTAGATGAACAAATAAGAATGAAAACTTCTAAAAAGCAAGGAAGTCTTAGTTACAACATGGAACTTCTTCCCTGTGATCAAAAGTCAAACACAGAAATTAGACTCACAAGTATTTAGAGGGATTCTTTGTTCCCAACCATCATGTCTGTAAAGTAATCGACATCACAGTACCCTCCTGGACATCAGCAAGTCCTGAGACATATTTCTTCAAACTTTGTTGTGAAAGTGCTCTGCCTGCACAAAATACATGGTCCCTTATAACTATCTATGAGGGAGTCTGATAATGCCTACTAGTCCTTTATCTCAGGCTGAGATTTGCCAAAGAATGCACAGACTCTATTATAAAAAAAGGTGAAAGGGACTCACAGCATCTTGCTATGAATACAAGAATACCTTTTTCAGTCCAAAAAGCTAAAGGAAATCTTAAACTGCTTCCCCATCCTGCTCTCCCACAAAGTACTCACATCTAATGCAGGGCAAGAGTGATTTGAGCAGATCGAGTTTACATCCCCTCTAACATTGATTCAGGACTCACCAAGGATATGATTTAACAATAAAGTTTTGGTCAAAAATTTACTTTTCTTCCCCAAGATTACAACACTTGTCAGGGAAGTGAAATAGCAAAGCAGATCTCAAAGCCAAGAACAAAACATCACACAGCCAGCCTTGTGATAATGGTTCTTCCAGTGCCAGTGAGAAATATAGCTTCAACTAGCAGCTCAGACTATCAGTATGGAATTAAACAAACCACTAGGTATGACATATGACATGGGTCAATAAAGGACATTGAGGGAGCGATTACAGGAGTCAAGAGAAGAGATCAGCACTATTTCTGCTATATACTCTCAAGCTCATACACTTGATCTTTTACCTAAAATGTTTGTTATTAATAATTCACGGCTTTTCTTCCTTGAATTATCCTACTCATCTTTTGAAGTCATCTCACTCATCTAACTATCCTTATTTTTGTATAACTTTTCCAGCTTTTTCCTACTCTTTTCTGAAAGCAAAAAAAGATGACAGCACCTAGGATATGCATACACCAAGAGATATCCCGAACATAATTGAATTTTCAGTTTGGCTTACCATTTCTCTCCTAATTCTGATTAAGAATTGAAATTTTAGCTAACACCTGAGTTGATGTTTTTAAAGATTTGGCTATAATAATTTAAAAATATCTAAATTGAATTTAAATAAACAGTTTAAACTTTTAATTTTGTGTATATTGCTGCCTTATGCCATGAATAGTACTGGGAATTTAATTTGCCATTTTAATGCCTATTCACTGCAAAATCTTTGTGTAAAGCTGGAATAATATCTTTTGGTTTTTTCTACCCCAAATAATACCATATCAATGGCACTTTATTCCTACTGTGAATTCTACTGCATCATCAGCACACTTTGCCATTTCATCATTTGTCCCTTTTCTGTATCATTTGGGAAGCACAGACTAATAGTGAAATCCAAGTTATCTTCAACTACAAAAACAGACTAATATTTCCACTTTTCAATCATCTTCTAATTCCCAACAGTACCTTTCATCTTTAAGGCTTCATTTCAACACTGAATGAAAGAGATTGTAAAATCTTTCTAGAAATTCATTTACACAATATCCACAACAGTATCTGCATTGACTCTTTTTAATGAATGAAAACAGATTTGTGAAAAAGGGATTTTCCCCTAATTTTATCATATGGTTTATGGACATAATTCTACTCTTTTTAAGCTTTCTATCAATTTCCTTGATATGTAAGGGAGACAAACTATTTATTCTCAATGAACTCTGTCACATTTGTATCACATTTGCTATTGCTTTGGTACCAAATAGCAAATTAAGCAGCATATGAACTGAAGTTATTAGTTCACTACTTACTATTTGAGTTACCTCAGAACTTTTGGGTGAAACTTGGCCAGTCCTGAAAAATGTAGAAACAATTATTCATTGCATCAGGTGGTCACAGAAGCTCCTTTCTGCCATTTTGCCTGGAGACAACTCATCTGATATGTCTCCCACCATGCAGTAAGCCTTCTAAACATCTGGAGAAGAAACTTCAATTAAAGTTGAACTGAACTTTAATTGAATTAAAATTTTTCTATTATGATTTTGCTATCTCTGAATTTTCATTTCAGGACATGATATTCTATAGACCTTTTGGATTCTAAGCTAGGCTTCTTCCTCTCCTCATGCAGAGGGAAGCTAATGTTCTTTTCATATCCAGAATTAATATGAAACTACTCCTGCCTTGGTTAGCAGCTCCACCTCCATCCCACCACATACCTCAGCTTTCACTGGATTTTTAAATGCTTTTGAAGTCTTTGTTTCTACTACTTCTCTTTTGTAAAAAACTTCCCTAAAATGAAAAGGTAACAACCACTGTTTTCACCAGAATGAAATATTTAACTTGAAAATGTCTGAGTTACTTTTGGTTAATTTTTTTTTTTTTTTATGGGCAGTTTTGTCAAAAATGCTTCTGTTTAATTCAGCCTTTGATATCCTTTTCAGTTTTCTTTCTCCTTTACCTCCCGCCTTTTCCAGTGTAGGGCTGGGCCAAAACACGGTTAGCATGCACATAACCTCTAATTAGCTAATACTCATGAGATAAGGAAATGACATTGTGCTCTTAGTATTATCTGCAAATGAATCAGAAAATCAAAGTCTTCATTAAAGCTATAGTATTCTTCCTCTCTGTTCCTGAATCAGTCCTCATGGGCTGTAGAAATACAGTGAGTCGTCTTCTCTGCTGTGTTGTTCTGGTGTCTTTTCTGCTCCCAGGCATTGCTCTTCAAGCTGCTAAATGTTAGCTAATTCTTTTCAGAGCAACCCTTTGTTTCAGCATTTATACTTCATATACAGCTACAAAGAATCAGTTTACAGTCCCATTGAGTCTTGGTAGACATCATCAATCTGTCAAGAATACATCTTTTTTTTTAGAATGTGCAGTTCCAGGAACATGGAAGGATAAAACAATGATGACTCCAAGATGCAAAACTACTAAGACCTCATGATCTTCCTCCCCTCCAGCACTGTACTTCTTGAAACAACCTCTGTAAGATTCATCACTCCTCTTTACCATTTAAGACCCACTCCTCAAACAGACTCAAGTAGAATGAAACCAGAATTCTTCATATGCTGTCAGGCACACTTGTTTCTGAGTGAAGGGAAATGTCCACCTTGACTTACATCAAAGCAGAATTCCTACAGAATTTCATATGAATGGGGTTGCAAGTTATACAAGCCAGTGAGCCTGCACAAAAGCTCTTGGGGTTCCACAGGTGAAAGCAATCAAAATAATCTAAATCCTGTCATCTAGATACTGTCATCAGTGTTTCTGTGTAACCCAGGAAAGAAGAACATTAATAATCTAAGTATTATCAGAGAGGGAAGCAAACATTCTCAGAGGTTTGAGCACTGCCAGCTGTCACTGTGTTTATTTCCCTTCTGAGAATCAGCTGAATATAGCCATAAACTGTAGTTACTCTTTGCTATCTCATATAAAATAATTTTTTCTAGAGCACTTCTCAGACACCTGACTCATCATACAACACAGTACAACACATCTGCCAGAGCTCAATGGTATCATCTGAAATCACAAAATCTTCCACAGCCCAGTCATTCCTTCTGGAGTTAAAGTTTTCCCAAAGATACTAACCCAGAAAAGGTTTTCAAAATCGTTCCAGCTTCTCTTTGCAATCCTTCCTTGCCACTTTTATTAAATCACAGGACTGTTTTTAGATCCAATAACATAAAAGAATTTGTTTTGCTTGTCAAGGAACCTGTTGAGTGGACACAAACACAATCACAACCACTATTTTTAAAACTGAAAGTAAAATCAGAGCACAACTTCCATATTTTTCATTCTTTTGACAGTTGCCAAGATATTAATCCTGGGGCATTGCAATGATTTTCTTTCTTTTCCAAGAGGTGGCAGAAGAAGCAGAGTTTTCAAGACAGCTTCACTTTCATGTCACTTGCAACTTAATGAAATACAGGCTTCCTGCTTGTCTAATAAGAACACTTCCAGCGGATTATGGAAACAGGAAGCAGTGCAAAGAGCTAGTTTCTTGAAAGTAAACAGTGATAAAAAAATGATTGTTCAATAACAGTATGGTCAATTTAGAACCTTTCCCTCCTCCCTTGCAGTCTCTGAAAACAAATACACACCTGCAAATGAACACTGCAGAACTGCTTGCCATTATCTTCTTTTTATGAAATGAGACTTTTTGGAAAACTGGAAGAGACAACCTACAGTAAGAGGAAGCCTCCTTTGCAAGAGCACTCTGGCTTTAACTCACTCACCTTAAGAGTCTCACATCCCATTGACAATTACTTGGGCTCTAAAATGTCTTGTTCCTCAGAGTTGGTCTCTCCTTCTATCTCAGACCCTGTCCCTTCTGATGCCAGTTTACTCACTTGCAGGTTATCCTGCCTGCAATGTGCCTACAGCTCTTCTGTATCTTTCTACCTGTCACTGTAAAATACATTGAATGCAACCAGTTACTGAAAAATGTCTGTTAGTCATCTGAAGCACCAACAGACATGTTAAATCCACTAAAATCCTCTTAACGATCTCCTATGACCTTGGTGTTTAAATCACAATTAACTTAAATAGTTGGGAGGGTGAAAATATGGGGTAAGAATAGTGGTTAAGAACAGGGCGTTGTCTCAGTCTGTCCATTCCTAACCACAGCTGATGACAAATCCTATCAGAGAAGAACAAGCAAAGGGTTACACAGTGATATCCCTCTCACACACTGTCCCAGCTTCCAGCAATATGGAAAGGCTCTCTGAGTCCAGGGCTGTATCTCTGCATTTATCTTTGAAGTATTATGCCAAGGATTCATGTGATCAATTTTGAACCCAGGTACATTTTTGACATCCAAAAGGAACTCATTTTCAACCAGCTGCCTTCTGCTGTACTCAGTTAAGATTTTCTCAAAATACATTCTCAGGTTACTTTGAGTCATTCAGAGAAAAAGCTGTGAGACACACGCTTCCCCAGCTCATCTTTTAACCAAAGCCTCATCTCTGCCTTCTTTGGTTGTTCTCTGAAGCTAACCTAGCACCAGCTCCTGGAAGCAAGGAAAGGCAAATGAAATACTGGCTGCACCAATATCTGTGATGCTGGTATATTCTGAAAGTTTGAGATATCCCATGGTCAGCATTTCATCTGACACTCATCACTGGATGCTTAGGTGTTTCTCTTTCACACTTTCTCTGGTCACCAAAACCTAAGACACCTGCTCCTGGAGTTATCAGTCCCGTTTAGCAACACTGTTAGACTGCAGCAATGCAGCCTTCCCTTTACAACAGTTAGCTGCCTTAAGCCATAAAGGATAACGTAAACCTATAATTTTTCAGTCCATTTGAAATAAATGCCCCTACAATAGCATATACAATAGTATCATGCTAGGTAACTGGTTTATTGCTAAATTGGAGGAATGAAGGCCAAAACCCAAAGCCCCATTTTGTTACACCTTTTTGGTCTTCAAACTTTCCCAGCTTGCTAGGCCTTGTTTTTATTATGAGATATAGCAAGGTCACAGATTAAGTATTAAGAGTCTGAGGTTCTCAGTTCAATTCTTTGCTACCAACAGGCCAAACAACAGCTGATCATGCTTTTTTTAGAAAAAAGATCTACATTGATAGATATTTGTAATGGGGCATACAAAGTTTAAGCTGAGGCTGTATGAAGCACTCAAATCTGTCTGAGTGGAAGAGCCTAACAGAAGGTTCCAAATAAAGAACAGGATTGAAAGCATTGTGAAAAATAAATTTACAGAATGAGGCTGATGTATCCCAGCTGGAAGAGAAGCGTACATAGATGAAATATATAGAAGATGAGAAGAATTTTAAAGCCAACTCAAATGTGAAAGCAAATCAATGTGAGTAACCAATCTGTACATTTTCACCCAAGCTTTCCATACCACAGCACATGGTGGAAAGATCTGGCAATATCTGCCTTTGCCCAAATACCGAAAGAGAGGGAAAAAAAGAGTACAAGAGGAAAAAGAAAAAAAATGCAAATTAATTTGGGGCAGAACCACTCTAAACTCTTGAGCCAGATTCAGAGGATTAGTGTTACAGTAATACAAAAAATAAAAATGATTACCATAAGTCTTGACTGTCCTGCAAAGAGACTATGGAGCAAACAAGTGTGATGACCCAAAGGCAAGACAGGAGGGTAAAACAAAGATCAGAAATAAAAAGAAAAATTATTAAGTGCCTTCCTAGCTTCACATCAGATTACTGCTTTACAGCTGAGAATTCAACTCAGATTTTTGAACTCCCAGGCCAGGGCTTCAAACATAAAATATTTCCTCTTAGGGTAACAACAACAGTTTCAAGTAAAACTCTCTAGGACATGCCAAGTTTGGTGGTGGTGGTGTAAGGGCCAGGTTTTTTTCAATTCTCTGAATTATTTAAACAACAAACTGGGTGGTCAGGAATGCCTATCATATACTGGTCAATTGCTTGCTGTTTCACAAAGGAGATGGTGACTGCTAATGATAGCGGCTAAAGCAACCCATTCAGTTCAAACGGTATGATTGCCTTGGAGATCAAACATCGGGATTTCTTTACTGGAGATGGTAACTACCCAGGCAGGTTCAGCATTGCATTTGTTAAACAGGGGTTGCTTGGAACATTACTCTCTTTCATGGGGGGCCCATGAAGGAGCCATTGAACTCTTCAGAGTCTATTTTTATACTGAGAAAGACCAGGCAAAGAATCAAACCAGACCTGAATTCACTTTAAGCATGGAGACAAGCACTTAAAGAGGAGAAAAATATGATTATTTCACCATTTCCTNAAAAAAAAAAAAAAAATCAATGTCAAAACCTAAGCATTTACCTGCATCTCTTTTTATTGGCTTCCTTTTGAGTTTTGGGGTTAAGGGGAGGAAAGGGGTTATTTTTTTTTTTTCAAGGTAGGAAGGTTAATGAGGGCAGTATTATAGTTATGTGGTACTATTTCTAAAAGCTTTCATTTCTACGAACCTCGAAGTCACACTCCAGTCATTGTCTTTCACAAGAACATTCTCCTTCCCTAGATGATTCACCTTAATTTTTATCACCTTAAACCATTTACAGTGGAGATATTTCAAGAGGTTAAGAGTGCAGTCTAGCATTCAAAGAGTGAAGACCACCATTTAATAAAATTTTCAATGATTGAATAAAATTAACAAGATACTGAAGTGGCAAATCATGTCAATAAGTTTAGCCCAAACTAGAAAAGATCATGATGAAATTCAGAAACACACAAAAATGGAAAAGATAGTTGGGACACATTAAGTTTAATTTTGATAAAGCTAGGATAATAACCACTTAAGAGGAATAATTTAATTTATATTGTTGGGTACCACTCAAGAAAGACAAAGAACAGCACTACAGACAATTCAGGCAGACCCATCTCCCACAGTATACAAGGCAGTAACCTGAAACAAAGACACTTGAATTAGATGTTGAGATTCTGTTAGATATTAAAAGAACAGGAGCTTTTATCTTTTGTGAGCCAATCTGCTCTTCAGTGTGTAATGGATGAGTCCACATTTTTATTCTAAAACCTGATTAATACAGTCTTCTAGCTGAAGGGATTGTCAACGTGAACAGTGTGCTATAGGTCTGGCTCTGGGACAAAGGGAAAGTAGTCCTGCCTCAATTGTCTATGCTAGGGGAAGTTTTGGTTCACACCTAATTTCATGTAATTCTTAATAATTCCTGCGCTACTTGAAAAAGTACTTTTACAAAAGCAAGAGCTTTCAACTTTCCCAATAATCCTTAAATACACAGCCTTTGCCAGAGAAGGATAAATTTTTAGGGCTGTGAATCACATCTGCCAAGAAAAGCATTGGAAACCCTGGTAAAAATAAATTCATACAACAACATGGTTACCAGATACAACTATATTGACTCAGAACTTGCAAAACTACACTAAACATTCTCTGTAGCCCAACGTAACAAAATAATTTGCATGGGTAGGTCTCACAAAGGGGGAAAAATTCCAAAAGCATCTCCAAGGTGTGAGCTGAAACCCTGGACTAAGGCCAAGGCCTACTTTTCCAGAAGTCATTTTCACGTCTGCTACCCTATGTCTGAAATGGCAGGTCCATGATCCATGGGCACTGCATGACCACTCTGACATGGGCCCAACAGGAGAGCATGCTCTCTCCTGGGAAGAGGAGAGGGGCTTGAGAGTGCACAAGCCATGCAGTGCTGCAAGTGTGTGGGTCTTAGAGATGGTAGGTAGAGATGGTGCTGGCAGGTTGTTAACCACTAAGGTAACAAATTGGTCCCTCTTTGTATTCCTGATCACTGAAATCCAGGCTGCTGCAGCTCTGTAGCAAAAAAATTGGCTACCAGTGACCAGAAGTCACTGCTGCAGCTTATCTGTTATTTTGCTTGCCCATTGACAGCAGGACAAAAATTCTCCAGCAATCTTCCCTCCTCTTCTCATGGCAAAGCCAACGGGGTCCTTTACTTTTGGGACAACAAAACTGAGACTGAAGAACATGTGCTGCAGCAAGAATGTAATTTCTCAGCAAAGATGTTGTTTGCCATGGAACATCAATGATTTTTCCTTACTGTTCATGACGCCTTCCTACCCATCACCAAGTACAACCACTTTGTCACAGTACTCAGCAAAAGCCATTTCAGATTTACACAATTTTTTCCACTGACACTTTAAATCAACCTCCCCACAGAAGCTTTTAAGAGATAAGCCTTCACACATACAATCAATATTACTTTACTCTCATGCAGATACTCAACAGCTACTTCTTTCAGCTCAACAAAAATAGATGACAATGATTCAACAAAACAAGGGTTTAACACAGCTGTGGTTATTGCTAAGAAGAAAAAAGGTGATGGCACTTAATCCTGACAGAGTCCAAGTACAAACCTCAGATATCCCTTTGCACTAGCATTCCCATGCCATGACATCTACGCTCCACAGACAGTTCTCCATATTGTTAAACAATGACAAAAATGGCAAGAGAGTTATAGTATTGAATTGATGTACATATCATTTCCAATAAAGCAGGTTTTACGACTATGCCTACTCAATTTTCAAAATATAAGGTGTAAAATATGACAGGCTTCAAACACAAGGCAAATTTTATGGGCGTTTCAAACATGAAAAAGTAGTAGGCCATAATAATGCTACCACTAAACTCTTCAGTGAAAGTAATATGAACTATTTTAAACGATTTAACTAACATCTTTAACAGTTGTTGAGTTGTTTACCAGGGCTCTGATCCAACTACTACCACAACTCTCAATAGAAAAGTTATGATGACCTCTCATGTGGATTTGTTACCATCTTAAAAGCAGGGTGGAACACCCAGCTGTAACACAGGAACACAAGTTTGATGCTTATGGATATTCGTCAGATCACATTCCAGTAAAGCTGAAGAGAATTAGGATGTAGATGTGTAAAAGACTCCTACATCTTTTATCCCATGATGAGCAGATAGTAAAAGCAGGAACACTGGACAGAGTTATTACCAAAAAATTCAGTAAAACAAGAAACTCCTTAATACCAATGTAGCATTGAAAAGCAAGCATTCTTTATTTGGCCAGGTGCACAAGGGGGATAGCTCCTCCTAAAGTCATGCATGCTTAGTATGGGAAAGTTTCTGTTTATGTACTATATTTTACATACATATTCATTGATGTCCCAGAATAAACATATATATGATAATAATTTTTAAAAATCATTAACATATTTTCCCTCGCCTTTATGCATGAGTTCTTCTGTCCTGGGGAGTCTCTTTGATGGTCCTTCGAGATCAGGCATCCCAA
Organism: Thryothorus ludovicianus; assembly: GCA_013397245.1. NCBI lineage: Eukaryota > Metazoa > Chordata > Aves > Passeriformes > Certhiidae > Thryothorus > Thryothorus ludovicianus. Next base: position 84,562 of record VZTB01009536.1, on the reverse strand, counting down.
TGCTACAACTGACTTACTACATTACCAGGGAACTGGGGCTGATGAACTTCCTGTTCTATTTCCTACACCATCGGCATTGTGTAGTTCCACAAGCCAGTGGTTTTTGAAGAATAAGCATTGTGTTAACTTACCAGGTGTAGACAAATTATCATCGGGTAACAAAATTGCACTCTGCTCTCTTTAATTTCTTTTCATTTAATTAGACCTTGTATATGTCCCCAAGCTGAGTTCTGATTTACAGCTGAAAAGTACAGGGTTTTTTCTTATGATTTGACTGCAAGGGGTGGGGGTGGAGTGAAAAATGGGGTTTTGACTGTACCACTCCTCAATTCCAGTCCTTTGGCTAAAATTCAATCTGGTTCACTTAATAAACAGAATACTGGAAACAGATCAGTCCGTCATTACCAACTGGGCATTTTTCCTTCTTAATTGTAAATAATATCAGAGAACACTGGACTGAATTGAGTGGGATTCCTTTGGCTAAATGTTGACATCTGTAATACAGATGTCAACGTCCAATAAGTTGGTTTTGGCATTTTTGTGAGCCAGTAGAGACCTAGTGAATGGAGTCTTACTTGTCTTGCCCTAAAACAGACATATGGAGTGGGCCCAAGTGAATCGTGTCCTAAAAATGTTTTTTCTTGCCACAAATTTCAACGGCAGCCAAAGGTGAACAGTAACAGATGGGAGATGAGTATCACCCATTATGCATATCAGCCTAATGACAACACAGCTGTCACTTTTCCTCTCAGATGACCAGTGCTGGCATCTTAATCCAGACAATCTCAGAAAATGTCTTAAGTCATGCTACGTTCCCCTGAAAGTAAAATCACAAGTTTCTTCAAATGCTAAAGTAGTATGAGGTAAGAAGATTTAATGACTGAGCTGGAATGAAACATGCTCAGCATCAAGCTTATTCTCTTTGCACTATTTGGGAAAGAGATTACATAGAAAAAATACCACTTTCTTGTAGGAAAAAATGGAATATTCTATCTGCTGGACAAAAACCTGAGGGCTGCCAACTAAAAAGATCCATTTGCAAATACAACATTAAAACACCAACATACCTTTTATAAAACTCACAACTAAAAACATAGAGAAGGTAACGAAGTTTCAGTTATCTGTAGTATAGACTTAACTCAAAATCAATCCACCTATGGGTGATAAACAGTGCAGTGCTGTAAACACTGCAGCTGCTCTTTAGCTGACAGGCAGTACTGACTCCCAATGCCCCACTTATATTCTTGCTCACCACTACCTGCATAAGAAAGGGCCTGGTATATTCTTGTATACAGTGGCAAACTCTTCTGGGGGTTTGGTTTAGTGCCATAGTACAGAGTCACTGGCTGGTTATGTTGGTTTTGCTCAGCCCTTTTTGGTAACAAGGGGGCCACAGAAGTGGCTTCTGTGAGAAGCTGCTGGAAGCTTCCACCACGTCTGGCAGAGCCAATCCCTGATGGCTCTGGATGGAGCTGCTGGACAAAGATGGGGCCAATTAGAGATGATGGTAATTCCTCTGGTAAATAAATAAAACAGAGAGTACAATGGTACTGATAAAGGAGCCTGATATCTTAGGCCTGATTGAGCAGAAGCTGTGGGAGAGACAGAGATAAATGCTCCCTGGGCAAGAAGTGACCAAGAAACAGGTTGTGAAACTTTGTTATAAGATAATGTAACCAGGTGACATGATGTCATGAAGAATGTGCAATTAATGGGAAATTGTTGCCAAAAATAGAACCCTATATAAGTCCCATATAAGTAAAATCCTATATAAACGCCTTGTATACTCAATAAAATCAGCGTCTGATCTAAACTTGGATGTCCCCATCTCTTAATTGCCAATATCTGTGATAATATATTTAAGAATAAATCAAAACAAAACGGGGCACAGTTTTTTCTAGCCAGAGAAGAGGGAAACAACATGGAGACGCCAAGGTCAGCGGAGAAGGAGGGGCACAAGGTGCTCCAAGTACCAGACTCAAGATTCCTCTGCAGGCCATGGTGATTGATGACCATGGGGAAGAAGCTGTGCCCCTGCAGCCCATGGGGGAGATGCTCACACCAGAGTAGGTGGGAGCCTGGAAGAGGTTGTGATCCAGTGGGAGACTCAGTGGACAGAGGTGGCCCCTTGATTCTAAGTTGGAACATCCTGTCCTTGGAGGACTGCACCCCATGGAAGAACAACCCATGTTGCAGCAGTTTTGGGAAGACTGCTCATGAGATTGGAACCAGGTTGGAGAAGTTCATGGTAAACTGTCTCCCACAGGAAGGGACCCCATGGCATAGCAGCGGAACAACTTGCTTCGCTGACCCAAGCGGAAGAAAACCTCAGGAAGAAAACTGACCAAAACCATGACTGGCAAAAATCATGGATAAGTAAGGATCCCTTTGCCCCTTTCAATTGTGCTTATAAAACCTAGACTTGAAAGAGTTTTATTTGAAATAAGTAGGAAAGATACATGCAAGAGCTGCAGCCATCTCTTATTTTCTCACTGACTTCTCCTTCCTTGGACTATCCAGCAACAATTCTCAAGCTAGTAAAGCAAGAGGAGTTCAGAGAGATTATCACATGCAAGGGGTAAAGGCCTGTTCCTAAATGTCCTTTTGTAAATGACTAATACAGTGAAAGTTTGTGTCTTGTTAGGCATTTTTAGATGCTACTATAATATACCAGTACTGTTTCTCCTTTCCTAGAGAAGATGTCTTATAAAATTCCTTCTAAATAGGCTTTGTTTTGCAAAGCAATCTTGATTAGGCATGACTTATTTAAAAGTCATTACACACTAAATATATATATACATTAATATACATAGAAAAATAACATGATCCCCAACATCATTCCCTCTCTCTTCATATGAACAAATCTGCTTCAAAGTGAGAGAAAAAGACAAAGCAGAAGGCTTAGTTATGCAAGTGACTGGAGTTCATTCCCACTCATTACTTAGAAATCTGTGGTCTGTGTAAAATGAAGGATAAGCTGAAAATGCATACTAAAAATTAGTCAAAATATTAGCACATTAGTGGAAATAATACTAAAGCAAAAATAGATTTGTTTGTACAGACACTTTATGACCCAAAGTTCTTTCCTATGGGCATGAAACTAACTTGTGTATTTTGAGTTAGTTTCATACATCTGTCCAGCACATCAGTCTTATGAGTCAAAACTTTCTCCATTTCTCTTTACTGTGTACATAAGGTAATTATTTGCACACCAGAGCTTGATGTAGTCCTGTATTGCATACCCACATTCAGAAGTATGCATCCAGAAAAGTAAGTTCCTGCAACACCTCAAAAGGAAAACCTTTTATAAGGGTGGAGAACATATCACTGGTGAGGACAAAAGTGAATAAAAATACTCCCTCTGTTAAAAATTGTAAGTGGTACACAAACGAGCAAAACTGCTACTTAACTAAGTTATTACCAACTAAGTAACTATGATAGAAATTAGCTCACTCACTTAAAACACTGCAACGTGTAATTACAGACAGTTTTGATAGTGGTCCACTGACAGAAGGGTTTTAAAAGTGTTTTGCAATAGAGGTATGGTAAATTTATCAGCCATAACCTAGAGTCAGCTGAAGGTCCAGCATCAACCAATGAGCTTCTGCTCAGTGTAAGTTTGTCAGTATGCTTGCCAGATCTTGGCAATCTAAGCTAACCTCTCCAAGGATTATAAATCAAGCTCATTCTGGATAATGCTGAGCTGTTGGCAAACTGCTATGCAACACTTGTCTCATGGCTTACACCTATTATCCAGCCTGGCACTGGAGGAAGGAGTGCGGCAGAACAAGAAGCAAGTTAGTAGCAGAAAAATCAATGTGCTAAACAGCACCTGTTTTGCTGTGAAGGCTCCCAGGCATCATTCTTTTTGTCGTGGGGGGTCATGCACCACAAATGGGAATTGAACTTACTCTCTTTCACAGGGATAATATTTTCCCATAAAAAATTAATTTGTTACTGTATGAATTTGTCAGTTTATTCTTTATTAGGGCACATAGCATTCATTTCTCCTGGTGGTGTATACCTGATGGAATGATTCCAAACCACTCAGTGATCCACTTATTAATTTAAAAGTAGTTAATATCTATTACAGTAGCATATAACCACTTAATAATTTCTCTGAAGAAGTAAACAATAACAAAAAGAGTTCCTCTTTACAATTTCTCGCCTTGAATTTTGTACCAAAAAAGACATTGCAGAACTCAAAGAGCAAAAAAATCAAAGCTTCCGGGTCATGCCACTCCAACTCTGTTGGTGTTTCTGCCCTTGCAGGAACACTCAGCAATTTATTTTTTTTTTATATAAGGACAGAAAACATCAACACTTCCTAAAAACATTTAGGATACTTTACTGTTGAGGAGTACCTCCAGCGCAGGTAGCTTCAGTTGTGTCCTGGGTGGGGGAAAATGGACAAAGTCCCAGCCAAGAGGCCATGAACTGGCAGCAGCCCTTTGTTAAGACTCTTTGCCTAACAAAGGGCACAAGGACTGCAGTGCTGGCCATGGAGGGGCTCCCAATAAACAACAACAAGGCCTCAGACCAAGTATCACCATTGGACCAAAAGGCAGGTCTAAGGGGTGTGAAAAGCACACGAGGAACTGGTATAAAACTGTAATGGTACAAAACAGTCACGATTCATTTGTTCAGGGTCTCCCCATCCCCTCCCTGCCCAGGCATCCTGCTTGAACTGTTATCATGTTGCTGCACCGCGATTAAATTACTTAAAGGAAACAGACATCTGAGACTCAGCTTTGGGGTACTTTCTGTCAAGACTGTGAGGGGAAAACTGTCTGGTTGCATGAGGATGGTGTGTGTGTGAGGAGTCAAGCAGGACCACCCCACTACGAGGGGACTTTGGTTGCAGCAGCAGAAGTCTGGAGTGGTGGCAATGTAACTGCCAGTGGCTCCTGGATGGTCTGAGATGAAACTTTCCTTAACACGACAAAGTTCCTGGCTTTTCAATTTTGGCATCCTTTCTAGCTCATTGAGTAAGCGCACACAAGCCAGATTTGCAAGCCAAGTGATAGAACTTAGTCTCTTAAAAGAAAGGAATTTTAAAGCCTTTTCATCAGACCATTGTCGCTATACACTTTGTCTTTACTAAATCTGCTTTTTATGGCTTATGGTACATTTCACTTGCTTCTATCTAGATTCTAGCAGGTCAAAAAACATGTAAAAGAAGGTATAAATTTATGACAACCTGTTATAACTTATATTGTTTGTTACTTGTTTCTATGTTTATTCTCTTTTCTTGTCAATAAAGTTATTAATGTCTGTTCCCTTCTAGTCAATCTTGCCAAATGAGGATCTTTAAGTCTGCTAATAGGATGAAAGTTACATCATTACAAGTTTAACCAGTTGTATTTTCAACTTATTTTATAACCTAAAAAGGAAATAGTAAATTTACTTTACTTTGACTAGACTCCTTTAGACTTACCATTAATTTTTCACATTTCAGTCTAGAATTTAACACTAGACCTGGGCGTTCTCCCAGGCCAAAGAATAAACAAAACACAAAATAAAATAATTTTTTTTGGGGGGGGGCAATATAAACTACTACAGGATTCTCCCTCTTTTCGTTGTATTTTGTTGTAACAGTCAGGCTATCACCCAGTCTTACCCTTATGGTATTATGCACGATCAGATAATAAAGAGTAAGACATATTTAGAGCCTTAAAGCTCATTCATAAATGGAGATTAAAAACAACTAGAAAAATAAGATGCAAAAAAACAAAGCATGGAAAAGCCGCTCATTGTTAAGTATTTTTCAGTTTTTCACATAGGATATAAATGTTCATAAATGCTTTCAAGGAAGACATTTTACAAGAAATGTCCTGTGTTACATATGAAAAATCACAAACACCAACACATGCAACTTAGGCAGAAAATGTCATCAATAACTTGACAATAAAGACAGACTAGAAGATCCCCAGGTGAAATTTTCTTTGCAACACTGAAGTTGCTGCATTATGCTCTTAGTGGAATTTGGTCAGAGAAATCTTTCTCAAGCCAGAACAATGAGCTTTTCCTTAAGAATCAATTGATTAAATATGTTCTATGCAGCTTTTACAATAATTCTGTCTGAAGATTGCTCTTTTGAAGCTGTGGCATTCATATGCAGCAATACAAATGTTAACAAATGGCATATTACACTGAGCCAGTCAGAGGTTGCCAATGGATGAAATAAATCCTCAGACCAAGATTGCACATATTTCCTAAAATTCGACTAGTTCACTGCTTTGAGGATACCTTTCATAAGGACACTTTTTTCAATTATGATAATTTTTTCCCAGCAAAAGTGACCATTGAAAGCAAGAACAGTGGTCAGCTGGTGACATAAATATTTGATGGGAGAAAAGGCCATTGCAAAATCAAAACAATCTAATTTGCCTAATATATCAAATCCATAAGAGCATCTAGTATAAAATCAGGAAACAAGCTTAAGCATATGCCATCAGGTCAAAGATATGTGGACAAGGGGAAAATAATTTGAATTCCTGGATAAAGATCCATTTCAAATCTCCAGAGAACAGCTAAAGCAGGATAAAATACTACACATTAGTGTAGTGTTAATACAAAATACTAAACATTCCCTAAAGTAACTAGGCTTCCAGGAGAGGTCACAGAGCTCTATAAGGCAAATTGATGAATAAAAGTAATGACCTAGAAGTCAATGACCAGGAATTTAACTTCTGATCACCAGCACAATCATACCAACTGTAACTACCCTCTTGCTTATGTAAGTGCTGGTGGGTATGTGAGGGTAAAATCAGAGAGTATGCACCTTTCCTCAATTTCTCGACCCTAGGAGTCCAAGATTAATTCAGTTCTATACCTGAAGTTATGTAGTGAGTATCTCCTTATGAGAGAAGGGGAAAAAATGTTCTATTATTCCCACAGTTCTTCAAACATATTGACATGTACTTTTGGTATAAACTAGGGTAGTGGATTAGCATTAAGTTGTTGCCATCCAAACTAAACACAGCACATGTATGTCTCCCAAGAAGACTCTGTTCTAAGAGGAGGTTATAGATTTGGAACATACTCAGAAGCCACTGCCAGCAAAACTAATTGTTTTCTTTTTAGCCTAGAGTTTTCTATTGAAATTTGCTTTCAGTGTTTCCTCATGAAGTGCCCTGGTCATTCCTTCTTAAGCGTAGCAAAATGAAAGGGAATCATTTTAGGCACTGCCCAGTTTGGACAGGCTAATGTGACTGACTGTGTGCATGCATGAGTCATGTGTGTGTGCATTTGTGTGTGTGTGTGTGTGTGTGTTCGAGATTAGAGCACATTCTGATATTCTTCCATGTGTTCTAAATAGGAAAACCACTAAGATAAACAATTTATTCTGTATTGCAGTTTTCTGCAGCAAAACTCTACCCCTTAAGTGTACTCCCCTAAAATGTAAATTTGTGCCAAAGAAACAAATAATAACTTCCACAGCACAATTTGCTATCATGTATTTAGTTTATAAAATTCTACAAAAAACATGTTAGAAAGTTTCACAAACAGTAATGTTGCCTTCTCTGCTGCTTCTTTTCACCTGAGAAAAACTCCTTGGTTAACCAGGAGTACCTGAGAAAGCAAAAATATTCCTCTCCATCATTACCTGCCTTTTAAAATTATATTTTCCTAGCACAAAGCTAGCTTTTGTCTCTGTTTGGCCATTTGCTTCCTAAAGCGCCATCACTGGGAAATGCAATTACTTCTTCCAGATAAAAATCCATGGACTGCCTCACAGAACTGTGGACTCTGGTATCAAAGAATCATGGAAAGGCTTGGGATGGAAGGGATTTTAAAGATCATCTAATTCCAACCCCACATACCCCACAGGCAGGGACACCTTTCACTAGACCAGATTGCTCAGGGCCCCATTCAGCCTGGCCTTGAACACTCCCAGAGATGGGGCATCCACAACTTCTCTGGTCAACCTGTTCCAGTGCATGGCCATTCATTGAATAAAGATCTTTCTAACTTCTAATCTAAACCTACTGTCTATTAGTTTTTAAAAAAAGTAATTCTCTCTTTTTTATAAGTCCCCTTCAAGTCCTGGAAGGCTGCATTGGGGTCTCCCTGGAGTCATCTCTTCTCCAGGCTGAACAAACCCAAACCTTTCAGTCTGTCTTTGTAGGAGAGATGCTCCAGCCCTCTGATCAGCCTCCATCCCGAAAGTGCCATGCTCTGTCCAGGCCTAAATCTGCCTCTCCTGAGTCCTGAAAAGCTTGTTTCTGCAAATGAAATCTCTTTTTGAGAAACTAAAGTATCAGATAGAAATACGCCAGTGGGCAGATGGCAAAGCCAGGCATATGTCTGCAACTGAATATCTAAAAGAGCAGTGAACTGTCCATGCTTTGTTAAGAGTCTGCATGCCGTAAAAATAATTCTCAACTCTGCCAAAACTTGAGAAATATGCTTTCTTGAGATACTCTGTTTGAAAAATAAACAATACTTTTTTGCCATTTCAGAACATGTCAAAGGGACAAGTTTGTCAAAGGGCTCAAGATTAAAGATTTACACCCTTTCAGGGTTTAGCAGGGTACACTACAGTTTAAAAAAGGGAGGCAAAGCAGAATTTATAGTTACTGTCCTGTAAGTCTACTAATTAAGCCTCATTCAAAATGCCATTTATTTCATTTGGGCACTACAAAATCTCTGCTTGGATTCATAAATATGATTAGCCAGGCACTTAGACAGCTAATTCACCACAGCAACCAAGTTTCTACCTGAGCCATAAGCAATGTATTTGGCCTTTATCGTACATAATGCCAAAAGTCAAAGAGCAGCAGTGAACTTCAGTAAAATCAATTACTTTGTTAACACTTTACATGATTTTGGTTTTTTTTTCTCATAGATTTTACAATGGATATGCTCTGTACAGAGCAGAAAACCTTCAAAGACACTCCCCAAATATAAAGAAGGAGATAGTCACTTACCCAATTATATCACCTAACAATGTGAGAAAAGGCGATTAAAAAAGTAATTTCTTTAAAAACCTGTGAGGATGGGCAGAGGAGGATTTCTGGACTAAACCTCTACCAGTTGAAAACCTTCCAATAGCCTCAAGACACAAGCACCTTTGGGCTACCATAGAGCTCTCTAGCTACAGTGTCCAGTAAAAAGTTCCCAAACAGTTAACAGTAGAGTATCTGATACAATTTGCTTTCCCACTTAACTGCACTTACTTAACTTAGCTCTTACAGATCTCGTACCACTTAACTACTTGTAGCATGGGTCCTCCCCTGAAAGGAAGCATATTTAGCACCTTGGTTTTGTTCATATTTTATAGGATAGTTTTTAACTGGACTATAAACTGACCCCTGAAAGATAATCTTCCTTTATCTTCGTGAACCTTGTAAAAACCTTTGAAATAGACAAAGATAACTCCATGATCATTAACAGTATTTAAATCTTGATACAGTTAATGCTCAGCTCAAAGATGTCACTGACTCCTAATACTCCTTCAAGTACTCCTAAATCCATTTACTTAAGAGGTGATAAAAAGAGTTAGGCAGATGACCGCTCTTTTTCCCCTGCCCATATGAACTATGCTGGAAAAAATGCAACTTCTCTTTCCCCTCAGTTATTTTTCAAGGTGAGACATCAGCTCTACTCGGTGCCAGAAAGAATCTATCCAAAAAGAGATGACTGATCACTTTACAGAATAACACAACAGAAAATACTACTTACTTATTTTTATTTGTATTTATGTATTAAAATACACGTATTTTGTTCTGCTGGAGGGGAGGTAGGCTGTCCTAATAGATTATCAGTGGACTTTGCACAGTTTTGGAAAACAGAACTGTTCTGGAAAGCATGCTTCTTGTAAATAAACCCCTGTGTGTGCTTCATGATCACCCCACCTATTCCACAGCCTTTTAAGGCTGCACACATGTTATGATTGCATCTGGCTGGGCCTAACAGTTTCTCCAGTTGTGTCCACAAAAGGGTGAAATAAAATTATGTAAAATAAGTGAAAGGAACAAACCCAAAGCAATAAACTCTGCTCCTGGTCTTAGTGCTGAATCTCACCACAGTCATCATTCCTGGTAAAACTGCTGTGCACAGCAGTTTCAGTCTTGCAGTGATGATAAACTGTCTACTACAGGCGGGAGCAGTTCAGCATTCCTTTTGTTTGCCAAGTGGTCCAAACCCTGTGAAATTCTAGATAATCATGACCAAGTTTTCATTATTGTTGTCATTGCTGCTGCTGCTTCAAGTGTTATCTCTATCCTGTAATACTCCCAGCCAAACCTTTACATATAGATAATAATTCACAGACAATTCTCAGAAGAAAGATTATGATCAAGGTGACACCATCTCTACATCTCATGTGATTGAGATTAAATGCTTTGTTACTCCATCTCTAGAAAAAAGCTAAAGTGCTATGATCAAAAAGAAAAGACTTCAAAACATGCAACCCCCTCAGATGAGATCAAACAGCTATAGAGGGAGAAACAAACATGAACACAGATCTTGACTGAAATAGGTGAGCACTAGAGATTAAGTTTGTGTGAGGTTAGCAGCCTAGAGTATCTTTAAAAGCAAGTGATGCATGGCAGACAAAGACCAGAAATATACTCATAAAAATACAAATTTTTGGCTATAGAACTCAAAAACGAATACAGCACAATTGTGTAATTTCTGTTGAAAAGTTGGATTTTTTCCCAAGCCTGTCTGTACAAACACTAGCTCTTCACTGACACACACATTATGCAAAGGCTGTTACTTCTCAGTGCCATCCTTCCCATCCTTCCCAGCTATGTCTGGATCCATTAGGAATCAATATTATTACTAATATGAAACGGCTTAAAACAACCAAGATAAAGATCTCTGGAAAATATAAATGCTGTGTCTAGTTTGATTATGTGCTACCACTGCTGATGGTGTCTGCCACTACTAGAGCATCCACTCTGCACACAGACAACAGTGACTGCTAGCAATAGGCAGCTCAGCTGGCTGGCCTACAGTGGTGTAAGAAAAAAGATGGTGCTTCTTTATTAACTGCAGGAATTCTTCAAGCAGTTTTCAACATGATCACCATTACACTTTTGTGATAAATCAAGGAAGATGTGTTTTGATCCTGCATAAATCTGCAGGCACAATGTGCTTCGGTACCTCTGTAAAATTCTAATTCTATACACTGATAAATCTATCCTAAATATGAAGAGAGCCCACATAACCAGGAAACAACCAGGGCAGTTATTGGAAAAGAGAAACAATGCTTCCTCAGAGTAACTGCCTTGATCACAGCATTTCTTAGACCCATTGCCCCAGTCTTCTGAACACCATCAAATGAGTGCAATTGCCATGAGAAAATTCTACATTTCAGCTGCAGGCCCAGATACTAAGGAGACACTTATAAAGCCTCCAAATCCATTTGTTGTCTTAGTCTTCACTGATTCTATTCCCTTCTGGAAGCTTTGCTTCTTTTCCTCTTACTACCACATTCTATTTTCCCACCATTTCCATATACTAAAAAACCCAAATCCTTTTACAAAAGAAAGGAAAAAAAAGCTAAACAGATTTAAACTTATTTGTATTCAGCAAAACTGACAGATGGTTGTCACACAAGACACTCATCTGCTCTTAACAGTTCTATCATAATTGAGGTAGAGAAGATCTTTAGTAGCAGCACCATCATCCCCAGAGAGCTGGAAGAAGAATGGTCCAGCAGTGAAGCAACTCCTAAGGGACACAAGCAATCAGCTATGCATTGATATGAGAAAGCCTGGGGTGCTCCTGAACTTCTCAACTAATAGCCATGTTCTACTCAATGTATCAGTCAAGCCTTCAAAAGTTGTTTAAATTAAAACAATGCAGCTTTTGAAGATGATATCTGAAGTTCTGTCAGTATTGGTTTTATTACCCATGCATACTAAAGAAAGCTTCTTAACTAGCAATCATCAAAAAGGTTCCAGTGAGGATAGGCAACTTTAAAACAAAAGTATAAAAGAGTCATAAAACCATATCACTCCTCTACAGCTCTATGCACAATACAAAATCAAATGCAATGCATTTTGAAGTCCCAAAGAGTTTCCATTTCATTCTCTGTTCACAATCAGAAAACCATGTTTTCTCATTAACTACCTGTCCTGGGTTGATGCAAAAATTGTATCCCCATTCGTCTGTTTAGCTCAGAAATAAGTGTTGTACCTCTAAAAATTGGATCTGAGAGTGAAGGAGGCATGCTGGAATGTCTGAGGCAGTTGTTTTCAAAACATAAAGATAAGAGTCTTCAGCTTTCCGACACACAGGGCCTGTGTTGTGGGCAGTGTGGACAGCAGAACAGAGCTCTCCTTTGCTTTTTGTTAGTTTTTTTGGCTAGCTGAGGCAGAGAAGTTCTCCAGACTGTGTTTTTTTTCCTTTTTCTTGGAACTGTTTGAACCTGCTCTGGACTAAACACCCAAAAGGGCACCAGGAGCTCAGCCCTTGGCCACCAGGCCTGGCCTGGGCCCGGCCTCTCCACCAGAGGAACCGACAGCAACTGAGCCGAGCTACAGCCACGGGAGAGACTTTCTGGCATCTCTGCGGAGCGGTGAGAGATTTTTTTTTTTGTTGTTCAGTGTTGTTCCTTCATTTGTTGGGCTGGGGAGTGCTTTGTCTGTTAAATGAACAAGTTTTTCCACTTTCTTCCAAGGAAATTTTTTTTTCCTATCCCAATTCAGCTAAGGGGAGGGGTGGTCCATCCAGAGGTTTATTTTTTTCCTTCCCCTCTCCCAAATTTGCCCTAAACCAGGACACTACCACAGCTGTAGTGACTTGAGCTGTAATCTGATAGCTTGGCATGTACAAGATGCAGATCCCAGCTACAAGTATCCTACAAACCTTCTGAGATCTACTTAGTCACACAGATAAGAGGATAAACAGACTTTAACAGTCAAATTTAGTAGCAGCAATAAGAAAAGTAGCTACTGTCCTGACAGGGAATCACAAATAGGAAATGAGTCATGCTCAAAATATGGACACTTAACAATTACAAAACAATTAAATGTCAGTTTATTTGCAGACTGCAACTCTTTTAGTATTCAGTTTTGCTGGAGTTTCTTGAGATCAAATCTATCAAAAATTGCAGGCAGCTTGCAGAGATCTGTTTTTTCAATGGCTTTTCTCAGGCCATTTTGTGCCTCCAGCATACTAGAATTACATGTTGATAAGACAATATCAACCAGCAAGGCCTGGAATAGGCTTTCATTTAACTAACTTAACCCATAAAGTTCTGCTGTGTTCCATTTGGACTGGAGACTTTGTGTACCTAGCAGAGTTTGTCAAGTTAGAGGTCACACACAAGTCCAAACAGCTTCTCTATCCTTCTTTACAGGCAGTCCAGAATTGACTTATGCTACATAAACCTCTTTGTGACCAGTGACACAAATAAACAATAATGAAGAGAATGTATTAAAGATGCAACTACAAACAACTCAATTTGCCATGCAGGAGAATTCATCAGACATACAGTAAATAAAAGTAAAAAGGGAGGCCTAAATAAAATATTTGTATATTTTAAGCCCACATTTTTAATCATGCATTCCATCACAAATATATGTGATTAAGGAGAACTCTGGTTGGAGTTTGTAGAGGGGTTTTTTGTTTGTTTGTTTTTCAGAAGGGTTGTTATACTAGCTATTATTTAAGGATCATAACCAGCAGTGATCATAACCCCATTTCCACTCCTTCAGAGTGTTCATGGCTCTCTTTGATGTTTCTAATGTCATTCAGTCTTGTGGATTACACCATCTTTTTCAGAAAAGCACAGCAATTATCCTCCTCCACTACTCTGAATTCTTCCTTAAAAGATTTCCTGCTATTCTCCCAAGAGTGAAAAATGGCTGCTTATATCATGTAAAAAACAAGTAGCCTTGTTTGTTAATCAGCAATTTTGCTTTAAGTTTTTAAACATGTTTAAAAAACAGTATTTTTAAACATGTTTAAAAGTTTTGCTTGCCTATAAAAATCCAGTTTCCCAGGAATTTCCCAGAAGAACCGTTTTTACCTTTACATTCCCAAGATTAGCTAGAAATGTCACAATAATTTAAAGAGTTTCTTAGGCATATGTATTCTGTGTAGTATCCAAAAACTACAAGAACTAGTGTGAAAGAAATCATTATTGGGTTAAGACAGGCGCATGGCTCCTTTTGATCTAAACTCAATAAACTGAAGTCTAACCAGAGGTGTTCATTGAAGAGAGACCAGGATTAGTAAATTCAGTGGTATATTTTCTAAGTAAAGGTAATCTCATAGGCCTACATTTTCTTTAACAAGCTTTTCCACAGGAGAAAGCAATAGTTGTTCCAGAAACAAAAACATGTGGAAGATGCATATTTTCTTCACAGACATCCACACAATTTAACAGGATAGCATTTCCTCCTTGGTGCCCTTACTTATTTTCTCTCAACAGTCATGCACAAAATGTTGATAGAGTCAAAGGATGAATTTTATCTCCCATTCTCACAGTCTTTAGGTACAAAAAAGCTTCCTGGAAAAGTTTATATATTTAGAAAAAATCTGCATGTGCTGTATTCTCAAAACAAGACAGTGCCAAGTGTTATCCATCAAATGTAGGCCACACTCATCTATGGGAATAAATCCTTCAGTAAGGACTAGTGATAAAGATTAGTGTTTGTAAGACATATGTGGCTTAAAAGATAAATGTCCTTCCTAAGTAATTTTAAAATCCATTCTATAAATTTTTAATGTAGAAGAGAATTGGTGTTCTTACTCCAGAAACAATGGCACCTGGGTGACATTGCTTCAACACTTGCCAAATGAGAGTGTAACTACAGTCCTAGGAAGCTCTAGATAAAGAATTTGTCACAGGAAAAACAGATCATTTCTATGTATCAGTCTGAAAAGCACTCTACTTATCCCTAGGACCATGACACATGCATAATTAAGTTCCTACTGCTGCTTTCATGCCCAGATAAAATCCACAGTAGTCTTCAAATCCACGAGCCCAATTACTTCATTGCAGGCGCCACATTATCCTGCCATTCCCATGCAGATTGTATCACCAGTCCTTGGTTTGGTCAGACATCAAACAAAACTAAACACTAAGCCAGCTTTTCCTAATAAAACAACAAGGTGTCTCCTTGGGAATAATACCTGGAGCAACAAATCAAGGCAAAAGGAGAAAGAGAGGGAGAGAGAGAGGGAGAGAGAGAGGGAGAGAGAGAGAAAGAGAGAGAGGGAGAGAGAG